>JAOTQQ010000052.1:34516509-34612948 GCA_026546715.1 Gallinago undulata | reverse complement strand
TAAGCCATGAGCACCGAGTTTCTCCAGAAGAATCCTGTGGGACACTGTATCAAAGGCCTTGCTAAAGTCTAGGTAAAAAAAAAACAGTTCATATTGTCTTTCTGAGTGTTTTCATATTGGTTTTGGGCTCACCTGAAGACTTTCTCATTGATTTTTCCCATTTCATTTCTGCAAGCATTTAAAAAAAATCAACTGAAGCATCACCACAGAAATGAAGGGTATTAAACAGCTTTTTACAGAGTTTCATCTCTTGGAGAGTTTTGAATGAGCATCCATCTCTAGACCTTTACTCTTGCAAATTAGACCTTGAAAACTTGCTTGGGATTTTGAGTCATTTGATAGGATTGTTTCAATAGGCTTAAAATATCACTATTGGACTTGCAATACAACAGAAGAAAATTTTCTCATAGCCCTTAAGCTGAAGGCTTCCTTTAAACTGCACTGAGGAGGGAATAGCTTTTTTGTTGTTTGATTTTTACCAGAACTAAACCCTGTTCTGCCTGTCACTAAATACTTGGTCTCAGAAACTGATGTATTAAAAAGTGGCATTTGTTTAAATATTGGAAAAATCTACTCTTTTCACGCTTGCAATGTAATTTGCATCCTGTTTTTTCCCTAAGAATTGCTAGAAGCCTTTCTAAGACTTTTAATTAGTCAATCAGTAATGTCCGATTCTGTACGTTTTGTTGTCTTTCACAGTTCTTTTATTTCTAGTAGTACAACCCTGAGGACTTTTGATTATAAGATCTTCTGACTACAACTTATGAGCTTAATAGCCATCACGCTGTATTTATGATCCTGTATCACACTTCAGGGAAAGCTGCTGTAGCTCGCTTGCTGGCTTTGTTTGCAGTAGTCAAAGCCCTGGAGACATCAGCATTTAACTGTGCTTTGAAATTGCTGAAGTGTGTTGTTCCACCAGATTGGGTGGCCTACACAGCAACTCCGATAACAAATGGCTCTGGGTTTTTTGTGGGAAGTAACCGCACATGCATTGTGTTAAGGTTGCCTTCTGACTATTAGGCAGTAATTTCTGAAGAAAAGAGCCTGCTGTTCTCTCACTTCTGAAATGAAACATGAGCATAACCTGGAATGAACCCGTGTCTTATGTTTTTATTCATTGTTTGTTGACCCTGTGGTCAACCCTCTGTCACTATGATTAATCATTCAGGCTCCAGTTGTCCAAAAAGACAATTCAAGCCTTTTCTGCAAGAGAAAATGGGGGGTGGAAGGAAATAAAACAAAGTATTAATGAAACAAAATGGGTTAATCTTTGACATGATAATTTATACCTGGGCTAGCAAGCCAACAGGAATGCTCTTGTATGTGAATGATTAATAGCTGCTATGGTTATATCTCTGACAAGTGATTAATAAAGTTTGTGATTAAAAAAAATACTTCCTTTTCTTTCCCTTAAGTGTGCAAATCTTGGAACTCCACTTCTGTCTGCACAGTGATTCAATTACAATGTAGACGTATTTGTAATTCAGATGTCACTCACCATTACTCATGCAAACATCGTCAAAATGGAGTTCACTTGATCTGTTAAGTACTAAAGAACTGGGAAATCTAGCATGTCCCCAGATACTTTCTAGCCTATGGGGAAACAAAATATGTCTGATGCAGCTGTTTTCTTCAGAAGCATGTAACCTATCAACATGGAATTTGTTACATGGAACAATAGTATTCTGAGACTGTACAAATTAGTTACCAGATGCTAATTGAAGCTGCGAGGTCCATCTGTACATCATAGTTAGATGAATGATGTGTATTAAATCTCAAATCTATCCAGAGGTAGTTGTGGGGTTAGTTTGTGGTTTTGGTGTGGTTTTTTTTAGCCAGAGGTTAGATGATGCGATGAAAAGGTATGTAATCCAAATGGAGGTCATTCACAGAGCTGTGAAACGACAGCTTCAACTGAGTACTGCTATCTAAATCCACACATTCTCTTCTCCAGAAGTTAACAGATGAAGTTAACAGATGAAAATTTGCAAAAATTGGTTTATGAACCATCTCCCCCCACCCCCCGCAAAATGAGGCTTTTCAGAGTTCATTTGCAAATGCATCACATACCAAGCCCTAAACTGTTCCAGTTGTCATAGAATAATTAAATGGGTGTATTGAGATGCAATCTAGGAAGGTAGGGATGGCAGCAGTGATTCAGCCTAAAGGTTCAGTTAACTCCGTATGAGGAGGGAATGGTGCTTTCTTTGGTACACTTCATGGGCAGTTGGTACTCTGTAGCTTCCTAAGCTGGAATTTGAATTCTGTCCATCATGTTTAATATCTATCAATATATCATGAATTCAAGTAAGTACTTTTTAACCCTTTTGTATTTTGGCCCCCATGCCATTGTGTGGCAGTTAACTTACAGTTTCAAATATGAATTTGATATTTTACCATTTTAAACTTGCTGTGTGGGCATTTCTTTGCCTCTCCTTCTAGTACCTATTTAATGAGGAATAGTGAATAACTTTCTTTACGTTGTTTACTGTGCATGATTTTATAGACCTGTTTCATGTTTCCTTTATGTCATCTTTTTCAAGATGAAAACTTGGAGTCACTTGATCTTTCCTCCCATGAAATCTGCGGCACACGTTCTTGTGCTCTTTTTTAAGATGGAAGATCAGAGATAGTTCCATCATGAATTTACACACAGTATAATATTGTATTTAGTGTTTGTTCCAAATTTGCTTCTTAACAATTCCAGACATTCTTTTTGGCTGCCCCGAAGCCCAGAACTGGCATTTTCATTTTCAAAGTGATATCTGGAATGACTACAAATCACTTTCTTTAGCAGTAATAGCTAGTATGCATAATCTGAGAGGATTGTCTTGTTGCTTTTCTTTTTTTATTTTTAATGCTTTGTACTTGAGTTAATAATTTTCACCAAATTTTAGTCAATATTTTTTTTACTCAAATGTTAGTAAAATGGTGTTTAATAATTTTATGTCTCCCCATACTTTTCTTCTCTAAAGATATACACTGCTTATCAGTATAAAGAAAACAATCTAAAGTTCCTCATGGTGCCCTCTTTGGCTTGTGTAATCTGCAATTTAGGGCTGTAGTTTTACAGGCTTTGCACTTTTCTAGAAGTCTGATAAGGTTGGACTGATGGATTGGCACAGAAACCACATTAAAGGCCCTTTTCTGGAAATACCACCTCAGATGATCGTAATTCGTTGCAATAACATGAAGTGAGATTTGTCTTTCATGCACTTAAAGATTAAAGTGTGTAGAGAAAGCGACAGTTACTCTAGAGTGACAAAGTAAGTGTCACCGTGAAATTTGTATGAAAGCTAACAGATTATTTCTTCCTTTGTAGACATTAATCTAATATCTAAGAGGAGAGCATTGTCTCCCTGATTCATGGAAAGGTAATTGTTAGCTTCAGGTAGAGGGTTTTGTTTGTTTGTGAATGTGTTTTATTTGTCTTGAAACATTTTTTCAGATTTCTGACCAGCCAGCAAAAGTTGCTTTTGGTAAGACAAGACACTTAAGTTGACATGATATGCAACATTTTGTTTTAATTTTGATAATTTCAGTAGAAGGGATTTGGAAATTCTTAAATTGAGAAATAGAAATCTAAGAAGAGGAAGTTGGCATTGTTCTCAGTGTATCTGGTGGTCCAATTGCGAAAGTATCTGTGTTGCCTTTGAGGTCCAGTTTCTAATCCTCCTACTGAAACTATCAGTTTTACAAATAATTATGTTTTCATTATCTCTCTCTGGAGAAGTGTATAACAGTCTATAATTTGAAACGCTCAGAAATAAAAAAGGAAGCACCCAAGTTTGAGTCAATATTCCAATATGTAGCTTTTTAATTAAATAGAAGAGCTTCAGCAGAGGCATTTGAGAGGAGCACAAGCTAAAACAGTTGAGTAGTGTGTGCTCACTTGGTATTTCATCAATAAATTAACCTTCTACTATTAGGCTGTATTTTCTTTTTCTTCTTCAGACCAGTTTCTTTCCTAAAACAACGTGATTTCTGAAACATTTCCACACATTCCAGCATTTACTTTGCATAGTGAATTAGAAGGTTTTGTTGCCTTGACCATTTAAATATTATTTGATCTTGCTTATTCATTATCCTGCTAAGCCAGGGAGAAAAGGTTCAGTATTCAGCCAAAGAAAATGCAGACTCAAGTGAGCCTTTAGTTTGTATGTTGAAAATTCCACAAAAGTTTGTACCATCATGTGTCAGTCAGACTTTACTTCTGCCAGCAGCGGCCTGCCTCATTATTTTTCAGTAAGGTATCTTCAAATAAACTGTGAAGTGGTATTAAAGCCTGTGTGGGCCTCAAGTCTCTGGGCTCTTTACCGTGTGTAACCCCTGACAGTGATTGCTGGTGAAACAGAGAGAAGAAGGGTCCCTTCACTTCCCCTGGTAGTAGCGTTATTTGATTTGCAGCATTTCTTTAAAACAGAAATCCAACGTGTATTTCTTTCTTTCTTTCTAAATATGTGTCACTGTAGTTGCAGAAACCATAGTATTTACATTTAGCTGTTGATACTTTAATTAACAATTTAAGCGTGTTGTTTGCCCTATGAGTTCAATGGGAAAAACTCTAAAAATAAACAGCAGTTCCCTCTTGGACAATCACTCAGTAAATTAGCTGACTTTGTCAATAGAGCGCATGCCTATCAGCCCTTCAAGGCAGCAGGGGGCAAGGATGTTCATTTACTTAAGCAGTAGGTTATACTATTAGTGTGTGTGATTGCTGTTAATTAGGATATGTGTAGATGTCTCTGTGCTGCACGGTTTGTAATATAAAACCTTTAAGCATTTAGGCTATTAATGAAGTCAATAAATGGTTCTATTAGGAGTGGGTTTTTGTTGTTTTTTATTACTTCCTCTGTGTTTTGCTATTATTTATTATAATAATAGTACTGTAGTCAAAATATAACCAAGGGCTATACAGAAACAGTAAAGCACAGTTCTTGCCTTGAAAAGTCTGCAGGGGAAGGTACCGTATATACCAATGGTTGTCCTATAAGTCTGAAACAGGAACGCATATATTGTCCACGTATGAATTATAAGTGACTTCCATCGCTTCCATTGGATATTCAGTTCAGTGTTTAAATATGCTTTTCATATCCCTTTGACTTGAAATAATTTAAGCATTTGCTTAGTTTTCTAAATCCATCATAAATGTTCTCACTTGCGTTTTCTTGTAAACAAGGTTACGTGAGTATATATTTGAAAGACCAGACTCTATGAATATGCATTTTTAATTTCAATTTTAAAACCAAATGTCTGTAGCAAATCCTGAATTAATAAGTCTGGGCCGTGCTGTGCTATTAGCTACATGTAACCTCTCTCTGACATCAGTAGCAGGGTTAATTCAAACTCTTGTCACAGTGAACATTTCTTTCAAATATATAATCTAAAGACATGTTTCTGGTTACATGGAAAAGATCAGATGAAGGGAAATACTGTTCTGCAAACATAAACAATAAAGTTTCATAGGAAAATTCATCCAATATTTGCAAAGCCTTGAGAGGTCTAGCATCCTAGTCAATACAAGCACCTTACTGTAAGTTAGTGTTTTGTCTATCTAAGCATCACACGGAAGGAAAGCAAGACAGCGCAGTTGGTATTTGGACTAGCAGAAGGGGAGGCGCTTTTCTGAGCTCACGGTACTCAGAATGTCTAAATGAGCTTGAAATATATGGTCACACGCTCTGCCTTACTGCATCCCAAGGGAGACTATAACGTGTTCAATTTTAAACTCTATGGATGCAACCCTACAAAAGAATATGGTGAATTGTTTACTACCATTATTGGTAAAATTCAATTCTCCTTATTAAGGCTGAGATCAAACCTTAAAGTTTTAATTCTGCTTTTACCAAACTCCCCCAGCAATACCACCCTCAATTACACTGGAAATGGTGTGAAACATCAGAAGCCAGAGTGCAAAGAAGTTAACAGAAGTGGTTTTTCGTCAGCTGTAGGTCATGTTTTTATGGGAATTTTGAGCTTGAACTTTTATCAGGATTTCTAAACTATCACAAATGCACTGTGAACAATGAAAATGCAGTAGGGATGGAGTCAGTTTCCTGAATGTAAGAAGTAACAAGATTTTAGGAAATTCTCTCTTGTTCTGTGGAAAAATTATTTCTCTGATTAAGAATCATATTTTCTCAGATTCTCAGTAGTAAATATACAAAAAGAAGCAAAAACCCAAACTCACTTGGAGAGATTTTGGTTTTTAATCAGCTTATTGCAAGATTCTAACACACTGCCCAAGGAAAGAAACAGAAAAAACACCAAAGTGCAACCTTTTGTGGTGTAAATACAAAATATAAATTAGGAAGTGTTTGAGACCTTGACTGAAAGCAATACCAGGGTTTCTGTGCTTGCATGTGCAAGCTGGTATACAAGGAAGAAAGCATTTGAAAAAATTTGTTTATGGTAGCAACCATCTTCCAGTTGCTACATCAGGACAGTGGTATCCTTTACAGAATAGAATAGAGTCAAATTGAATTGAATCAAATCGTCTAGGTTGGAAGGGACCTTAAAGATCATCTAGTCCAACCATCAATCTAACTCTGACCAGAAAATAAATAAGAAATAAAAATCACTAAACCATATTCCTGAGGACCATGTCAACCTGTCTTTTGAACACTTCCAGGGTTGGTGTCTCAGCCACTTCCCTGGGCAGCCTATTCCAATGCTTGATAACACTTTCAGTGAAGAAATGTTTCCTAATATCCAATCTAAACCTCCTCTGGCACAACTTGAGGCCATTTACCCTTGTCCTATCCCCTGTGCCTTGGGAGAAGAGACTGACCCCCGCCTCTCTACACCCCGCCTTCAGGTAGTTATAGGGCACGGTAAGGTCTTCCCTCAGCCTCCTCTTCCCCAGACTGAACACCCCCAGCTCCCTCAGCCTCTTCTCTTAAGACTTACTCTCCAGACCCCTCACCAGCTTCGTTGCCCTTCTCTGGACCCACACCAGCACCTCAATGGCTTTTCTGTGGGACGGAGCCCAAAACTGGACATAGTACTCATGGCTCAGGGCATCCTCCGTCAGGGTGATTCTGAGGTGTGGCAGTAAATCAGATTTCTCCTAGAAGTTGCTAGGCATCAGTCTTACCAGAGCTCTTTTGAAATGTTCAGCCAGTGCCAGGCACAGCAGCAGATGTGTTTGTAGAGGAAGTTTTCCAGCCATCAACAGCTTTGCTGAGCTTGTTCCTCAGCTGAGCTGATGAAAAAACGCTGGGCAGAACTTCAAAGCCATATTGTGGAATTCAGTAAATAAACAGGGTCTCTTTGCGCTCAGGAAGAATGACTAAATTTCAGAAGATAACCAAGAGCATTAAAGATTCCCACAATTAGAGTTAAAACTCACTCCCTCAGACCTTGTGTTGTCACTCAGTGCTCAGAAATCAAAGAACTGAAGAACATGACCAGTGTAAGACAAAGAAAATAGGTAAAAATACAGTAAACGATGAGTACACTTGAAGAACTTACTTTTTTTTTTAATCTATACTGATGGCTATTTCAGTTCAACAAAAACAATAAAATGTTTCTTGAGACCCATATTCTGAAAAAATAGTTGCTCACTTTTTGATAGAGTCTTTTAAGTTAATTTACAAACCAGACCAAATTGAACTCAATGGCTAGTGAAATGCTGTGGCAAGATGTAGGTAGTTTCTGAAAATACTTTTCAGTATACATATTTTGCCTAATAATTTTATCTTTGTTTCTATAAACAAATGCTATTGAGACAGTGTGTTCTACAAAGAAGTCTTAGACTATGCATTGTAGCTATTCCAGCTGTAGCTGTACACAAGTCATAGCATTGATCATAATCCTCTAAGAAGAGATGGGTTTATACTTTCTAGTATGAGTGGAAAAATGATTTTTGTATGGATCACTGCAGATATCAATAACTGCCATAATACTCCTCCTGCTTTATGCAGAAGATGCAGGGACTGTTCTGACAACATAAGAAGAGAACAGATTATTGGAAACTGTTCTAGCATACCTTCTAAGAACAAAAACCTTGGTAAATTTTCTTGGTAAATCTGTACACATTGAGAATTATACAGAGGCTGCAGAAATTTTGCACAAAAGTCTACCGCAGTCTTAGAACAAATGCAGGTTGCTTGATTACAACAGTAAGCTAAATAGTATTTTGTGGGTTTCAGGATATTGACAGTTAAAAACCAGAAACTTCGTAGGGAAAACAGCTGTGTGTATTCACACAGTAAAGTAACTCGGCTTTAAATTTGAGATGAGAATGATACTCTGTTCAAAAAGTAATTTTTTTGGTGTGATTTCTCAATGAACATTTATACTCGATGAGCAGTGTTCCCATTGAAACATTGATGCTCCTTGATAAACCTCTAAAAAAGAGTGCTCAGGCTGTGGAATACCGTTTTCAATACTTGTACAGCACTACTAAATGCGTGAGAAATGGTCTATTGTGTACGTAACTATTTTCAGTACAGCAATGTAACTCTATTAGAAATGTTTGTACTAAACATAAATTGTTTAAAATTTGACAGTGTATTAGCAGCTTATAATTTTATCTTTGAAAAACTGCCATCTGTATGCAAATATAAGGAAAATGAGAACACTTGTTCCTATCCAGTATTGTAACTTAGTTCATGTATTTTCCAAGGAAGTGTGCTATAGAAGAGATAGCTTTCAAGACCAAATGCTATATAGCCAAGTTTTCAATCACTTCCCTGACAAAATAATTTTGGAACTTCAAAAGACACTTCATTTTATCAACCCTGAATATGTAGGAACGTTGAAGCAAGTCCTCACAAAATGGATATATGTGAATTCTTTAGCTGAAACGGTCTTAATATGTTTTCCTAATACAGTAAATTATCTTTTTGACAACTGACCTATTGCCTGTTTATTACATTTTCTTGCGGAGCTTTTTATTTTCTTCTTTATTGACTCCCCATCCATTGAGTAATGTGCGGCTTTCGTTTCTTGGAAGTCAGAAGAAATGTAGAGGTAGAACTAATACAAAAGACACTGAGAATAAGACTGAATTGAAAGCTGTTGGAGTTGGCTCAGCTGGTAGAGAGTGGTAGACAGATGAATATATAGGGAGGTGGATGTGGTTGAATATTTTTGTAGAACTTCAAGGCCGAAATTTGTCTTTCATGGAACACTGGGAAGTTGAATAACAGGTAACTGATGTAAAAACTTGCTCAGAAAGGGCAACAGGAGCTTTTGAATAATTACACAGATGAAAACACAGGTTGGTTCTGTTTTCTCATGAATCAGAAGCAGGAGCAACCTTACAGTTTCCAGGAACCTGATTTATAAGTTTTGAGCTCCTAGAGGAGAAGTAGGTTCTTGATTTCATATCCAAATTATTGCAGGTACACCTGCAATAGAGAAGCAAACTGTGTTCTTGAAAATGCTGATCAAACTCATGCCAACTTCACTGACAATAAAACCAGAAAAAAATATTTTAGTATTCTGCTGTGTCACTCAGATGCTACTTCATATACCTCTTATGTGGCTCTTACAAACACATGTAATATTTATGTTTCTTCCAGATGCATCCATGACTTTGGTTTTCAGAGTAATTTTTTCTTAACTATTGTATGCCATCAGAGCAGAGGAAGTTAACATTACATTATCTGAAACATACGATCAAGCCGTGAAATCCATTGACTTAAATTTCTTCTTCAACTGACCGGTCCCTGATGATTCAGATCTGTGATGCTTGTTTAGGCCTTAGGTCAGCAAGTTACCTTTGGTCAGCATCCGATTTTAGAAGTCTTTGAGAATTCTGTGCTTTATGTGGCCCTACCTAGCTGTTCATATTGATATTTTACTCTAAATCTGAGGCATGCTTTAGAACAGTTTTGATTTGCTGTTCCGTAATTTGCCCCAGAATAATGGTTGATCGTAAAGTTAAGCAAAAGAAATTAAAAAGCAAAAGAAGTCAACTAATGCTGTGTATGTTGATTAAAATATTTTAAGGATCTGTTATTACTACAAAGGATGACCGTTTCCTAGCAGCACTTGTCTGAAATCAGTCAGTAAATGGAAATACTTTACAGCTAACTTCTGAAATATGAGAAGCACCTGGTAATTATATGTTAGATCGTCAAATGAAAAGTCACTTTTTTCATATCTTCTCTAAGATTCATGGTATTGAATTACTGACTTCATTTTCTGACCTTAAATAGGGCATCCTGACACATGGTCAGCTTGTGACAGTGATTAATTAGTATTAACGCACTTGTTCGGTGTTATGTCAAGGATGACTGGGTATGGGCTGTTAAACTTGTGATCTCCCGCTTTCACACAGACCAGTACTCAGAGGGCAAATAGGACCACAGGGAAGAGGGTTTTTAGGTTTGCTTTGCTCTATCTCAGATGAGCAACTGTGCAAGGTTTGTGTTAGATTTTATTTTTTTAGTTCCATTGGAGTTTTGGGTCAGGTCTTTGTAGTATATAAATATGGTTAGTTCTTCTTTGTTAGTACAGTCACCATATAGTAGAAGATGAACAGCGGTTCCTAATCATCAGTGAATCTAAATTAGACGTTTTTGTTGCCTCAACGGTCCTTTAGTGAACTGTGTGTACCTGGCTGTGTTACCTTTTCAGCAAATATCAGAGTGGTTGAAGTCCCCCATGAGAGCTGGGGCCTGTGATTGTGAGGCTGGAGATACCAGCTGTCTGTAGAAGGCCTCATCGACTTCCTCTTCCTGAGCCAGTGGCGTGTAGTAAACACCAACAGTGTCACAGATACTAGCCTGCCCTTTAATTCTTATCCATAAGCTCTTGACCTGTTCTTCATCCAGCCCTAGGCAGAGCTCGGTGTATTCCAGTTGCTCTCTCACATAAAGGGCAACTCCACCACCTTGTCTTGCTGGCCTGTCTTTCCTAAAAAGTATGTAGCCATCTATGGCAGCATTCCCGCCATGTCAGCTATCTTACCATGTCTCTGTGATTGCAATGAGATCATGACCCTGTAACTGCACACATATCTCCAGTTCTTCCTGTTTATTCCCTGTTCTGTGTGCACCGATGTACGGAGAGGTAATTGAACATGTAGGTTTCCCAAGAGGATCCACCATAGCCATACTCACCTTTGAGGTGGTTTGCCTTCTGGTTCTTGTTTTGGGAGGCAGTAAGGAACATTTGTCACTGCTGGCATGAGCATTGCCATTTCAGAGCCTGCCCTCCGAGTCCTTCAGTTTAAAGCCCACCTCACCAAGTTGGAGAGCCTGCTGCCCAAGATTCCCTTGCCCCTTCTAGACAGGTGGATTCCATGCCTCCCTACTGTTGTGAGGGTTTTGGCTTTTATGACAATAGGACATTCTTTGATGACTGTAGCATGACCTCCCAGTCGAACTGCCACGCCATGCCCTGGTTGCTCCCTGGGCCCATTTAAACCTTCTGTGGCATCTACCAAGCCACGTCAGCTTTGCTCGCACGAGCTGATGACCCCTGGTGGGATTCTCTCCTCTTCACCGGGTTTCCCTGGGTCTAGGAACCCCTGTCCACCTCAATCTAGCGCTCAGCTCCAGAGCTTAGCGTTGCCACCACCGTGTTCCTCACTGACTGAGTGCTTCTTTTGGTTTTACCGTGTTTCACATATGAGATATATAAAGTATGTATCTCACAGTCAAGAGATACAGAAAGTGTATATCTCATAGCCAAGAGAACCTAAAGATTTGGGGCTGACAATTAAAATAACGTAATGAAGCTGATTTTCATAAAGTGCTGATTACATTTTCTCTGTAAACCATTCTTGTTTGGGGTCAAGTTCAAGATTGGGACCCAGATCCTAAAGCAATATCGGTACTGAATTTTCTGTCCATAATGTGAGAATAGCAGAGATATTGTTCAACCCTGTTTCCGAAGGACACAGCAACCCTGAGATAAGTTTATTTGTGACTCTCACTAGTACTGCGTTTTAGCGAGTGGGGTGCTCACCAGATAAACCTCCATCTGTCTGTAGCCTCTGACTTTGTAGCTTAATGCAGTTCCTTTGTGACAGTCACAGGAAAATTCTAGATCAGATACTCTTGTGCTTTGTAAGCGACTGCCTTTGGCTGCGGAGAAATGAATCAGAGTAATCAGGAGTGCTGCAGCGTAACACCCGGCCCCACTGTCTGTTCCTAATGCGCCCAGCAGACCTAAACCCCTGTATTTCAGTTCTCTTAAAAGCACTTAGTTTTGGCATCACCAAATCAGAAAAGGATTAAAAAGTGTACAACATGTAATTCTTAGTTGTTTTTGATAGATTTTTACATAAAGGAGGTAACAGATACTTCAGAATTGTCAGGACTATCGGACTAGGGAGAAATTAATTCTGGGGAAGAGGATTCTTAAAAGCATGAAGCAACTTACCCATGGAGATTGATTTGTAGAGCTTGCAGGCCTGCTTTACTTCAGCTCCACTGAACTATCTCCATTTTACTGTTCTTGACGGAGAAATGAGTGCTGATGGAAATGTAAATATCTTTGAAGAAATTGAAGTTGTAACAATTAGTTTGACAGAGTAGGCTTTAGGGGTGGAAGTGCCTTCTGTGTTCAGACAGGAAACCATGCTGCAGAGGGGGAGTGCTCCAGGATTACTGTTTTCCTGCTGCCTTTCTCATTTCACTAAAACATGTAAATGGAAACGAGTCAGTAAGTCTTAGTGTCAGCACCTTAAAGTTTAGTTATGAGCAGCTACCTCATCAAGAAAATTATCTATTTAATTTCAAAAAACTTCTTGATGCTGTTTAACCTCTTTTCTCACTGCACGCTGTATGTCATTCAGTTTTTTATTGTTCTGATTTTAGTCATGTGGAAGTGCTACGGTTCAAAAGAGGGTATGGCCACAGAGATTGGTTACTTTTCCGTCTCCTACTAAGAATTATGCTTAACGTGATTGCTTTCCAAGTGTATATGTGCAACTAAATGCTGACATGAATACACTTCTTAAGAGTAACTGAATTCTTCTTGTGGGCTACTAATGAAAAATGATGCATAAATATGATTCGTCATTTGAAATGACAGTTGGAGAAATTGGGTCATTTGTTAAGCTAGATCTAGTAACCAGACCCAGACTTATTTTTTAGATAGTATAGAAGATTATTGTGTATCAAAAGAAAAATCATGAAAAAGAGGCAGTGATGGCAGGGGTGACTGTTACAGAAGTTATCATCTTCTGACTTAGAAGGTTGGTTTTATTTTTATCGTATTGTGCAGTCTCCTCTATCTGGTCTGTAACATCAGTAGAGAAGTTTCTCTCTTCTTCCTCATTGATCATCCCAGATACATGGTTGAACACCTTATTCGTGTAAATCCTTCTGAAGTGTTCCACATTGGCCTCACCCCATTGTTAGAAAGCTGGCGTGGTGCCTTTGAGTTGGGATCTGAAACTTATCAAGAATGTGCTCCCCTCCGATACTTTAATGTGCATTGTGAGGGGCCCTTTTTATGGCATCTAATGAGCTGTCCCACAAATGTGCTGAACATTGTCATCAATCACTTCAAGGTGCTCCTTATTCACTTTTCCTTTTCCTCCAAGAGACAGTTAAGTGAGAAAATTTGACTCCAGCAAGAAAAGTGCTCCGTATGTAAGCTGCGTTTTTCAAAGCTGTGAGAAGGGTGCATATGATTTCTCTAAAACACCAGTAAGCAGGTCTTGCTTATACAAAGTGAAGTGCTTTATGGTTACCTTCCCCTTATTGAGGAATTATTATCTTTGAAATTATCAGACAGGCAGTCTAGCACTGAGAGCACAGAATTTCATTTCTTATGTGCCCAGATGTTGTATCTATGTTATAACCAGTCAAGATGTTATAGGGATTTTATAGATGTCACAGGCTGTAGGAGGTTGTAGCCAACAAAGTATTTTTACTCTTGCACTTCTGTAAATGTTTGACATGTTAATTTTTAGCAGTAAGTGAAAAATGAAAACTTAGATGTGGACTGCATCATTACTGGAACAATCCCATTGTCCTCCAAAAATAAAAGATAAATCAGTTAAATATTTCCAGTTAATGCACAGAGACTTAGAAATTTCAGTCCTAATTCTGCCATCAAGATTTTGTTGTTTGGATCAAGAGATATAATTTATTAAGTTTTACTTTCTTTTAAAGGAGCATAATAATTGCCCTGAAGGGGAGATTAAAGGAATGTTTGCTTCTATAAAAGTATGAGTAGCTGTAGCAAGAGCAGTAGAGGGACTTCTAGGTAGCAGCTGCTCTTTGCATTGTTTCCTCTACCTCTAGATTAGGGTAGTCAAAAAAGTGATGGTCAATAATCAGGCTAGGGGAAAGCTCTATATATGTGCAATTATTTGTTCAAATGAAACCTTGCTTTGCAAACTGGCTAGTGAATGACCATCTAAGGGGCACAGGTGAAGAAAATCAACCGATGCAGTTGGGAACTGAAATGAAGTGTGTCCTTTCTGCACAAGCAGTGTTGGTTTAACTGATGGCCTGCATAATACTGATATATCTTAGTCACTGAATAAAGAAATGTTTGTCCTACAACAAAACCCCAGAGCCCATAATTCATACCATTTTGTGCTGTACCAAATACTTTCAAATTTGGGAATTGAAGAATACAGTCTTACTGTTCCTGTGTGTTCTCTGGCTTGCCACTGCTGGTAGTTTTCTTGAAGAAAAAGGGTTGCAAGTCTTAGATTTAAAGGAGGATCTGGCTAGATTCTTGTAATTGCTAAATATTTATGCCCATGTATAGTCACATAAATGACTTCTTAAATCTAATCCATTACCTTTTTCTAATCACTGAACTACTATTGCTGTAAGTAAGTTCAGATCTATATATTACTTTGTGTCAAGTAAAGATCTATTTTTTTAAAGTATTCAGGCTTAAAAGACTGATGCAGTTCACTGGATTTCAGATGATTATGGTAAAGATTTCATTTAGTGTGGTAGGTGATCAGTTCATTGAGGTTTTATTAATTAGTTGAAACAGTTACCATTTTTCTTTTAGACCAGCACCATCCATCCAGTTCTGTCTTCCGTGAATAGAATTTTGCAATGCTGGCCTGCTATTCAACCGCCAGCAATAGGTATATTCAGAAGTAGCTGAATGACTGCTAACTTATTTTATATTTTAATTTGATCTTGTTAAGGTTTGGTATTTTATTTCAGGCATTACTGTTCTGCACGTTGCCAAGAATGGTGAAATTCTCTGCACTAGAAGGTGATTTGGAAGACTTCCAGGCATTGCATAAAAGGGCTGTATTTTATGGATGTTAGAGTCAGGCTTTGTGACATAAGGATATCCTGTACGTTTCTCAGTAGGCCTTTAAGTGCTAGTTTTGTCTAATGAAGTCCAACAGTTCTGGATGGCTGCTTGTAAGATTTATTTTTCTCTCCTTGCCTAGCAGAAATCAAGCTGGTGAAGGAGGAGCACAGCTTCCTCTGGCCAGTGCAGAGATAATGGACCAATGTTATCTGACAGGTGAGGAGATGCTTTGATACATAATAGATTGGTCCTCACACTTGATTTTTAATGACTGTATTTTTGCAGCAGAATGAAGTTAAAGTATCTTATGAGCAGCTTTTATGTGGCATAGGTAGAAAACAATTACACAGAAAGGAGTTAGGGGGTATGATCGTGGCAGCTGTAACCCTGTGGCACTGCGAGCTGACCTACACCATTGAAAGATGCCTTGCAGGGTCAGTTGTTGGTATTTTCGTCGATTACAAGTAAGTTGTTGGTCAATTGTCGTGTTACATGAGCAGTTTCTATTTTACTTCATCATTTCAACACTTTTGAAGTTGCTAATGCAAATTACTTTGATGGGTGATACTACATTCTCATTCGAGCATGGATTAAGTTGGTCACATTTAAATGGTTGAAATGTAGATCAGATGACAAAATTTTGTGGAATCTACAGATTTTCCAGTTTCAGATTGCTGCAAGGGAGTATTTTATTTTACCTTAAAAGTGGTAACAGTTGAATTGAGGGCAGTGAGAAGAATATACCAGCTTTATAAATTCCGTTTCTTTTTTTCTTTTTAAGTGTTAGATACATAAATGGATTAGCTAACAAAGATGATTGAAGTGTGGTTTTGGATGCCAGCCTACATATTGTGATATGCAGCTTGGCCAACAAAAATTAGAAAAGAAAAAAAAGGCTTTAGCTAATGTTGATGCTAATTAATTCAATGGACCTTGGATTAAGCCCACTTTCCTCAGGGAGGTATTTGTCCTCATTCTTCAGTTTGTATTCAAGCTACTGTATCTTTTTGTCACTATGAACAAAGTTACCTTTAAAAAGTCATCTATGAATATCATCAGGGAGACTGACTTTTATCTTAACCCTGTAGGTCAACAGTATGAAAAATAAGAGCATTCGGATTCAGATCTCTTTGACCTTTGCAGACTACGTGAATCTGCTTAATTTTTTTTTATAGCTGAAAATGATTTTGCGGGAGAAAAAAACAATTACTGCAGAATAGATCTAAGTAATAGAATGTGATTGTTGAAAATGGGAATATCACCCTTTAATTACCATTGTCAAAAGAGGATTATTTAACCACAGTGCATTATCTACATTGGCTTTTTTCCACAACATTGTTAACACCATTGTGATTTGTTAAAAAATATTAGAGTGAAGCTAACTGCTGTGAGGTGTCTGGGGGGTTAGTATATTACCTGCTGCTGTTGGTTCTTCCTGCCTGGACACTACTGCAATAAATGGTTGGCTGTAACTATCTTTTTTCTTGCCTTCACTGTTCCGCTTTGACTTGTGCTATAGCTCAAAGCCATTGCCTGTTCATTTGTATTCCGACAGATTATACAAGTGAGTTGGTGCACCCTTGTTAGCCAGACAGATTGTGTCCATTTGGATTCCATCATTTTACAGAAAACTCATGAAAATGCAGATTGAGAAGCTTAGCAGATGAAATAAATAAATAGAAGTAGGGATATGTAGCTTATCCATCGCTCACCTCAGACTAGCCTTGCAGCTTCTTTAGAGAACGCTGTCCCAGCATGAGGAAACTCTCAATCAGTTTTAGCTACATCTTGTCACAGGTGCAATAAATCCTTGGGCAATCCAGTTCTGCGTAGTGTTTCATAGTCAGAAAAAAAGCTCTAGTGTACCAAAGGGATCTGTGTGCACTGTTAGCAGTTGATACTGTGTCTCTAAACGCTAAAGCATTTACTGCAGAACAGTGTAATTATCTAGCCAGGTACATTTGACAGTATAATCGAATGTTTTCTTAAGGCTCTCATGAAGGATTTTGTTCTGTTAGGTAATTTACTGTGCACGTTCATAGCATGATTATCACAGAAGTAGCTAGTACACATCTCCCACATTGCATTAGGATTCAGTAAAGATTGTGGGAGGCTCACTTCTTTTTTGAAGAGAGTCCCAAAAGATAAATGTCTAAAAAAAATTTTAAAGGTAACTTTCTGTCTCCCAAGTGTTGTGTCCATTCCTTTTGCTCTCTGTTATTTTCTCTAGAGCTCATTCAATGTGAAATAAAGAAGAATCATGAAAACATATTAATTGAGAACTTAGAACTAAGAAGCTATGAAAAATATTATTCTGTAAATAGGAGTAAGTAAAAACTGCAGAATTAGGTAGTTCTGTTTGCTGTTGCTCCCTGACTCCAGCATATGGAAGAAAGAACAGGGTAGGGAATGCTGTACTACAGCAACCAGTTCTCACTGTAACTGTACTCGCAGAACTCTAGTTGATGCAGGAGAAGGTCTCCAGAGAAAGCCGCTGAGCTTGGCGTCTCCACTAACCCTAATGCTGCATCCTCTCCTTCCACACAGCTCTTTGGTTTCTGCTGTGGGCAGCTGGCTGTAACGTGTGCTGCTTATAATCAAAGAGAAGGCAAAAAAAGGAAAGAGAAGTAGAAAAACAAAGGTAAAATGTAGGCATTTCTGGATTGCCTTCTCATTTCTCTTTCTGTGTTGTTGTGTGACCTGAGGCCGTTCGGGGGTACGCCCGCCCTGCAGTGTGTAACTGCCCACAGCCAGCTGGGGCTCAGCAGTGACTGTGCTGCAGCACAGAGATGCCAAAACTATCACAGTCTCTTCAGGAGCCAGGGGCCATCTAGCTCTAAAAGCTATTTAAAATCCGTACGTGTGTGGATTTGTCCTTTGACTAATCCAGTCATTTAGTTTTGGTCTCTGGAGCTCTTCTAGAAATTGAAACTTAAGTCATTAATGCGTAGTGCTGATAATACCATGACTAAGTTAATTTGTGAATGTATGTTAAGTAAATAAATATAATAATCCTCACCAAAGGGAAAAACATAATAAAACAAAGGTCTTCCAATGTATGGAGACTCCTGGCTTAGCCACTCTTCTTCATAATGTTTTTCTCAAATGTGAAGAGGAGGATGGTCCAACTGACTCAATTAATGATAAATTTCCTTGCTTCATTTATGGAAGAGGAAGGTACATACTAGGAGCAGACTGAGAAAAGTTTAATATGCTTGTTAATACCTCTAAGGATCAGTTCTGAGATAGGATGCTAAGTAGTTGATTTATACTTAAGAATATGATTATATTTATTTATGTATTTTTGTAAAATTCTGAATATATAATTCCAGGTTTACTTTGAACATGTGTTTTTGATATTGGAGTAGGGAATGTCTTTGCATTAGTTTGACTACTTTGAGAAAGGCAAAGAGTTTTACCTTGTGAACGATATTTATTTTCTTTCAAGCTCTTTTATCAGAACTTGCAGTAAAAATAGTAATACACTTATAATAATTGTAGGCATGATTTATCTTAAAAAAAAGGAACAATAAACTTTGGGTTCCCTCACTTTTTGAGCTTTTTTACATTTTAGGAAAAATATTAAAATCATATAACCACATTATCTGACTTAAACGGACAGGATGAAACCAGCATGGGGTTGCTGGGGGCTGCTTAGTCTTATTCAGCCCAGACTAGGAGAGTCATACAGTGGTTACAAAGGGCAGGGAGTTGTGTGAGGTGTCCGGGGTGGCTCTGAGTCCCTGCTGGCTTCCTCGGTGTGTGTGTGCCTTCGCAGGGCCCCCGCCGCCATACCCTCCTCTTTGGTCTTACCCATTTCAGAGAGATTTCAGAGAGAATACAGAAAGGATTAGTTTTGGTGGCTTGAATCATCGTTGCAGTTTTAGAGAAGAGCCTGTCACAGAGGGAAATTGCAAAGATACTTTCACTGTACTACACATGTTTTTACTGAACTTATGAAGCTGCCAAATCAACTACTCTGTGGGGCCTAAAGCTCTGCGTGTGAGCCTGTGTGCGTACATATGTGCACACAGCTTTTTTCCTTACAGATGCTGTTTTCCTGGTGCTAGAAAGACTTGGTACAGCTGCAGTGTTGTTGGTTTTTTATCACGTCACTCTATACTTTGATTGCATCTTTTCCAAGTGTCTCCTCCTAAGCACAGGAAAAAAAGGCATTTCTAAATCTATTTAGTTAAGGAATTATTTTTGAGTCAAATAACTATTTATAGCTATTCCCTAAAGATGCTGTTCTGTGTAAGGTGAAATACCAGAAATGATGAAGACAGATACTGATTATCACCCCTAAAAAGAGGTGGAAGAAAACAGCAGAAGCTGTCCAGCTGAAATCTTACCATATCAACTCCTGCAGAGTATTTTCATTTGCATCACTGCTGCTGTTTTTTCCTTCACTTTCTTTTCTTTTTTCTTTTTTTTTTTTTTTTAATTTGTGTCTTGCACAGGATAGGGTAGTGATGTTTGGGTATTAATCTCTGATATCTTTTGCAAGCTGTAACAGTAGCCTCTTCATAGTTGCAGCACAGCGGTTATCTCAAAATGGAGGTGAGGCTGGAAGAATGGGGTTTGAGATCTTAATTATTCATTTTGCTCTTGTATTGCGATGTATTTTAAAACTTCCTTAGGTTTAACATCATCTGCTATGCTGTCATAGCAGAGAAAAGTGAGCAAGTTAACTTATCACAGTAAGGTGGAAGAAAAAAAAAGAGTAGTGATGTTTAAATAGACAATTACTTTTTGTGCCCCTATTCATTAAAACTGTTCAGTAGGAACAAATGCTTTACCCAGACTCTTTCCTTCAGCAGGGACTTCCTCAGTTCCTTGTGGTCCTTTGGAGGCTGGGTGTGGTCCTTTGAGCCAAGTGCCCACATATGTCTCACTGCACAAGGACGGGCAAACATAATAGGAGTGGGTTAAACACTGTTAGTACAGGTTAACGTTCTTTTGGTGGAAGGAGTAGTAAAAGGCAATTAGACATACGTTTCAGCTGCAACAAAGGCAATGCAATGCTCTCCTGGACTGTGAATGCCAGGGATTTCCATGAGGTGTTGTATGGGATATATGTACATGTGGATGGATGGGTGGTAGCTGCAGTGGTAAGACAATAGATAAAGAAGGAAGCTGTCAGAGCTTGAGCATCTGAGAGATGCTCCTGTGAGACCCAGAGCTACGATTTTGTGAGTGGATTCTGTCAGGTAACTCCTTGTTACCTGCTCAGGAAAAAAAAAAAAAAAAGTGTTTCTGCTAGTGTTCTTATCTAACTGGATTACTCAAAAATCTACTCAAAACATGTAGCTGTAACATCAGCACCAGCTACTTTAGTTACAAGGTTTGCGCAAGAAAGCCAGAGAAAGCAGCAGTAAGAGAAATAGGGGGTTGCCTGGACACTATACTTCCATCAGCATTGTAAGCCTGTCATATCTATAAACCTGGTCTTTTACACTGTTTGTCCCAATGGACAGATGGGATCAGGAATTGTTATCAACAAACAGCTAAGAAGATCATTCCATTGCCATGACATAGATATGCCAGAACCGCTCATCTCCAGCGTTGTGTTAGAAATATCTCGTCCTGTGCTCCAGTGATGTGGAACTCCAGGCACATTACGTCTTGACCTCTCAGGTACCAGCATAAGATGCAGCTGAGGAGGGCTACAGTCCTGACAACACTTGCCGAAGCACTCCCACTGCAGTTTCACATAAGGGGTTAAAATAACCTGTTGTATTCCAGCAACTTGGGCTGTGGAGCAGTAATTGAGTTATACTGATGCTATGGTAGTTGTGGTTCTGTTGCCCCAATTTAAAGTACATCAGTTCCTTTGTATATTTCTTTGTAATAATTGTTATGATTTTGTATTATGTTATACCTGGTACAGACTCCAGAGCTGGTAATTCTACTTCCCTAGTCATAGTCTCATCAATTGAATGTGTTTTGATTGCTGTCTTCAGAACAAAGGGATTAATTTCTTAGTTTGATTGTTTTATTTCCACTTCATCTTGTTAGAGTTTCTGAACGTAGAAGGTGTATAACAAATCAACAAACAAGGTTGAACTTCAAAATTTACAGTTCTATAGTTAGAAAGAATATGAGGAAAAATTCTGGGGCCTGCTACAAGTATAAGCAGGCTCTTGCCATTTCACGGAAAACCATGGAGCAACTGTCTGCTTACATTGTTGTAACAAAAGTCCAAAATTGGCTGAAGCTCTTGGGAGAGTCTGGATTTCTCCTTCCCAGTTTGTTTCCTGCTGTTTCCATTTGCAGCTTGTGCCAATAGCGAGTCTGTGTATGTGTTTCTGATAGATGCACGTGCGCACTTACGCAGATGCGCACACACACACAATTCACACACTCAGGTACCTAGATCAACACAGAGCATTGCTTTTGTTGGCACCAACAGCACTTACATGAATATGAGCATGACAGCCTGCTCCTGCTCCTCCTCTCTGAATCATCAGGAAGTTGAGTATTTAGCGTATGCGTGTGTATATACACATAGTTTGTATATGTATACAAATATATATCTCTGTTGTGATTCACAGTCAGTGTCATATATGCAGAGCCCTCAAAGCCTATGCTATAAGACCATGCAGAATTGATGCTCTGATTCTCAGCCTGTCCATCTCCACCTTGGGTTTTTTTCAGTTTCCTCCTGCTTGCCAGATACTGCAGCTTGATTGAACTTCTCACTTCCTCAGGTGTCTTAAGCCCTACACCAGACCGTAAATCCACACAGAATCCAAGCCCAGAACCTAAGCCCTGTTTATCCTGTTTCTGTGTCCAGCCTCATATCTTTCCAGGACTTACTGGCTAGCTGAGCCTGAAGTTTGTGAGCAAATCTCTCTCGCACACACACACACACCAGAGCAAAGTCACACAGAAAATAGATGGATGGAGTTTCATAAGGTTGCAGTTATCAAGCACGGGGCTTGGCCCGACAAGTATACTGAACTGCAGCTTGTTTGTATGCAATAAGTCTTTCTTTAAATATTAACCTTCCTCTCCATCTTCCCATGCTTGTTTTTTGTTTTTTTTTTTCCAATCCACTCTGATATTAAGCATTCCTTCACAAGTTGTCCTAAGCTGCTTAAAACATCCCATAAATTTTTCACACTTCCACAACCCCCCAGCAATAAAATCAGTCGTTCCTATGAGACTCAGTAATCTTGTTTCCACTCCGTTTTATCAGTTCTTCAGAACTTTGAATGGTTCTTTCAATAGCCCATCGTTCAGGGACCTGAGAATTCAGTATTTGGTATTGTCTTCATTATCTCCTGTTTCTTAGGGTTTGTGTATTTTGGTGTGAGTTATTGTTTTTTCTGTCTCTTGTCTTTGTTTTTATGCTGAATAGTCTTTAACTGGATATTCTGTCAAGCCAGATGTCCTTACATGCCAAGTTATTTATTTTTTTTTTGTTGAAGGATCAATTTAGTATCTATTCAGATTTAATCTGTTCTTTTATAGCCAAAACAAAGCCAGTGGGAAGTGATAGATCTGGATGCATGGTGACCCCAGCTAACATGACAGAAATGTGTATGCACGCTTCTGATATAAATTAGCCTTGCATAGCAATACCGACTCAGTATTAATTGGAGTATGGAACCTTTTTTCCCCCCCTGCATGTCACTGTGAGCTTTATGTGTACATCTAGTGGGATTGAGTGAAGCAGGCACAATTACATAAACTGCTCAAATTTTATACAGGGTGTGTACATAGGATTGGGGTACGGTCAAGAGTAGAATCAGGCACGTGTGTAACTGTGAGTCACTGGTCTGTTAATTACAGGGAAAGTTGACCCCTGTGCTGTGAATTGTCTGTAGGATGTACTCTTCTTTTTGGCTTGGACAGCACAGAATATGGTGCCATTAAGAACAGCCACTAACAACTGCAACAGTAGCTTTATATTTTCTGCAGTCTTGGTGGCTGCCTTTTATTTGTAGGCAGCCACAAGTACCAATATGTAAGAGCACAGAGTGATTAAGCTGAAGAGGAAAGGAAATGAGTTTGAATGTTATGTGAGTGGCCAGATGGAAGAACAGTGCAAGTGGCCGAAGTGCAATAGGAAGCTTTTCAGTTCAAGGTCATAAATATGAATCTTTCCCAAGCTGGCAGCGACCAAAAGCCTGAACCATCTGAAAGCACCATCACCCAGTAATGACAGAGATTGGAAGCAGGAATGTAGAAAGACATGAAAAGCTTTTGAAAGTGCCCTTGCAGGCTAATACTGTTACTCCTGTGAATAAGTCTCTGGAAGGCTGTGAGTCTGTGGCCATTTATCTGGTAGGCTTCCTATTCATCTCCTTTGAGTGTAGTGTAAATGCACTGTATTAGGGTCATGATGAGAGCAAACCTAAAACGTTTAAATATTAGAAATGAGTTAGCCAGCTATCCAGCAGGGAAGTACAGACTATTGCAAGCACAAACACAAAGAAAGCAGGGAAACAAAAGATAACATTTGGAAAGAGGTGGCTGCACTGGGCTTTGTGATCTTACAAACAAGACTGTTAAGAAGGAGGAACTGTTTGATGGTATATGAGACAGCTTTTCTCTTGCACACTAAGGGAAAAATGTTGAGTATTTTTTTAGAAGACTTCTTCATTCCAAAATATTTTACAGACACAAAAAGCAAGAATGCATAGAAACAAAATCATATCTAGATTGCTCAAAAGTTAGAAATATTGATAAACAGGAAATTGTAATGGAGCAGAGTGAGGAAGAGTCATGCTCCTTCTGTTTCTGAAGGCTTGAGAAGGAAATACTGATAAACATACAGTAGAGAAGAAAGGGTTGGAACACTAGAAGTATAGTTTAGTATTGAGACAGATAAAATGATCCAGATTATCCCCCCTTAACGTCTTTAAAGAGAAATTGAGATAAGGAGGAAGAGTTTGCAAACAGTACTGGCAAAACCCAGATGTTTGTTAGTATGTTACTATTGAAGCAACACCTCTCATCTCTGCTGGGACAAGGGTTTAAAATCTGAGTCCAAATCCAGATATCAGTTTGACATTTAGAGCTGGTTTCTTTAGCAGAAATGGGAACTTCAAATCTACACACAGCATTTTGAAGTATGAAATCCGTATGTAAAATAAGAGATAGACTTTCTTCCTGCCTTCTTTTTACCAGAAAGGAAGAGAGAGAGTTGAAAGGCTGTTACTATATTTAAGTGTTTTAATTAAAACCTGGAGAAAAAATCCCATTATGAGACTTGTCGGAAAGAGAGATATGGTGCTCCAAAATATATTGTGTGGAGGTTTCACTGTCCTGTTCCTTTTCTGCTGTGTTAAGGAGAGGAATCTTAGCTCCTGGAATGGTAGAATAGTTCACATTAGAAAGGGCCTCTGGTGTTTGCCTGGTTTATCTTGCTCCTCAGAGCAGGATTGAGTTAGCTAAGGTTTTCAGTGTCTTGTCCGGTCTAGTTCTTAATCTCTCCAAGGATGGAGATACCAGAGTCTCTCTAGGCAAATTATTCCAGTGTTTGAATAATGATGCCAAAGAGGAGTTCTTCATAATTTTAATTGCAGATCAAACTAATCTGGAGATGGAGTTAAACAATATTTGAGATCAGAACCTTGCTCAATTTGCATAAGATCAGGATTTTCAACAAAATATATTAAGTTTTCCTCATCATTCTTGGTTTGAAGGCACTAGTTTAACCATGTCAGTTAATTTTTGCTGAAAAAAATGTCTAAATTCTTTTTCAAAGACTACTGGAATTTTTTACTTACAAAAATAATTTGTAACTAAACATTTTAAGAGTTTTTTTAATAATTTAAAGACAATGTTAAAGAACTTAAGATACAAAATGAACAGTTTTATATTTGATTATAAAAAAATAATCTCTCCTGAAATGTAATATTCTTCTTAAAATATTCTTATTAAAATATTTTGGTGATGTGACAGGACTACTTTTTTTTATGATTCAAATGCTTATATAAATTTTACTTTTATTTTGTCAATTACATAGTGAAAGCTCTTTCTGTTTGAAAAACTAAAAAATACTTTTAGGTAACATCACAGACATCTGAATGAATGAGGCAAATGCCTACCAGTTTTCAGTGTACTGCCAATGCTTACGGCAAGTCATGTTTTTCAAGGCCCTTGCTCCTGGGAGATGTCAAGGGAATGGCAGATACCAGTATTCAAGCTGTGTAAGTAAAGTAGGTATGTATTCAAGCTGTTTAAGTGAAATCAGAAGGCGTGCTGTAAAGTTATCAGCTTCTCATTTAAATAGTCAGATTGGGGCATTAGCACTGCGATTTGCTTTTCAGTTACACCATTGGGCTATGTAGATTTATTTGTGGGTGCAGAAAGAAAGATTGAAAGTGTGAACACTGGAGGCCTTAATCTCACAGACTGAGTAAGAGCTCTGACTGTATTTTAAATGTTTCAACTTTTAAGCCATAGCTGCACTGTATATAACTCCATTTTTGCAGGCCCTTAAATGGTAGCACCTGTCTGTCATGGACCTGCTCTTGAGAAGAACATTTTATGGGGTATTTATGAATGTGAACATAGAGACTAATTTCTGTAGGCTTTCAGTGTAGAGAAAAGAGAAGCACAGACTTTGTTCAGAGCCAAAGCCAAAATCACTCTCTTGAGAACTCTCTCACTTGGTTGAATATAGAAAGGGTTAGGAGACACACAGGTTAAAGTTAACATTTATGGATATCTTCTTGTTTCATTTTACAGTCATATATTAAACCATATAAACTTAGAAGAGGAAACCCATTCCTCAGCTACTAGAATCATAATAATGAATGAGTTGTGCCAAGAAAAAAGGGATAGGGATCTGTAAAAATGTAGCTCAACTTAAAAGAAAATGCAAAGTTTGCTGAAGAAGAGTGGTGCTATTGGGTTTCTTTCCTAGACTTTAAAATTTCCTGACTTGGGTTCATATTCTGCAATCCTTTGATTTTTCCAGAATGTATTTAGACAGAAGGCTTCGTGCTCCATAAATAAACGGTCTTAATTAGTACAGTTTTTCATTTAATAAAGGTGCAACTTTTCACAGCAATTTTTTTTCAGTGGGCTACATACCCACTTTTGGTAAAGCATTAGGTGAAACAGGACTCTCAGCTTCTAAGCTAGAAGACGTCTCAACAGTGAGTATTCCTTGGTGGGCATGTCTGGAGTGTAAAGATGATCTGACATTCTCTGACGTGATCCTTCAGCATGCTTTATGTGCAAACAGTGATCACAAGATCTCATCTGTATTGGGCCTCTCATCACAGAGTCGCTCCAATTTCTGTGATAAATTAAATGGTCATTGGGTCAGAAAGGGAACCCCTCCGTAGCACGGATCTACAAGTTATGGCTGCTGAGAGTGGTAAGGAATGTCCTTGAAAGCCCACATCCCAGCAGGCAGCCCCGTGGCTTCTTATTTTCTGTCTGCTTCAGAGAGAAAAACACACCTTAAATAGAACTTTAAAAAAGATATCTCTCATTTATAGCCATCATTGAATAGGAATATTCTTGTAATCTTGAAAAGGATGGAAGAATTTATCAGACGTGAAGTTGTAATCATAAAGGATTGGTAAATCTTAGCTGTAATCCAACAGCGTGTAGCTTGGTTAAAACACATTTAAGTAAGCAATGTATATCACCACTGACTGCAGAAGTATGAGAGATTCTCCTCCCAGTTGTACGTTTCAGTATCTTTCAAAAACTTCAAAATAATCCTGAGAGTTTTATGCGGATTCCTTACAGTATTCCTTAGGGTGTATCTTCTTTGGAGTTGCACTCACCCTGTATTTACTGTTCTGTTTTCTGGACAGCAGCTTTGCTAAGCTTTGAAAAGAGGATGTTAGCATTTTTAAAGCTTTTTTCCCCTTTTTATTATATGAATCAGTGTTCTTGAAGGAGTCAAAGTTCAATCCTCCTGCTGCATTACAATGCCTTTCAGTCTAATATTAGAGAGCGAGTCCCATTTTACTTTGTAATACGGAGCTTCACTTCGGCATTAATTTCATTTGGAAAGCAGCTGCACTTACAATAGATTCCTTTTAAGCAAAATGGAAAATATACATTTATCAAATGACTTTCTTCCAGTAATGCTGCAGCAGTCTTTATTGCATCAAAGTTGTCAGCAATCAGCCCATCTTTCTGAATAAGGATGTGCCAAATCAGAGAAGCAGGCTTTATATTGAATAAGCAATAAGTGAATTCCATGGTAGGTGGACAGACAGACACTATCTCAGCTTTTACAATATGATGTATTTATTTGTGCCCACATCACATAGCTTTAGCAAATGACTATTGGGGAATATTTCCTACATGAACATAGCAAGTGACATTATCAAAATAAAAATCACGCTTTTCAAAGCAGTGTGCACAGGAGACTAATAACACCTTATTACAAATGAAATATTTTAAAAATCAGTCTTATTGGCTTTATCCTTTTCTGCTGAGACTCTTTTTTTCTTCCAATGTGGTTATTTAGTGACTTAGATTTTCAGCAGAACATGTCTTTAACAGCACAGTTTTGTTCTGTTTGTCTGTGTAACAAAAGCAACATTTAGTTACATTTTTAGATTTGCATTTTTATTTGAGGGGTTTGTTTTTACTACTCGGGAAAATGCTAGGTCCAATTGAAATGTTAATTCAATTATAAATTGGTAAGTTTAATTCTGAATATCTTGTGGATCTATATACCCATTCTTATGAAGAACAACTATTGATTCTTTGGTTACATGGAGAGACTACTGCTAGGCACTAAATCCTCTTCTGTTGAGCCAAGCTTTTAACATGAAATAAAGAAGATTTCAGCATTTTTCATAGTTAATTCTATGGATTTCAAAATTCTGGAGATGTTTTATAATCTCTCCTGTCCTTATATTAAAAATCTTCAAGGACACTTCTTCTTGCAGGACTAAGCAGTGGAGATGATAAGAAAAGGAAGATACTTGTTGTTCTGTATGTACACAGTTTGTATAGTTTTGAACCCTGCATATTCCTTAAGCCCAGAAATCCCACTGATCAGACTTACACATTTATGACAAAATCAATGTGAAAATGTCAAAATCGATTTGAAAGTGCTTAACCAGGACAGTATATCATATACCTATTATGATTTCTTTTTCCAGATATTTAAAATGACAGTATCATTTTGGTTTCTGACATAAAATGATCCCAGGATAATAGCACATGATAAACAGTAACAGATCTGAAAGAGAGTTCAAAAGGGGGGAGAAGTCCACTTTTCCATACTTCACCTTCCAGCCTACTTACCAACCAACATCAAGTCTGAACTGGAAAATAGTTAGAATATCATAAAAAACACCAACCTATAAATAAAGGCAGACAGTCAATCAGCAATAAAAGAATTAAAATAATCACAATTGCATTGTAATCACCAGGTTTCAAATTCCAGTGGTCTGAATATTTCTCTTCTGACTGCTACGTTCACAGTTGATATATACCCCCAGTTAAGACAGCCATTAAAATCAATGGAATTACACT
This sequence comes from Gallinago undulata, assembly GCA_026546715.1. NCBI lineage: Eukaryota > Metazoa > Chordata > Aves > Charadriiformes > Scolopacidae > Gallinago > Gallinago undulata. Next base: position 34,584,268 of record JAOTQQ010000052.1, on the reverse strand, counting down.
GCTTAGAAATCTCGACAGCTATCTTGGACTAGGTCTCTTTCATCTCTTTAGAGCCGAGAATCCTGCTATCTTTAGTTTAACGTGTGCTTGCTAAGCCTTGCAACAAAACACTCAGGAATTGCAGCAGCAATTGGATGCAGCCTGGGAAACCCCACAATTAGGGGAAAGCTGTCTTCGAAGTTGTAGCATACTATAAGGTGCAGCAAATATCTTACCCATTTTTTTTACTTTACCCTGTAAGTGAGTAGAGAATTAGGCAGGGCAGAATTCAGTTAAGCTGCAGTACTTTTCTGCAGTAGCAGTGTAAATTCCCAAACTATACACAAAGCTTCAGCTATAGCTTACTCCTCAATGAGATCCAAACTTTAAAAATTGGGAAAAAAATTCTGCCCCCCTTTCAAATCCCTAACCCCTTTGGTCGCAGTTGTGTGAGTCTCGCTGGTCTAATTATCTTGCCTCCTGGGGGGAAGCTTTTCCTTACTTTATTTAGAGCGTAGTCACTTGCCTGATACATTAATATCTAGTAATTCTCTTGAAAAGGTCCAGCAGCAGATTAGGACAGTCCTTAAGTGATGTGAGGGTTGCAATGCTACCACACTGAGCTGTAGGAGCTGTTATTTTTCCAAAGCTACGCTGCAGGTTGGATTACAGCTCGGTGGGATATGGCTGCTGTAGTTGGGATTGGCTGGCAGCAAGTCCAATCCACATTGCATTAATAGAATAAGTCAAACTGCTTGAGGGACAGTGTGTCTGTATAGTTTTTGGGAGGTTTTGCATATGGAAACAATGACTTTTTATATAATTTTTTTTGATAATGAAATAAATAAAATAATTAACAGTGGTATATGCATTATAAAAATGCTAAGAAAATCTAAAGCAAGGATGTATTTGTAACTGTTGTTTATGAAGGTATGATAGCTTTTTCCTGTTGTATCACATAAGTATTCATTCAAGCAAGGTGTGGTATATACATGAAAGGACCACTATGTACATTTGCATATGAATATTTTTATGAAGCAAAAGTAGTATTTTTACTTGAAGGCACAAGGGATATTTTAGCTAAATTGCACTAGAGTAAAAAGAGAATGCAGTTGAATACTCATAGGAGCTGTCTGCTTCCTTACTTCAGAACATTTATAAATAAGATAAGGCTAACTATATATTTAAAGTGCATTTAACTCTGTATATTTTCTTATGCTTCAAGTTTTAACTTTTTTAAAAGGACTTCTGCAAGATAATGTCTCCCTGGAGACATTCAAGGTGAGGCTCGACGAGGCCCTGGGCAACCAGGTGTAGTTGGAGGTGTCCCTGTGACTGCAGGAGGGCCGGACTAGATGGCCTTTGAAGGTCCCTTCTGGCCCAGATGATTCTATGATTCTATGATTCTATAATGATCACTCTGTGAAAACTGATCTTTTTAAAATTTATAAATATAGACCCATAATATGTGTGTCCGTCAAGCAAGTAATTTAGCAATGAGCTAAGAAACCAATGCTCAACAGTTGTATATTTGCTCATCATAAAAAGATTCTTTTAAGACTAAATTGTTAGTTGAACAAAGTAAGGCAGTTCTCTGTAATAGATGTCTTATACTTAATCCAAATAAGAAATGATGAGTAAGGGGAAAAATTTCAGAAGGCTTGCATATTTATAACTTCTTCTTCACTCACAAAATTAGCTCTACAATTATGATTAGATCATACTGAAGATCTTAGTGTTCATTTGCAGAGGCTGTTAGTGGACCAGCACATAATTATATAAGGAGATACTTTCCTATTTGGCTCATGAGTGCCTACAGTAAAGCTCATCCGAGTAAGAAAAATATTCTAAAAATAATGTATTAGTTTCTTTCATAGAACACTGCCAAAAGAGACTGTGTTATTGGTTTGTTTACAGTTTTGCAAAGCTTAGTTTTACTAGTTCCTTTATAGTGGAGGACAGAAATGACCATGATTGAGTCTTCTGTATTAAAGTGTTAGAAAAGAAAGGACGCAGCTGAAGGTACCTAACAAGGCAATGTATTATATCCCTGTTCTTTGTGTCCACCCCTTCCCCATTCCATGGGAAAAAGAGATAAAGTAAAACAGAATAACTGGGCAGGGTTTTTCTTCAGTATTTCAGCACACAAAATTATGGTTTTGAGAAAATACAACTTTATGAATGGGATTTCAAATTATTAGTCTGCCAGTGATGAGTTGTGTAACCTTCAGCTAGTTCCCTAAGCCTTCCTTTGGACTACAGTTAGTTTGGGGGACTTCTTGACCAATTTATAAATCTGATATTTTGAGCTGAGCATCAACAGTTCCTATTGACTTAAGTTCAAATGTCATTTGGTTTCTAGTCCTGAAATTTACTCCAAAAGAAAAGAAATCTTTTCTGTAGATCCTTGTTGGCCTCAACTTGCACGTGTGTGTGTATGGACAAGCTTTTCTTCTTTCCCAATGTGCGAAATACTACATTCAGGGACTATATAAGTGTTTAATGTGGTTTCTGTATAGCTATATAAGTACTTACATGAATCTGGTTTCAAATTGAAAGCTGTATGTGAATTTAGATATTAAATTCTATATTCAGCATTCTTAAGTACTTCTAGGGAGAGGTTATCCAAGGCTTTTAGCAGTGGTTCTGAACAAATAGCTCCATGGACTAATAACAGTCATCCTCATGTTTTTAACTTGGAAATACTGATAACAATTTGGTTTACTACTATATGTTAGAGAGCAAGTTCTAAAAAAATATCATATTAAAAAAAGGCGTGCATGATTCTACTCTAAACAAGAAAACCAGCTAGCTTTTCACACACATTGAGATAACAAATATAACTCGGTAAAAAGAGCTTTAGAATATTGTTGCAGAGAAGGGGCTTGAATATTTAAGGATATTTGACTTAATGTGTACGTGTTGGCATTTTTTTCTTTTCATTTTTAGTGTTTCAAAGTTTTTCAAGTGAATCTTATGTGTACATCTACACATCTTTTAAACATATTCTTCTCAAAAGTATTTCCCTTTGCTATTTCCATGTTATTAATACTGGTTTACACAGTTCTTTCAGAAGGTATGAATACGACCTAGAAATAGTATCTAGTTGAAAGGGATAGTTTTTTGACTATAGTATATCTGTATCTCTGTGAAACCTTGGGCATTTGCTTTCACCAGCAAATTAGTTCAAGGATTTTATAGTGCTCAGGGAATAAGAATGGTCTCAGTTTATTTCACAAAATAACTATTTGGTATGGAAAGACCACTGGTGATTCACACAGCACAGTGGAGCAGGCTTCAGTTAGATACAGTCACGCTGAAAGACAAATTTTCTTGGCATTGCATCCACTTTCATGTCATTAAAGTAGTCAAACAATGTAGAAGTCTGCATCATGCCTCCCTGCATCATGTGTGTTAGGTGGATGATGGTAGAGAAAAATGGAAATTAAATTTCCAATTAATTTGGGTGCCTTCAAAATACAGGGGAATTACAAAGTCTTCTGCTTTAAAAGATGTGGATCTTCCTCCCTTAAAGCTCCTCAGGGCATCACTATATTCATTTCATATTTCTGATTCCTAAAAATAACTTCTCTCAGCGATGGTGAGAACAGCTGAAACTTTCTCAGTACCACAACCAACCAGTCCAAAACAAGCAGGATGCTTTTAGGCGAGGAATTAATGAGATTTGAGATATCTTCAGTTTTTGCCTGTCTTCCTTCACTGTTTCCCCAGTCCCACTCTTGCTCTGATCTCACTGGGGAGCCAAGCCCAGAGCAATTTCACTTTGTGATGAAGATTGCGGTGTCGTTTGGAGCTGGGACTCCCACCCTTTTTGGATAATGCGGGTGGATTCCCTTCATCCTTCCTGGGGGAAAGACTCCGAACCAAAGTATGACAGCCTCCCTAACTCCATCTCTCCAGGGCCCCACAGGCTCCCTTGACTGCACACTGACAGCAAATCTATTCCAGTACTTTGGGGAGAATAGGAATTAACATTAGCCCAGGGAAAGGGATAATGTTGACATCCTTTTAGTCCTATTTCTTCCACACTTCTACTGCTGTGATACGTTTATTAATGCTGAGACACTGAGAAGGTAGGGAATGAAGATGATAGAGGCAAAGAGGCTGATCTGAGTGTGGTACTGAGCAGGGTTTAAGGCAAGTGTCTGAACTGTTACGATAGTAGTGGCACTGACTATAGTTGTATATATTGACAGTCCTTAAATTTTTTCCATATACTACCTTTAGAACATCCAAACACTCTCTTCCCCACAAGGGGATGGAGGGAGCTGATGTTTATCAATATCTACCTGCTTGTGATGGTTTTGAATGCTGAGGGACCAAGCTGACCACCTGCTTTTTAGAGGTTCCCAAAACTACCAACATTTTGTCCTTCAGTATGTTCTGTGCCATTCTTTACCACTATGCCTGGGAAGTGTGATAGCACAGGTTTGTTAAGTTACTTTACTTACTGTAAGCCTAGATGACAAAGAAGCCATGTCACTATTCAGACGTCAAAATGTTACAGCAATGAAAAAACCTACCTGTACAGTGTAAATTTAAGAACACAAATGTTGAAATCCAAGATTTGGGGACTTCAGTTCAAGTCCAAACTTATGTCATCAGTTTTAAGTGATTCAGCTGGTTTTGTTACATGTTATATTACCATGCAAGAATGAAGAAAATTAGACCGATCAAACTCAGTTTGTATCAGTAGAGCTCCAGCAGCTTTTGCTTCCCATCCTGGAAAGAGCTGGTCTTTTCAGCATTGCTGAACCTCCCCGGCCACTGCTAGATGATGGGCTCAAAAGAGTAACATTTCATATATTATAATGCTGTCTTTCCGTCTGGCAGAGGGATGCTGCAGACCAGAGGTGAGCTGATCCAGCAGGCCTGCATGAGAAATTTTACAGCACCTCACCCGATTTCCCTGGATCTTCGTCCTGTAGTCTCCTCGCTGCTTACAAAGCACTCCATGTTTGCATTGACTTAGTCCCGTAAATACTGACACTGGTTTTGTACCTGCCTCTGGATAACAGATGATTTAATAATGATTGTCTTACAACCTTACAGAATAATATTACTACCACTGCTTTCTGGAGGCTGTAAGATGTTCTCGCGCTGAATATGATCCGGTTTCCTCCTAGTGACAGGCACCTTCTTTTGTGGCATGCAGTTGTGGCACGCTGGCAGAGCTACTAGTATTTAGTGGGGGAGACAGTCTCATTGTGTGCCTTTGCACCCACAAATCCTTACTCTTGTGAATAGCTTCATAGACTGGCCTGGTTTGGGAGGGAGCAGAGCCAGGGTTCCGTGCGGGGGAAGAGGCCGTTGCTGACACCCGTTGCCGTGGCAACCAGGGGCCGCTGCCTCGGCTGTTTCCCCCTGCAGGGGTCGCACCTGTGGGGGAGGAGCGGGCAGGTCAGGTGACCCGGGCTGACCAATAGGGTGTTCCCTCCCCTCTGCCTCCCTCAGTCTGAGAGCGGAGGCAGCACAGGCCGCACAGGCCTCGGGTGGGCTCCTCTGCAAGGGCTCTCCTGGGAGTTTGTCTGCCTTCAGGACCCATCAGTGTGTTCTGGAATCCGGTTCCCATTTCTCATTGAGACCAGTCTGGAACTTTCTCAGTGCCTGCAGGTGATGTCTCCCTACGACCTTGATGCAATTTTATATATATTGTAGCTATTTCATTAACATTTTTTTAATGTATTATTAATATTTCATTAGTTTAGTTTTTTCGCTAAACACATAAATCTCTTTCTCTCTTTTTTTTTCCTCTTCTTGGAGGGAGGGATGGGAGATTGCATCTGTCATTTTGCATCGGCCAACTCATCCCAAACCACCACATAGACTGAAGAGAGTTTCCCGGTAGGATTATTGAATTAAGCCTTGTGACATCTTGGTGGGCGTTAACCCTGGTGGGCAGCTGAGGCCCACAGAGGTGTTCACTCACTCCTCCCGAGCAGGATGGGGGGTTGTGGGTTGAGGTAAAGGCAGTTTAACAGGTAAAGCAAAGCACTGTGAAATATGGAATTGATTCATTGCTTCCCATTGGCAGGCAGATGTTTAACCAGTTCCTCTTTATCATGCATAATGGTTACTTGGGAAGACAAACACCATAAAGTCCCTCCTCTTCCTTCTTGCCCCAGCTTTTATGTCTGAGGGTGACATCGTATGGTATGGGATATCCCTTTGGGGTCCCAGTTGTCCCCCCCCAGTTGGGGACAGCTGTCCCAGCTGTGTCCCCTCTCAACCCTTCGTGCCCCCCAGCTTGCTTGCTGGCAGGGTGAGGTGGGACACTCCTATTGCGCTGTTCAGCAAAAGCTGAAACCTCTCTGTGTTACCAGCAGTGGTTAGGCCACAGGTCCAAACCACAGCACCATACGAGGTTTTATGAAGAAAACTCCATCCCAGCCAAAACTAGTATACGTCTTTATCTGTTATTTTATTATAGATAAAAATTAATTCAACCTCAATGAATGTTTTAGCTGTGCTTTATTCTGTAACATGTCAGACTCCTCACTTTCACTTAAATGTTACACCAGCTTTCAAAAGTCTAATTTCTTGTTCAGTGCATAGAACTGTGTAGAACGGTGTAATATAATACCAAGATACCTAGTGGCAGCAGGTTTTGTATTTTCTGTGTTAAGGAAGAGCTCTGAGGCTTATTTATTTTACATTTCTGAGAAGTAAAAGTAGCTTTTACATGAAGAAATGAAAATGAGCAAGCAAAGAAATTTCAGCAACTTTTATTTTACCCCTATAGAGGCTGTGTTTCAGATAAGTAATTTTAGGTGTTACTTTTTGCATACCCAAGTTGTCTTAGCAATTCCGCGCAAATTTTGAGCTCTGTGTGGAATTGGTGTCGCTTTGATCTCTTAAGTGCCAGATCTGTAGGTTGCTAAATGCAGCTGAGTGCTATTAATTGTTCTAGAATTGGGCACAGCTTATTAAGTTAAAGACTAAAAGAAAAAAATCAAGCATTGATTGTGCCAGCTGATTATTGTTAGAAGAGCAATCTGAGTTTATTAAGTGATTATTCTATAACATGATGATAACCAAAAGAAAATATGGATAATTTTATTTTCTTATTTGACTCTCTCTCTCTTTGAAAAAAAAATTAAATGAATATAGAGGTCGAAGCTTCTGAATCCAATTTCTAATAAGCCATGACTGCTACTCACAGTGACGCTTTTTCCCCTACTGCGAATGATGTTATGCATCTTTCCTTCTCTGAAGAGAAATGTGGAAGGGTACAACAACTCCTATGATTTTCTACAAGTTACTGTGCATTTATTATGATTGTGATATTGAAGTCTATACTTTTTTTTGACATAGGAAAGGAAAAAATTAAGTAAAATGTTGGTTTAAAAACTATTAAATCAAGAATTCTGACAGCATTGCACAATTAGCTCTTACATTAAGTATTTATGGCAGCTACAAATTCACAGCATGGTTATTGAGGCAGTAACAAATGGGGGAGGGGGGGGATGGCAAACCCAGAACGAGAGCAATTGACATTTTACAGTCAGAACAAAGGGTTGAAAGTGTATGGCTTGTATACAACTACTTATATATTACATATTAGCCCCTTAAACTAGTACTAAGCTCAGTATCACCCCTTAAAGAGGCTTCCTGCAGTTAATTGTTAGTAAATTAAGTCCTTCAATCATTCTGAAGGTTGAAGAACATTAAATTATATAGTGCTTACCAAATGATGGCCAAAATCTGACTTAATTTACGCTCTGGAGTCAATGGTGTTCAAGAGGTTGTGAATCAGGGCAGAGTCTGGCCCTCTTAATAATTAAAGTAGAACAGAAATAAAGAGCTCATTCAAAATGTCACTGTGAATCTGCAAAGCCTTATGGTATAGAACTGTGTACCTCCAGGAACACAGTGCTATGTAGCAGTGTGACAGAGAGGAGAGGAAAACTCACTCCACTTCAGGGGCTTAAATAAAAATGATTTGTATGGATGTTCTGCAGTTTTGTGTGAGCCTTGGGGAATGCCTTTCATGCACTTGATTCACTTGATTAGGGAACAAGATCTCAACCTTGTAGACTCAGTAAGATCTTCACATGTTTAAATACAGATAATTAGTCTCAGTTCTCTTTCTTTTATTTTTATTTTTTTATCAACTTACACCCTCATGGTTTTTTTTTTTCCTTTCTTGTACTATTCACTGATTATAAGAGTTTGTTTAATTGCCAGTGCCGTACCCTGTTCCTAATTTACGCAGTATAAATGACCATGTCTAATTTTTCTTTTGGAATGTAAGATGATATATATTTTAAAACCGATTTTAAATGGGAGTAGGAAATTCCTTCACATCTTAGCTATCAAGTGTAATGAAGTGAATTGCAGAGATTCCTAATCTAGCTCCAAGCATGCTGACGCATGCAGTATCATGGCAAGACACTAGCTCAGGAGCAGCCTCGCCAAGTTGGGGTGTCCTCACATAACCTGTAAAAAGTATGAACAACTTCTGCAGTCCATGTTTGCAGCATCTTCTCTGATGTGAGCTTTTCAGCAGGATAAATTTGATGTGCAGAAGGCTGTTTTCAGTACCAGTGGCATAGTTCACAGGTATGTGCTCTGTGCAGAGATGGGGAAAAGATTGGTGGGAGTAGTTACCCTGGGCATAGCCAGCAAGAAGAATGTTGTTATTTAGAATGTCTGAAAATTGTATGACGAACCGTGGGATTCAGTACCTGGTGATCCATCATGAGAGTGCTTTGACCTACAGATTTCCTTTAGTCCGTGATTCTTTGCTGTCCTAAAATATGGTGCGTTCTATCAAATACTCACATGAATTCAGCTGTGTAGGTTGTCAAATATGTTTGGCTGAGCCATTTTTTTTCTATCATCATGGACGAAAGCTTGATTTTCAGCCTTGTTGAGCATAGTTTTGCTCTGATTACTGAGCTCTAAACAGCCATTGGTCCAAGGTAAATTTTGGGCAAAGCGAATTCTACCGTATGTGGAAAATATTCCGATAGTTTTAATTTTCTGTTGGCCAGACTTGTTACTGACTGGTTCAAATTATTTAATTATGGAGCTATCCATTTTCCATATCTGTTAATAAATTGCCTTTCTCAAAGAGTTATTGAATAGATGATTCACTTGTTTATTGCATGGACTTCAAACCTAATAAGAAACGTATGGAGTGTATTAGTCTGTGATTCCTGGTTTTCAGTATGTGCCCATCTGGTGGATGGAAGGAAGAGGATCATGGAAAGGTTCAGAAGTCTGGCACGCTACTGTCCGAGGGGCTTCTGTAAAGCCGTTTCAAAGTGGCACATAGACAATGCACAGCGTGTTAATTCTACATCAGAACATTTGACAGGAACCGCAAGGGGAGTTTACTGTGCGTATTTGTTTATATGCCAGGGTGTGTTCTAGTGTTGAGGTGTCAAATCCACAGATCAGACTCTTACCTTTAATCACTGCGTTCTGGCACAGGTTAAAACAAACAGCACACCCCTCCTCCCAAAAAACCCCCAAAAAACTGCTGGTTGTGTTCCACTCTGATGCACCATTTCAAAATGGGTTTCTGTCTCACTCCACTGGTTTCTTGGAGGTGGGGATTGTTCTGTGAATCTCTTCCATGATATGTTTGAAATATTTATCAGAGGTTGAACTGTCAGGTGGTGTCCAACTCACTCATTACTAGGCAGCAGAGGGAGGCCGGGCTGTCAGGAAGTTATCGTTTTCATAAGATACGGCTTTGTGTTGATATTTATGGACAGGAGGTTCTGTGCTTTGTTAAATTTTGCAACTGAAAGAATTAGATTTAAATGCTGAAAATGACAAAGTGATGGTAACAGTAAATTATATCCAAATGATGTTAATATTGTTGTTATCTGTAATAGTCACAGTCTTTTTTTTTTTCCTTAGTTCTCTTAGCACCTTTATTCTTAGCAGTATTTTTTTGCTACTTTCTTTGCTCTAACTTTTTCTTCTTTTAACATGACAGTGACTGGTTTGCAACCCAGTGTAATTGGTACCTGGTAAATGACCCATGTGTTGTTTCTTGATCTGAATACTCCCTGATCTGCCTGAGCTGAGTGAGACATGCCTTCAGGGTGCTACAAAGTTTGCCATGATCAAAGAATTGAGGACTTTTCTCATGGTACAACCAGGCACCAATAAACACTCGTCTTACCTCCTACAAATTGGAACTTCAGTTTTGCTACAGATTATTAGTAAGAAATAACCCATCAGATGTCATTTTTCCTGTTGTGTGCTCTTATGCCAACATTATGCCACGATACAATACTGCTGCCTGTTCTGTGGGGACACTGTGCTACATAGCACCGAGACTAAAAGGTTTTATTATATTTTGGATTCCAGGAATGTGACAGACATTTTTACATTATACAAACTACCTAAAATTGTAGTTCTTAAATGTTTTCATTGTCTGAAAGGCACATCTTATAACTGTGGGATAGGAATGTTATCTTTTATCTTTAGGTCAAATTACTGTGTGCTGAAGCATGACCCAATTTTCCATTTAATGTGAAGCCTATTTTTGGTTGTGCAAAAAAATATAAGAAATACCCATTGACTGTGAGGTGCTTATTTCATTTTTATTAAAGAGCTGCTGATTGCAAGTTATGGGATGCTATAAAATTGAAACTGCCTTATTTAAAAGCATTCTTGCTTGTGCAATGGTATAAAGGTTGATTTTGTAGCTGTGTAGATATTGTGTGAGGTTATTTAGGTAGTGGTTCTTCCTCTGCAGATATTTTCTGCTCGTTTTCTTAAAAAAAAACAGTCCTGACACTTCTACATTTTGACAGTTAATGTTTAATTCCTCACTATACCAATTAACTGTGAACTATTAGAGAAACAATAAGCCATGAATCATCAGCCACAAGTAGGCAGAGAGTCTAATAGTCAAGAGATTGAGCATTTCTTAATCTTATATACACTCAACATCGAAGTGAATAAATCCAAGGTTAAAAAGAAAGGCTATCATGTTCCCCACTGATTTTGAAAACAACTTATTTATTTCTCTCTTGTTTGTCTGCTAATACAGCACAACAAAAGGAAGGACCTGATTCTGCAATCCTTGAGTCATACAAGAAGCTCTTATTTTGGTATCAGTCACACTAAGCAGAGTGTATTATTAATAGACATTATTCACAGTATACAAATAAAATTCATGAGAACAAACAGCCTACTTCTGTAAACTTTTAGTTCTATGGAGAGTCCTCATGAAAATGAATACTCCCATTTCAAGGGTATCGTGTGGGAGTACAGCTATTCAATTAAGAGCCTTTGAAACCTTTAAAAGCTTGTACTCTGCCTAACTATGAGCATATAAATAGTCTTTGCCTTTCATAGAGTTACTCATCTATCAGAAGTTAAGCTGGAGTTCCTGTGTATTGCTGGATTGATGCCAGACTCTCCTGCATCTTGCAGAGCAAAGTTACTAGATCAAAAGGCTGAAGACATTTCTCTGGTCAGAATTGCACGGGAATTGGGGTGCTTCACCTTAAAGATTTTTAAATGATTGGCTAGTGCAGTCGTTCCTAAATACAGTGAACTACAGAAGGTTATACAGAAAGAATTGTTCAGTTTATATTTACAATTAAAACGGTTGCCACACGCTGAACAGAATTAGATGCTATGCATTTATAGAAAGCTATCTGTCTTTAGAGCAAGCAGCTACATTTCAGACAGGGCAAATGCAATTGGAAGAGTTTCACAAATGCGGTGTCTGTAAGTCAGGAGTTTTATACAGAGTTGTAGAGCGTTTCACTCTAATAGGGCTCCTGCAATGGAGCTGACTTTCAGATCAGTGGGTATGCTCTGCCTGCTTGGAACTTTTTTAAAATTCTAAGGGAAGCAGGCTCAAATTTGGATTTCTGCACCTTCTCACGAGATGGGTAAGCAGAGGTAGGCTGGTATATTCTGGAGAATATTTTTCTGTGGGAAAATTCATACTCGTCAAAAGTGACAGTCTGAAGGAGAAAGGAGTAAATGAAAAAGACTGTTTCAAACTGAAGTTTGAAAATGTTTTCAATTGCTAGAAGATACTGCATAAATGGATCGAAGAAGCCTCGTGTCTGTCCAAATGACCCATTTTGGTGGTCTTTGAACACTTGATGGGAGGTAGCTTACTTCAGAGTAATTTCTTATTTCATGATCCATACTTAATTTGCCAAATTGGCATGTTTTACAGATGTATGTGTAAACACTAATAAAATATTCAGCCCGATAATGAAATAGCAGGAAGATTGAGTTTAGTCCCAGGTATATCCAAGAAATATGATTAAGTGGCATCCATCTAGATCCTCTACAAAGAAATGGTAAGACTTCTAATTTGATGTGGTTCAGATATTTTTAGTTTTGATAGTAAATGTTCCAGACAACTCTAGTGTTAATGCACCTGAGGCCAGTGCTGCTTCCTTACCATTATCTTTCCTTTCTCTGATATTTTTAGAATAATTGTAGGAAATTCTGGTAGTGTTTTCTTGCTCAGGTGTTCCAAGAAAAAAATATTTATTCCAAAAAAACCACATGAATCAATAAAATTCTGCTATCGTGCTTTTTCCAAAGCAGTTTGTTGACAATAAAATTTCCTCAATAAGACTAAAGCTTCTAATGTTTTAAATAAATTAAATAGGAGGATTAATCAAATTCTACTCTGTATCATTAGGAGTAATGAATAGCTAAAAATCCCACTCTGTTGGAAGTGTAAAAATGCTTAATTCAAATTTCAGTATCAATAATGCTGATACACGGGAAACAAGTAAAAGGTGTTAAGAGGTCTGTTAAAAATCATTATGTGCTCTAGTTCCACAAAGATAAAAACAAATGTTGAGATAGAGTAACTTAAGGCAGATAAAATTCTTTTAATATTGCATTAGTTATCAACCGGAATGGTAGCATTTCCTTTTGATCAGGATGATCAGAGTACAGGCTTGGAAGGGACATGAAAAATTGTTCTGGACCATCCGCAATCTCAGGCCAGAATGTATTAGTATTTCTAGTATTTCTTTGCAGTGAGAATTCCTTCCAAATGATACATTTTCAAGAAGTCTATCAATTTGAACTAACAAGACTTTTTTTCTCAAAAATTCCCAACAATCTATTTCTACAACAGTCTGTGGGAGTATTTGTAATCATTCCTACTTAAAAACTAACCAATCCTTGGACAGTATTTCATTTGCAACTGGTCTTCCTGTAGCCGGCAGTCGATCAAAATTTCCTCTGAATTACCAGTTTCCTGTTAGGTATTGAGACAGAGTTTCAGTGTATTTAGAGTCATGGGAGCTTTGGAAGAAGAGTATGAAAGGAGCAGTGACAAGGTAGTGTGCCGTATTTACATTGATTCTTTGCTTTGTGATCCAAATCCAGTGGGGAGAAAACAGGCATTATTTTTATGTTTAGGGCACACATTCTTCCATGTTGGTGATTTCTGTAATAAACTGGGATCCAAGAAGCTCTTATTGTTGTCCGTCTCTATTAGAACGTTTTTTTTAGGGTCAGTATCCCGAGAACCTTGTCTATGCGGAAGAGTACTGTGTTCCACAACTAGCAGTTCCAAATCCAGTGTGAGCTCAAAATAGAGAAGGGCACTATTTCTTCTATTTTACTGTCTGAATGGAAAATAATAGGCTATGGTTTATATTGCGAGATTATGAGAAAGAGGCAAGAATAAATCACATAAAGGGATACAGAGATAGTCAGTGTGGCTATCAATGTACTTTTATATTCTGGAAGGATGATTTCCATCAAACGTTGGTGGAAAGGGAGGAGGAGGTGGATAAATGAGTCTTTCAGGAGATGGTCTGTGCTCTCAGGAGAAGTTGCTGAAGTACTAAATGCCATTTGGAAAACACGCTAAGAACTGAGCCAGAAAATTCCAGAACTAGGTAAGAGAGATGCTGGTTTTTGTGTCAAAACAGCAAGAAGCTTCTATCCTTTTCCATCTGGCTTTAGAGACATCTGTACTCCGAACTACAAGTGACAATGAAAGCACTCTTTTAATGAGAATGTTAAAAAAATGGAAGCACACATAAAAGTGTACTACAGAATAATTTTGAGTTACCAGCAGCTTTTAATAAATTGGTTCCATAATTTTGATCCTTTGCCTTTCTGAGCAATGAGCTTACTCTCTGTTGAACTGTGAAACTGCAGTATTTTTACAAAGTCAAATTAATATTTTATTTACTGTTGATGTTGCTTTTGTGTGGGGAAGTCACAGAACAAACTCAAGTGAAATACTTTCCCTCCTCCTTAAAATATATAATTATAATAACTTTGCATTCATTTCTGTTGAAAGTCAAATAGCAATAACATTCCTGTAAAAGAATCTGCATTTGAAAGGGCAGTTTTGAAATTTTTATGCACGTTTGGTATACCTCTACCTCTCAAACAACACTAATGTTTAACTTAAAAGTCAATTTTAATCGGAATCTCTCTCTTGGTTACTGTTATTTTTCTTCTTATATATTTTTGGATAGATATATATGTACATACTATTCATGACTGCATATATAAAATATTTGAAACCTAGATACATTCTTTGAGGTGGTTTATTTTCTGAATCACTCTCATTTTAAAAAATTTATACCAGACTTGTTCCATTCTCCACTACCTATAACTGTCTGAACTATAGCTTCAATCTTTTTAAGGACCAGAAAAAGGACTAATCTTGAGATTTACAGTATATAGGATTAGGAGCTAGCAGTGTAGTTTGGCAAATACAGTATAACGTCATGTAAAACTGCCACATCTCCACAGAATCATCATGTTATAAAGCAACACTCTGCATGGCATTATAAGGTAAATATCACCACATTTCATCAGCAGCTCACCAAGTCTATGCTCTGGGATAATAACATAGTCAAAAATGAAAAAGTGCTTGTCAGTTCTGTTTAAAAAACAAACAAAAAAAAACAAATGAAGAAATAGACAAACAGAATCACAGAAGGGTAAGGGTTGGAAGTGATCTTTATAGATCATCTAGTCCAACCACTCTGCTAAAGCAGGTTCACCTAGAGCAAGTTGCCCAGCATGGCATCCATGTGGGTTTTGAACATCTCCAGAGAAGAGACTCCACAGCCTCTCTGGGCAGCCTATTCCTGTGCTTTACCACCATGACAGGAAAGAAGTTTTTCCTCATGTTCAGATGGAATTTCCTGTGTTCAGTTTGTGCCTGTTGCCAGGTAACACTGAAAAGAGTCTGGCCCCATCCTCTTGACACTTCCCCTTGAGATATTTTTAAGCATTGATGAGATCCCGTGTCAGTCTGTCTTCTTCAGGCCCCTGATCATCTTCATAGCTCTCCACTGGACTATCTCCAGTAGTTCCTTGTCTTTCTTGAACTGGGGGGCCCAGAACTGGACACAGTACTCCAGATGTGGCCTCACCAGGGCAGAGCAGAGGGGTTGGATGACCTCCGTTGACCCGCTGGCCAAGCTTTATTTAATGCACCCCAGGTATTGGCAAAGGGAACATGTCTTATTCATTGGGAAATGCTGCTGAAAGAGGAGGGACCAGCACCCATTCTAGTGAATGCTGTTAGCGTTTCCTGACTTTATGTTGCTGGTTAACACTTTGAATAGCAAAAGTAGTAAGGAAAATACATTTTCTATGTATATGTGCATAAGTGTGAGCTTATTTAACTGTAAATTAAAGTTTAACTGTATTCTTGAATATGAGAACTCTATGGCAAAGTCTACCCTTCAGCTTACATAGTTGCAAACTCCAAAATACATTTCCAGTTGCTTTGTACTCATATATCCGAGCCTGAAAACACAATGAAGCACTTGAATTTTGTCCCTCAGGGAGCATTGCCCTGTCATCTTGGGTCCCGCAACAGTTTCTGGTGATGCCTCATTACCGTGGAACTGCTTACAAGTAGTGATTCACTGTGGAGAGGAAGGAGGGGCAGTGGGCTTTGGACACAGAATATGATAAGGGCTAGAATGCACTGAAATAGAAGGTGACATATTGGTATTTCGTTCCAGGGCTCAAGCTCAGTCTTTCAGTGAATACGGCTCTAAAGACGTGACTGACAGTGTTTCGCTTAGTCTGTGAACATTGCTTGAGATAAGACTTGCTTTTGGAGCAAGAGTCATATGGCAGGGTCCAAACTCATCTGAAGATTTGACATTGACATAGATCTTACTACACCTTCTACTTTTAAAGCAAGTGTCCCCAAAAGGACCTTGAATCTCAGAAGCAAAGTTCTAATAAAACATCTGCTAGAATCATGAAATGGCAATCAGTTTGGTAAGATAACAGATTGTACCTTGCAGGGGTGGTTACTTCCTCTGCGGTTTCAGTCCAGAAACTCATTGGCAACAAGTTCATTACTTGGTTCAAGGTTCAAGGTCTTTGGAAAAGTTCCTTTATCCTTATTATTCGGCAGGCCTAGTTTTGTTCCTTGTTTTATTTAGCGATTTCCTCCTCCCTGCTTGAACTATAGATTCTACCAGTCTCAATGTCTCACTTGCCCCAGTGCAAAAATGGTCACCCATCCAGCTCTAGTCCCAGCTGGAGGCAGAAGACGACCCATCCAGTTCCCTCTTAGTCTCAGTGGGTTACACCAGCCCCAGAAGCAGCAGCCAGAACAACCTGATATGGTCCTCCACATGACCACCCATTTATTCACACTTAAGGGAGGGCAACGTGATGCACATCAGATTATAATTAAGCAATAAACTCATGGCATCTATCAAGGGGCAGGCCATTAAAAGTGTTGCTTGTTGAGAATAGGTCATAATGTTTATGTCTTGTCCTTCTCAAAGGACTGATCTACAAAGAGGGTAATGGTGAATTTTTGTAACTGTTTGCCTTTTTGATTCAAATATAAAGCACACATTATGAATCTGAGTGTGATGACTGTTCCTTTGGGGGGAGAGCATACAACCGTAGAAAGTCAAGTCTTTATCACAGTTCTTATGGGTAAAACCAGCTTCATTCATCAGGATACGCTCTTAGCAGCCTCAGAACTAAATAGTTATTTCTAAAGCTGAATCATGCAGTCAAATACAAGTTCAGTAGCTTCCATGTTACTTTGCTCACAACATGTAGCAGCTACGAATGTTGATCCAGATTGTCAGTCACGTAAACCAGTATAGTTCTGTCATGTTCATCAGGGGGTCTATGTTCCCATCAGCTCAGCTGTGTATTGGAATTGGGCATTTAGTAGTGGACTCCCAGACTTTTTGGGGCTGTAGAGTTTGCAGTAGAAAAAGTGAACCCAAAATACATGTCATATTAAGTTTTAATCCTGTGCTCTTTCTTCTTTTTAGAAGTGGTTCACTCAGTCTCCTAATCACAGTGTATTATGTTGCTGCTTCACAATCACACTCCAAATGCAAATCACTTCATTGGTTTCTTAGTGACAGCAAGCCCTGTCAGCAGTAGGTACTTTGAATATGCCAATAAGATTTTAACTGCTTTGAAATGGTTGCAAGGGACACTGTTTCCCGAGATTACAATCAGGGCATTCTGTCAGAGGGCTGCTAAAATAGCAGTGCTCTATTTCTGCCAGCCTATATGCAATGAGCTAATGAGTGATTACTGTCTTTGTATCTTTATGTTTGAGGACTAGGTAGAGCATTTTCTTCAGTGAACAATGATTGTGTCTTCTCAAGGCATATGCATCTTCATTAATATTAATGAAGCTTGCATGCATGCATCAGAAAGGACTTACACCCTATATAATCACTATTTATCTAGGCAAATTTAGCCTCATCATTGTCTATTTACTAAATATAGGCCTTGTACAGGTGATTTACAAATTCTGCCTCGTTTGTGTTGTGAACAGTTACCATTGTCTTGATCTCTGAGACTATGAAACCACCTTCTCCTCATTTAAGAGCTGGAAGTTAACTGTGACCTTTACAGAAAGGATGTCCATTTGGCAGCTGTTCATCTGTTGTTTGGAGAATCTGTGGACACAGAAGGTGAAATATTAGAGATTAACACAGAAGTTCAACACGTTTTGTTGTCATTTTCCTGTGATTCTAGTTCTATGTTTTAAGTGTAGTGCCATGCATGAAGTTGGCAGTGGAGATCAGAAGGGAGCAAATGCTATTCAGAGCACTTTTACACACTACAAGTGCTTCTAACAAGCTGATTCCTTTCATTCAGTTTGAACTGTTGGCCCAACAAGCTGTTTTTATTTAAGCATTTACAAATTGCATTTGTAAAGAAGAGATGAGAAAGGGGAATCTGCCTTTTAAGTACTGAAAAGTGTTCATTGACATCACGTGTTCTTAATATTTGTCTTCACGTGTAATTTTGATATGTATATAGAGTCATAGAACCATAGAATCATTTGGTTTGGAAAGGGACCTTAAAGATCATTGAGTTCCAACCCCCCTGCCATGGGCAGGGACACCTCCCACTACACCAGGTTGCTCAAAGCCCCATCCAGCCTGGCCTTGAACACCTCCAGGGATGGGGCAGCCACAATCTCCCTGGGCAACCTGTTCCAATGCCTCACCACCCTTCCTAATATCTAACCTAAATCTCCCCTCTTCTAATTTAAACCCATTGCCCCTTGTCCTGACGCTACAGACAAAATAATTTTTCTATGTTATTTTCAGCAGTTTAATTAAAAAAAAAAATCTATAAACTTAAAAAACTACCTTTTCTAAAAACAAAGTTGAGTATTAGCTAAGATTCAGAGA
This sequence comes from Gallinago undulata, assembly GCA_026546715.1. NCBI lineage: Eukaryota > Metazoa > Chordata > Aves > Charadriiformes > Scolopacidae > Gallinago > Gallinago undulata. The sequence goes on along the minus strand of JAOTQQ010000052.1, from coordinate 34,565,630 downwards.
TACCTGTAATAGAAAATGAAGTCATGGAAAATTCTGAAGTTTGGTTAGGTGGCCATATCTGTAGCCATTGGGTCACCTAGCGTAAGCCATCCCATCAGGATAAGTAATTCTGTTAAGTAGTAATCTGTATAAACTTTGGGAATTGCAGTGAATAACTAGCCAAATCTCAGCTGCCATTGCACTAGCCTTGGAAAAAGGACATACACAGTTCTTGGCTGTGTAAATAGAGGAAAGCTAAGTCGCAGAAGGATAATACATTGATTTTGTATATGTAGCTTATAGGCCTACTAATTCTCTCCAGATTCTCCAGGAGAATAACTATGAGGATGATCAGGTACTGAAAAACATGCCTTATGGTGAATGATTCCAGGAATTCAATCTGTGACTAGCACTTTTGAAAATAGCTCCGTATTTTTGAAATCGCCAAGATCCACATTACTGTAATATTGCTACAAGGTATAAATTTGGTCACATTTTTAAATGAAGCATTCCATCTTTCTTAAAAAATAAAGAAGTAGGCACATTCAGTCTTTTTATTCTGAAAAAGAGAGATGAAAAGTACCTGCTCTTGTTTATTTAAATAAATCCCATGCAAATATACTCCCCTGCAGTACATGGAAGAAGCTGGAGTTTAAGTCTGGCAAGGTATATGTGTGGGGTTGTCATTAACTTAATTTTAACATAGAAAAGCTCTTTGGATTTGTCCTTTTCTGACTCTGAATAAGTTTATTCATTATTCCATGCCTCAGCTGCCAATATTTAAAAGGGGTTTTATATATTGAAACTAATCTGTGCTGTTTCTTGAAGTTCTGGAGTTTCTGGGAGTAGAGCTCTGGGAGATTCTATCTTTTCTTAATAAATCCTTTTTAAGCAGGTGGTAAAGCTAGTGTAGTCCCTAAGCAAATTTAAAAGAAGACCTCTGTGATCATCTGCTATTATTTTATTCTTCAAATAAACTTCTTTTCTTCCTCACTTATATAATCCTTTGTTACATTATGAATAGAGTCTGACAAAACCGTGTGGTCTCTTGGATGAGTTGCTTTGCCTCTGGGTCAGTCAACTTCCAAGAGTTCCAGGTTTCAGTATTACGGTCTAATTTATACCATTCATGATTGTCTCAACCTGAGGCTATTCTTTCAGGGACAAAGGTTTTCCCAGCAGCTCATCTAGCGTAAATTTAAATGCCTTCCAGCCTTTTGGAGTACTCTGCTCTTTATAGGCCATTTGATTGAATTCCAGATAGCATTTAAGTTAGTCCAACTACTTGTTTTTGCTGTCTTTCACAGAGAGACATTTCTCAGCTCATACTATTCTAACAAGCTTTTCATTTAGGTAACAGTCCTTTACTATGCTAGATTTTTTTCTGTTCAGCAGTTGGCTTCTGCAAATTCACACCCTTCTATTTCTTTAGAACAATGTCCCTTGTATTAGTGTTCTTGTGGACAAACCATTCCTTATGTTACATGCATAACTGGTGTCTTGCCCCCAAAACGTCCTTGGTGTTCAAATGTTGTCTGCAGTATCCTGCTATGAGAAAGCTTTCTTTCAATACAGCTTGACAGCAGGACACAATTCCCTCTTTCTTGATCTTTGTCTTAGCCTGCTCTTTAGGATGCCTGTATAGATTTTATTGTCTAATCTCCATTAGGCATTTTAAAGAGCACTTTGTGATACTCTGGAAACCAGGCTACGAGCCCCAGCACCTGGGTGCTTGGTATTGGGGTGTTCTGGTGCTCAGTTTGGAGATCTGTACACCCTAAGGTGAGAAACACTTCATTCTTACCTAATCGTTTTGAAAGCACCCTTGACTCAAGGTAGGTTACAGTCAAGTGCAAAGAAAACAAGTTTTTCATGGTATCCAAAAACTCCCAAATGTTTGTAAAAGATGTAAGTGAAAAAATGAAAACAAGCAAAGCAATAACCCATTTTACTTTAAAACACACTTTGCCTACCCTAAAATTATATCAGAAAGTTTTCTTTCTTTATCCAAGGACTTTCTTCACACTACTGTGGCAGGGATAAATTATTTCTGCGTTAGTGTCTTATATTGAGGTAAAGATTCATTGCACCCTAAGGTAACTGAAATCCAGGCTGCTGTGATTTTGCCCTCACTTCTGATCATGTTTGTGTGCTTCTTGGTACCAGTGTTGGTGCATCCGAGCAGGATAAGCCCAGACAAGGAGCCAATGCAAATAAGAGCAACCTAATGAAAAAAGGCATATCCAAGGGACCAGAATCCTCTACTTAAAGGATTTCCTGTGGAATTCTTACTGGGGAAACATAGTAACGAAAACTGAGAGTCAAAGATTTCAGATTTGTAAAATCAAAAGACAAAAATAATACCGTTCTCATGAATCGTGAGGGGCTCACACCTGCTACTATTTTTTGAGATGGTTAACTAATATTGTACCTAATGCTTCATTTTTTCTGTGTGTGTGTGGTTTTTTTTTTCCCTTAATATTTTTCATTCAGTTATTTATTTCAGTCAGGGAAATTGAAATTTTAGATTTAGATCCAGATTTTTTGTGAATCTACATAGGTTTCCTTTCATTTTACAATAACTATTCAGTAGAGTGATTAAAAATTAAATAGAAAGAACTGGTACAGACAAGGCTACATATGTAAAAGCTTATAGATATGTGAAAAATATGTACTCTATGGTTTACGTGATCAACAACAAACTGGGAGCTCTAAAGGTCTAGACATTTTTCAGAAAGCAGATGTAAGCAGATACTGCTTTGACTTACAGGCTTCGATTTAATTAATTAAACTAGAATGAGGTCACATTCCAAAACAAACTAGGTGGATTCATTGTGGATAAACACTGCATGCTGTGCCTGAATCCACACAATCACTTTCCAGGTCTGAAAATAGATTCACCCATGCGGGTACGCTTGGAGCCATTATTCATCATCATTATTACTTTTTTTTAATAGTACACAAAGAGAGAACTGAGGCTTTTTATGCATGACGGGAAACACATTCTTCTCAGGATTATTTACAGTCTAACATAGTATACATTTAGAAAGGAGTGGCAGAAAAATGAAATAAAATAAATCTCTGACCTTTTCTGTCTGCCTTGCTTTTTAAACATTCTTTGCCTGTTTTCTGTTACTGCTGCTACCAGGTCCTGAGCTTCCAAAAGATTTTCTCCTCCTTACAAAGAGCACTTACTGCTAATCTCTGCACACAAAATCGTGGTTGTTCCCTATTTCTTCTGTCCTTTATTTTGCTTTGAACATTTATATATTGTCCACTCTTTTGGAGACTGGAACTCTGACCCTTTGTTTTCCAGAGCTGATGAGCATTCATCCTTCTTTCTTCGTTTCGTATCCATCCCTTTCTCTTATAATACATGGAGGAGGATTCTGCCCATCTTAGAGATTCCATTACCTAGGAAAGAGGCTAATTTGCAGTTGTTCAATAACCAAATTTGAGACCAATGATACTTCCAGCATATTACTTGAGGATTTGCTTTCAAATGAGAAAATTTAGTAGCCCAACCTGTTCTTTCTTGTAGCAGTGAACAAGCACAGTCCTAGTATAAGGTGTTGCCTTAAGACATACTAATTTAGGAGGAGTGGGGGAGGTGCGTCTCTATTTAATGGGCGTACCCAAAGCTACTATCTTTTAATTTTATACAAGGCCTTGTCAGAGGATTAATCCCTTAGATCTAATATTGAAACTTACTACCTAGCACTATCTTCTTCTTTGTGCATTTGGGGGGCATTTACCCTTTCTCCCCTTTCTAAGCTCTAACTGTAAAACACGCTGCAGTTCTTATTGATACAGCACACGTTCATTCTGAATCAATACTAGATATGAAGTGCCCTTCTAGCCACTTCCCAGTTATTATAGACCTCACTGCTTTTGACAATCTGCTTGACTATGGAGGGTAATGGTAGTTGAAAAAATTTTAAAATTTAGGCAGGAGAATTCCTTGTACAATTGATGATATAAAACAGGATCCTCAGGCATTGACATAATCTTTTTGAATCTGTAATTTCTCAGTGCTATAACAAATAGAAGTAAGTGGAACATATTTTCCCAGTCAGCGTGTGTTAGCTACTGATATTATTTCTGTAGTTATATGGTAGAAATAAAACCCTACTATACTGTGTTATGCCATTACAAGTGAAATTACTAGTGAAAATTTTTATAGGAAGTGAAGTCCTAATTGGGTAAAGAAATAAAAGAGGATTCATCAATCTGAAGTATTCAGAGCATTACATTTTACATCCTCTTGAGAAAGGCTAAGCAAAGCGCAGAGCAATGAAGAAACAGATCTCACTCAGGCTGTGGGAGTAGTATTTGAAGCTCAGAGAATGAAAGCAGTCAGTTCTTGTGTGTTTTAGTTCTGGAGGTTCTTCCAAAATGGAGAATGTGGACCAGCTGCTTTGAATCAGGTAAGCCAGGCTTAAGCCATGAGCTTCCTGTTCAGTGCTAGGGGCACAGGTGGTGCAGAGGAGTAGTCAAACGCACCTTTTGGTGGAGGGTATTTCCTAGTGAGATGAGTCTTTCTGCCTCAGGCACTCATTTTACACTCATGAAAAGAGAATTCAATTTCTGCTGAATCACTCCAGCCCCAGCACAGAAAAATCTGATGTTGTCCTTCAATGGCTCAATGGTTTTTTTTCTAGATTATTCTGAGCCAGTCACACACATTGTCTTACTGATCTATTTATCCTGTTGAATTTATTGCGGTGCTGTGGATTATGATGCTTAACTCTTGGCTAAACCTTCCTGTGGTATTTTTTTTTTCTTGACTAAATGTTAAAAGAAATTGATCAAGGATGATTTTTAATTATAAAAGTGCTTTGAAAAGATTTTTTTTCACCTGTATAATTAGAAGACATTTTAAAAGAAAATTTTCTAGTCAATTAGTCCCTAATGAAGCTCAATTTGTTTTACAAATTAACCTTTTCTTAAAATAACAGGGTGATTTAATGCAAGAGTTATTCTGCTTATTTCAGCCTGTACTTCCAGTCCTCTCTTCCACAAATATACATCCCTCCTAAGTCAATAACAGATAGGATTTAAGTTAATAGGTTTTTGTTCTCTAAAGCTTAACTTAACCTTATATGTTGACCATGTAACACTGGAATCCTAAGGCTATTCCCAGAAATTTCGTTTGAGCTCTGGCTTCATTCTTGCTCCAGACCTCATTGTGAGTGGTCCTGGAATTACAGTACTGACTCTCCGTGACATTAAGGATGCCATATAAAATGTGGTTGCGGGTTTCTCAGGCTTTTTGTGATTTTGCTCTCTGTTTATTGGAGTTATCCCTGCTGCTCTGCTTAGTAGCCAAGCCTGCCCTCACCTGTGTTACACATCTCTGCTTGTGACTCTGATTCTGCCCTTTCTCTAGTGTAACAGAGCTAAAGCGTCCCTGGAGTCAGAGTGGAGTTAGATAAGTGTAAGAGAAGTTTGCACTGTAGGAAGACAGGAGTGTACTTGGCTGTTGGTTTTACAGGTTTACGTCCCCAGAGCCTTCTCCTGCAGGCTGCCACTGTAGAGGGTGTCTTTCCAGGGCTGTTGGGGGAGCGTGCTGCCTGTGTGCTTTGCCCATTCGCAGGTGCATCTTTGTTCCTTGAACTGACTTCTTAGTACAGCTGTCTGTTCTAATGAAGGGAGGAAATGAAATATTAAATGGTCGAAATGACTATTTTATTGTATGGATTTAATTTTGAAGTAATCATAGTTCGTATTTTAAGGTACTAGAAAAAAAGTTTTGTTTATTATGACAGTGTTCAGTAATACACTGTGTTAATCATCGAATGAAGTACTACCATTAAAGCCTGCCTGTTATTACGACTACACATTTTTACTTCATTTAGGTCAATGTATATGACTTGTGACTAATAAGATAGAAAACCATAAGCAATTATAACAGCAACTGTAATATTTGCCATTCTCAGCCAAGCTGCAACACTGAGAAGGGGATTTTCAGAGCCAGTCAGGGTGGTTAAGCATCTAGTTTCTGTTGAAAGTGCATAGATGTTGATTTTCTTAACTTTCACTTGTGCTTGGGAGAAGGTTCTTTTTAACATTGTTGCTGAACACTGCCCATACATATTGGCAGTTGTAACAGCCTTGAGGCCAGATTCCTTTCTTGAAGTTGAACATGTGATGCTTATTCTGTCTCCCACTGTGATTGCGTGTTGATATCGAGGGGGAGGAATGAGGCAGGACAGTGGTGCCCCACCTGTGTTCTGCTAACGTGGTGGTGTGGGTCACTTCAGTTGCTTTTTATGCTGGAATACTGCTGGGAACTGAGTATGGAAGAAAATCCTGGAGGAAAACTGATTTGAGAAATCTGTATAAAAAGGTCCTCGGACTCTGACTGGTTTGAACAGGCCTTTCCTAAAGGTGTGTTGTGCTGTCTGCTGTGAAGAGATGATAGCTGTAGGCAACCTGAATTCAGCTGGAGCTCACCTACCTGCAGGGAAAATGCTGACCAAGATGGATATTGAAAGCACCTCTGGAAGCTCAGGTAAGAAAGCTAGTCTGCATTACTCCAAGTTATTCTTAAGAGAAAACCTCAGCTAATGTTTTTGCTTTAAATTATCCCTTTCTTAAAAATGATAATTTTTAAGTGGTATAGAACTGGAGCTGGCCTTTTATTAATTTCATTTTGTTTTGTAATGGTAAGCCTGATTCACGTGTAGCTATGAGCAAGTTCTGTTGAGATGAGAAGTCTGGGGCTGGCGGGTAGTCAAGTGGACTATGTACATTTAGAGAGTTGTGGACAGAAGTAATGATTGGAGCATTTGTTACTCATAATCCCGATTTCTACAGCTCATATTACTAAAGGAAGAAACAAAATGCAGGTTAACAATACTCTTGTTTAAGAGGTGGTTAAGACTGAAACGGCAGAAGTATTGCAGAACTGACTGATGACAATTCAAAAATATTTACGTAGTGAATACAGTAACTAACGCCTGTCCTCTTAGAGTTATGCACTGCCTCTACCCTGTTTTTCCCAACATATTCGTTCAGGGTGAGATTTTGTCCTGCACACAGGCCTGATTATTTAGTGAAACATTCACATGATGTGCCTGTCTTTCTTAGTGTGCAGAGTTTAGTGCTTCCTGGCTTTTCCCCAATGTTTTTGCATTAAGAAAACTGCTGTACGTCTCTGCCTGTGTACTGTTCTGTTCTCAGCTGTGTCCATCTATATGCCGTGCTCAGTGGAGTATGGATTTGAGTATTGCATTTGAATCCACCCTGACACACTGTGGCCCTTGGTGGCTGGGCCAGTTAGGCGTTAGTGTCATACCAAGTAACAGATGGTGGCAACACCTCAATGGAATTAGTTGCAACTATTTGCAATATATCCATCTAATAAACCTATCTATCCCATGGGATCTTTTTCAATACCTTTTTAAAAGTTAGAATGTTCACAATCAAGGAGGAAAAGAGAGGAACAAATACGGTGCGCCTCCCTATTAAGGACCCAAGCTTTCTCCAGCTTCCAGTTTCTGTTAGAAACTCCAGGTCTTTCAGTGCTGTGTGCATTTTATTTAGGAATAAGTGCACTTTTCAGATTTTCTGCTCAGGGCCAAATAAGCTCTTCTGTTAAAGAACTGCAGTAAGAGTGATACTCCCTTGTTTCCACCCTTTTGGATGGAAGTGACTTCCTATGCCACATGCTGAGCTGTTATAGTTGGGTCAGTGCAAGGTTAGATACCTTACTGTGATTATTAACAGTGATTTTTCAAAAAGTGAATTTAACATGGCAGTCAAGAATAAAATAGCATGAAAAATTGTAATTTGTCTCACCAAAACAGGCAGTTAAATAGAAGAGAAATATATGTTATTAATTAATTATAGTTGATTTATCTGACAATGGTAGAAATTTGAGAATACTTTTATTATGCTCTAATTCTTCTGTATTCATTCTTCAATGCAAGTACTGTACTTGGAACTAATTTTCATCTATTACACTTTTCATAATACTATTAGTCTGATTAATTAATGCATAATACATCCTGGAGACTAATTTGTTTACTCCTAGCGGGCTCATTAGGACTTGCTATATGAATTTGAGATTAGATTTTAAAGTGAGCCACCTTCTAAAGATTGAATCATATGTCTGCTTTGCAGTAAACTGGCAGATGAAAATCTGGTAATCTATATCCCTCGTTGATATGCAGAAGTGTGTTAGATGTTTACTGAAGCTGCACACATAGCTAGACACTTCTCACTGCTAAAAAAATGTATTTCCTTATGGTAGGTATAGCTTTATATATTTCATACTGAAATGCTGATGTATTAGGACAATTTGCCACTACTGCGAATCTAAATGGAGTAGTACATGCATTTTTATTTTGCATTCAAATGCATACTGTATTCCCAGAGGGTTTCACCTTTGTTATTTTACTTTTTAATGAAATTGTCTAACCAGAATGAATGGATAACTCTGCACTGAAGCTAAACATCCACCAAACACAGTACAATTTGGGAGAGCTCCCTTGAGTGCCGTGAGTCAGTCTAGATTTTGTTGCCCACTGCTGTATAATAATGCCATATTGTTATAAGTCTTTGCCCAACTGACCTAAGAGGAACCTTCATTTTTTAAGTCGTGGATTTTCTTACTAGCATGAATTCTGAATGGTTTGTAATACTGGAGCAGGCAGTGTTAGAGAATTGAGTATCATTACAGAAAAAGCCAGAGTGTTGGCTCAGCTGGGAGTATATATATTTCATGGAATCATAGAATAGCAGGTTGGAAAGGACCTCAAGAATCAAACCTTTCTTGGCAAAAGTGTGCTCTTGACAAGATGTCCCAGCACCCTGTCCAGCTGAATCTTACAAGTGTTCAATGGTGGGGAGTCAGCCACTTTCCTGGGGAGGTTACTCCAATGGCTGATTGTTCTATTTGTGACAAATTTTACTCTTATGTCTAATTGGAATCTCCCCAGGAGCAACTTGTACCCATTACCCATCATCTTTTCCATGTGACTCCTTGTAAAAGAGAATCTCCCATCTTCTTTGCAGCCACCCTTTTTAGCCATAATTACTCTCATATTTATATGTGTGTGTATCTAGTGTATATATATTTATAAAAATACCTTAGTCATTACTACCCTCCTTGATCTGAATGAGCCATTAAAGCTGATTTCCTTCAGTTCTCTATCTGTTAGCCTTGTCACATAGAAGAGGTACCAGGTCAGTGCTTTTCCAAAAGCTTTGTTTTGGCTGGTATTCTCTGCAGACAAGTGATTTACAAGTGTTCTTAACTTAGTTATGGTCAGTAACCACAATTACTGAAATAAATCATTATGTACATGCCTTTCATTTCCAAAACTTGGATTGGAAAACTTCCCAGGCCAGGCCTTGTAATGAGACTTCCTGCTTTCTGTCAAATGTGCTTTTCTTACTGTGAAAATCCTCTTCACAGTATTAGAACCTCAAGTTTGAGCTCTGCCTTGATTAGGAAAATGTGAATCCCCAAAACGAGCAGAATGAGTTAACCTGTTTTTTTTTTTTTCATGCCCCTTCACAAAGAGTTCAAGTTAAATTAGCAATAATTTAAAGGGCTTTGACTTGTGATTTAACTGTCTTTATTCTTCTTTCGGGAGGAATATTTGCATTCCTCTTCGTGCTATGGTGAAATCACAGATGACCTTCAAGTTTTTAGGTGGTATCCCATTCATTCTTTTCATCATTTTTTTCGTTTTCTTCTCCTTTATCTCACTGAACAAAGACAATCTACAAATCACTCTTTAGACTAAAATCTTACCCCTGTTGAAGTAATTGGGACGTTTGCTATTTATGTTAGAGTCTAGATTTTGAGCATTTGCCTTTTTTTGGTCATAAAATTTGCCACAGGATTTGTGCTTTTTGTTTATTTTGTGGGTGCTTACCAGAAACATAAACTGTTTTATGACCAAGAAAAGAAGTCCACTATTTCCATCTTTTGCTATTTGCTTGATGTTGTATAAATTGAATACACTGTGAAAATCTTTGGCACCAGTACTTTGTCATTGTACTTGAAACAGAACGGGTCTTGGAAAAAAATGAAGTGTTTCTTGAATTATGGAAAATGGAATTGCCCCCAAACGGCTCTCACTCCAGGTGGAGATTAATACAGGGTCTCCTGTCTTTCAGGGATGATAGTACAAATGCTTTTGTCTTCCAGAATTTCTCTTTCTAAGTTTTGAAATAGAGAAGGGATGACAAACTCTATCTCTCTAAATTATCTCCATCCTGCAAAATCACTTTGTAAGCTAGATGTCCTTCTCCAGCAGATATTCTGGAATAGCCCGTAAACAAGCAGTTCTGAATGAGATTTTCATGATTATATACATAAACTGCATATATGATCTCATCAATGCTATTTTATTTCAATTATTATACTTAGAGTCAATTATTATATAATTCCATTGAAGTAATTCTATATTTAATTTTATAACCCTATTTTTAAAAATGTACTTACTTTTTATAAGCCCTGAATTACACATTCTTAACAGAAATACATCACTGAAAATCAGCTAGACAGTAACCAATGTTTCTGGAATATCACTACGCTCAAACTGATGATCAGGGTTGTTTGTTTTGTTTGGGTTTTTTTTTTTAAAAAAAGGAATAAACCGATTGCCTAATTAGCCTGACTCTGTATGGTTCAAAATCGTGTTTCTCACATAATTCCCTTCTTTCTCACTGCCTCAGAACTCCAGCTTCAGTGACAGAGAAATAAAGCCCCACCTCTGCTCTGAGGTTTGAATTTCTACTTTGTAACTGCTGTAGTATACAAATGATCTTGATTTATGTTAAGAATGAAATTTGGGACCAAGTTTATGCACCTCTGATATGTTGACAGCTACCCAGCAAATACATCAAGAGGTGTGTTCGCTCTTTTAGATGTCAGAGTTGGCATTATGGAGTGAAACACATTTCTCAGACGCTTCTCCTTGACAACACTGTCGGAAACACTTACAGTTAAATCTCGATCCCTGGAGTGCAATAGAGGTTTGGGTTTTTTTTTACTTCAGTGGGAAGAGAATGTACCCCTGAAAGCATTAGTGGAGTGCCCAGGACAAGCTTATTTGTTTTGCTAACACAGTTCAGCTATGTTAGAAAACACTTTTCAAAAAGAATTAAACTTTCCTCGGCTATGGACAGGACTAATGAAACTTCCTTCAGAGCCCATCAGCACCATTCGTTTGTAATCAGCCAGAGGGACTGCTGTCTAGTGACAGGAGACACCGTCCAATCCTAATGGAAAGCAGTAGCATCTGCTGTGTGAGAGAGTAAGCAAAACAGACAAGTTAAGATGTCTGGAGAGCTCTTTGGCAGCAGCAGGTGTTTTATGTGATTCAAAACAGGGTAGGCAAAGCTTCCCTTGATGAGTCTTCGGTGTCCTTATCTGTAACTCCATGAGGCTGAGTCAAGTCTTTTACCTCAGCAATACTGCTGCCTGGAAGTTTAAGTAACAAAACTCTGGGAATATCTCTTGTATGACAGTTTAAAAGAAATTAATTGTTTAATATTAAGCACGTGTTTCCAAACTCCTTTAAACTATGTAGAGGATAAGCAAAGCATATCGCTGTCCTTCAGAACTGTTGATTAAAGCTTAAGTTATTTCAGCTGCTGAAATCAATTTATCTTGGCATTGATATTCCCGTGGCAGAGACCGTAGCTCTCATGCAGAAAGCAGTTGTAGCATCATCCAGAAGGTTCCATGTTCAGCTCTTGGTACTGTGTGCTGGGCTCCCTGCAAACCATCGGGAAAGGAAGGGAAATTCAGCACTCTTCCTTCTGTTTTACCAGTTCATAGTTTTTTATTAAATTATATTGTATGTAACTAAATTACACTGTATGTTATTTTTGACCAAGAAGAGTTCTTGTTAAGTTGCTTTAGGTAGCAGGTATTTATCTGTCACATGCAAACATGTTTTAGTAATCTGGGGGTTTCTACAGAGATGTATGCCTTTCTCACTAGCCTCCTGAGTAGAGTATTTAGCACAGAGTAGAGTGAATAGTGCAAAGAGGCTGTAGATGTGTAGTCACTTAGGAATGTACGATACTTAGAATAAGTGTGATTTACAGGGTCCTGGGTATCTTTGACCTACAGAATTGAAGGATACAAAAGCAAGTGAGAATACTGGGACAGAAACCACTCTGGCAGCTCTTAACCCATTGTGTTGCTTAAACCCATATTATCTCTACTTCTCATTCTTTGTTGCTTAGATCTACCTTGGAGACACATAGTAAGAATAACAACTAATCATCTGGTTTTTCTTCCCTTCTTAATTCTAATTGACATGCAGACATACAACACAATTTTTTCAGCTCTTTCCACCATTACAGCTAACAAAAAGGCATGAAATGTATGTAATATAAAGGCTAGCATTATTTTTTTTTATGAGTAACATTGCTGATGGAAAAAGAAAATTAGCTCCCCAGCTAATTATTCAGAAGCTTGTCCACTATTATTTTCAGGCTAGCAGAAGCCAGGAAGTTAGAGTCATCCTTTGAGAAGAAGAATGGAGTGATTAAATGGGATCAGAAAGGGTTTGGATATTTTTTAAAGAGCCATATTTAAGAAATCATAGATTTAGGTTTGATATCTTGCCAATAGATGTTTATTATACTGATGGTAGTTAAAATTTATCTGTCTCTTATGGGATGGAGGTGCAGAGATCTTTAACAGATAAAAGGCAGTGTACATTGTAACATATACAGTAGTGACCCATGTGATTGATTTAAGGGCACTGGTATATGTTCTTAGAATTCTAAATTACTCAACTGACTTAGAAAACCATAGTCAATAATTTGCTAAAAATTCCTTTATTCTGAAGATCACCTCTGCAGCTGATGAAAGCATGTTTCCCAAAGGAAAATTACTCTTTTTGTTTTTTAAACACAGAGAACAGTAAATTGTAATGAGCATGTGCACACTAAACAGTTAATTTAATTAAGCTTCCACAAGCATTATGCAGGATGAATTCAAGGATTGTCAGCATTACCTATGGCTGATTTTAGATACATTGCACAAGATTAAAAAGAACCAATATTCTCAATAGCAAGATGTCTGAGGCCACAGGTTCAGCACTGCTACTGAAAAAAAAGGAGTATCTGGCCTCTTCCCTCTGTTTTCCAAACTGGCCTTTCATTTCAGTCTTTTATTTCTGCGGCTTTGTCATGAAAGAGATAAGGGAGCTAATCTAGATAAAAAATAATCTAGCATAATCTAATTTCAGAAAGCTTTCTGTTATTAATTCAACTTTTTTAATGATAGCAAGACCTTAAATGTCATTCTCAAATGCAAGAATGTTCTTCCTGTAAGTTTAGACATACACGCTGTCTGTTAGACCAAAGGCACTGGACTTTGGATCTTTGCGAAAGCAAAGCAGATTCCTTTCTGTACTATAGGGCATTTGCATGATGTTGAATTAGAAAACCTATTTTTTAAATCATCAATTTGCTTCCCATCCTAGTTTACCTCATATCATGTTAGTCTGTCAGCAGTTGGCTTTTTCTCCTACCGCAGTTTCTAAAAGTTTCAACATACCGACACTGCGAACTGCTCCAAATTGCATTTCACAGTCCCCGGCTGGGTTTCCTTCGATCCAGAGCTGCTGTCAGCTTCTCTGCCGGCCGCCTTCCCGAGCCCGTGTGCTGCCTCGGTGTGCGCCTGCCCACGGCACTGCACGCGGGCTGCGCTGCACTGCTCTTGAGCTGTAGCTTGCCATCTGATAATCTCGTGACATTTGCTGTAGAATTGCTCTGCTTTTAATTAATACCATATTCTGAATTCTCTCAACTGTCTGACAGTCATTTTACCCAGAAAACACGGTAACCTAATGTGAATCCACCCAATACTGTAGCCACGGGGACAAGTTTAAAGTTGAAAGCAGCGTTACAAAAAGGCTCTTTAAATTGAGTCACACTTTGTACAAACTTCCTGATAATGTCAGTGCCTAGTTCAGACCAGACCTGCTGGCATGCGGATTGCTGCCCGCACTCTCCGTTTGTGCAGTCCTTTGAAAGCCACTGCAGGTTTTTGCTGGTAAAAAGTAGCAAGTGTCATGCTTCCTCTGATAGGTATTTGAGAAGTGATGAACACCACCACTGAGCTCTGGAGGAAATGAGTGGACTTTTGAGGAGCCACCTTCCCTAACGCTGCAGAACCTGGAACATGGGAATTGCTGTGGCAATGAAGGAAAAATTTTCAGTGTGATGTTATGTAAATTAGTGAAGTCAGGTATAACCCTCCCTGGCTGAAGCCACAGCAGGTGTGGCCATTTACACCAATAAAGACAAGTCTTTTCGTTTAATCTTGCAGTCCGTGTACTAAAGAAAGACAGACTTGGAATTATGTACCTAATGTTAAATATGACTTACCTGGTTTTTTTTTTTTATTTGAAAAGAACATTCACTTGAATCTGCTTTAATCCTTGATTTGCATCCTTCAGTGTGTACTGTAAATGATTTATTTTTTTTTTTTTTACATCTGTTGAAATCCTTTTCCACTCCCTGTATTTAATACTTTCACCTCCCTCCCAGGCCGCCTTCTGTTTGTCATTGTGTGTGTTGCACAAGGACAGCTTCAGACAAGCAATATACCCAGCTTTAAACAAGAATCTGCTTTAAAATTCTCTTTGAGGAAAAAACATACGTAGAACATCATCCTTCGTAATCACATTAGTATGAGACTAAAGTAATTTCTTATCGCCTTTGCAAATTAGGATTTCGTTAGCATGCTTTTTATTTCTTTCAAAGTTTGTCTCAATGAATACACCAATCTCAGTTAGTAAGAGAAAATGGTAGAAATGCTGTCAGAAGAATTTAATTACACTCAGCAGTAAGTATGCATATTACCCGTAATACTCTTTTTTTTAACAGATAAACACTAGATGTTGAGCTCAGAAGGAATAAAAAAGAATAAAAATGTGTTTCTGTTGAGAGTGATTTTTCGAAAGATTTTTGCATTTAAGAAATGTGAAGGTAGGCTGTAATTTTGCTTATCAACCAGATCAATAATCCGTTCCTGAAATGATTTCCAGTTTCCCTTACTGTGATGTTGATTTGGGGGGAAGGTGGCAGGAGTGGCGAAGGGAGAAGGAACAGAAAAAAATATTTCTTCTGTCTGCTGATAGACTAGTCATCCCTGAATGTTCAATAAAATTGCAAAACTGGAAATATAACAGAAAACGTTCACGTTTATTTTCTCAAGTACATGATTTATATAAAATTGTAACTTTTTTTTTTTTCATGGCAAAGTACAAGGCTTATTCTTCTTACTCAGAAAAAGAAAGAAGGGAGCAAAATTCATTTCAGAGGGAGCAAAACTGGATCTGTATTTTTTTAAAGGGGCTACGATTTTTAAGGAAAATCTGTTTGGCTGTGCTTCCTGTGTGTGCCAGGAATGCCCTAGCAGGATATCTGAACTTAGCTGAGACTTGCAGAAGTAACTAATAATTTTGTGTTCTTCCTTCTTCAGATTTTGAAAATTAGGTGCAAAAATATCTTGAAGCCCCAAAATGTGAATTTTTAAGTTCTTTTTGCTTGTCCTCCCTCCAATCTGAAAGTTTCTCAGAAAAAGGCCTCTTAGTTTGCATAGCCAGATGTAGTGTCTGACACTAGATAAGAGAGTTTATCAGCTACTAGATTTGCACATTGGTATCATTCTCCAGAACAACAACGTTCACATTTTTGTGGATCAAAGTTGGTGTGTCTTGTTTTCTGTTGGTTTTGCTTCTACTGATAAATCATTCTTACTTCAGTACTTCAGACTGAGATAAATGTATTTATTTATACAATTTGAAACTCGAAGTCTTTGAAAATGCTGTTGGGTAGGACTTGCAAGACACGCAGTTAAAGTGTATTTATCCAAAGGGTGACTTTAAGAGGCCTCTCTCTGTCTTTATTGAGTTTGGGACTTGCAGACAAACACTTACTGAACCCCTGTGGTCAGACTCTGTCGTGGTACATACATACCATACAACAGCTAGTTGTGTTCAGAGGAGAAAATTACATGTAGCCAAGCTATGCCATCCTTTACATCCTCTTCGTTTCTTTGTGTCTTTGCTACCTTTCACTGCTGATAAAACCTGTCTCCTTTCTCCCATTTTTTTAATCCTTCAAAGATTTTCTGAATCTTTGTCTCTGTTGAGAGGATTAGTTCCTTTTTCATCTGTTTGCCCCGTCCTGGGAGTGCTCATACCTGATGGGCACATCCAGTTGCAGTATTGCACGTTTAGCCAGATGTGAAACAGGATCAGTGATTAATTGGTGATGGGCTAATGGCTTTGCAGTGGCTTAGCCAGCTGTGCAGCATGGTGCCCTCGACACAGGAATGGGTAGTGCTGAACTGAGTCAAGTCCTTTTGCGTTCCATTTGTGCCAGTAGTTTCTTTATCATGTTTTATGCATTAACATCTGGAATTAATGGTGAGTTCAGATCTGCTCATACACATGGCGTGTAGATGCAGAGACGCAGGCATCTAAGCAACACGAGATGCCGGAAGGGTTGCTGGGAGGAGCATTAGTCTGGTAAGAGCTTGTCTGAATACTACAGCTGGTAACACCACTTAGTTTTTTGAGAAGAGAAAATAGAAATCAGAAGGAAATGCTCTCTTACTGTAAGCATTTTATCTGGAGCTTATCAGATGAATGGAAAGTAAAAATACAGACACTGCAAAAACATATATAAAAAATACTTACAAAGTAGGTACTACATCAACATTCTGTTGAACAAAACCCTGCTTTCTAAAATGGGAGCTTTGCTGAAAATCCCAAATACAAGGTGAAGGACAGACTGCAGCATGCAGCCTGCTGATCCAATGCTTCAGTGAGAACAGATGGTATTCTGAAACAGTCCATTTGTGATCATTCCATAATAAAGATTAAAGTTGCATATTCCCCAGCAGAGGTGCTTTCGGCAGTCTGCCAATTCACGAGCAACTTCTTGGCCCTCCTCTTTCAGCATTTGACTCCTTTTTGTTGTCTTTTTTTCCCCAACTTATCCAAATCATATCATTTTTCTAATGATAAATCTTTCTATAAAAAGTCAAGATAAAGAGAAGGTTTTATATTGCCATTGTTTTCCTGTTATAATAGTCTATTAACTACAGTAGGAAATTGTTTTATTGTTCCAGACCCTAATCTTACAGTACTGTTTTTAGTCAGACACATGTTGGAGCTGCGCTCCGTTTCCAAGGTGTGTGAGGTTGATAATTACACAATGAATGCAGGGCATTCTCTCATTGAATTTGTCCTTGTGAGCTAAGAAGTGTGGGGGTGTTGTAACAAGGCGGCAGCTGTAACTGACATTCTAATCACAGTTGGGAGTCTGATATAAATTAATTCATATCTTTTTTCAAAGTTGGCTGCAAACTGTTATTTTATTGGTTATAGTGGAGCTCCTACCCTGACAGGTTGTATAGTTGCAGACAACCATCTGATAACATGGCATAGCAACACTGAAAAATAATAAGCTGCTTATATATGCAACGTATACAAGTATTACTTCACCCTTTTAAGCTTAATGTGATTTGAATGTTGATGATTTCCTGTAAAATTGATAACTAGAATTTCAGAGGTCCATTATTTCTGTTATTTTTTTATATGACGTGTCAGTTTGAGAACATTGTGTATCATCCGATTGGTATTGTATTTGAAAAATATATCTGTATGCTGAAAAGAAAGTTTTTAAAGTAGCACTTGAACTATAAATGCCCATATTAGTGTATTATAATAACGCATAAACAAATAGGTACTCAAGCCCTGATTCGCTCAGAGTTATTTGGAAAGCATTGAGTTCTTACTCTGTTTTGATCAAAGTAGATGTTCATTAAAATTGAAACAAACGCTTGCTTTCACCCTTCCTCGATTACTTGCTGTTCAGTAACCGTTCAGATGAGGAAGCTTTGTTTGAATTCTGTAATTCTTATAAGACTTGCTGGAGTTATTTCAATTTGCAGTTGTGAGATGGAGAATACTGATACAACGAGGATGCAGTTAAGATTAACTAGTTTCTGTATGGGATGCACATAATGCTATGTGTTTCTTTCTCTCCATAAATACTGAGTTTCCTATTATGTTAGAGAATGAATGTAAATGCCATATATTATCTCTGAAGAGATCTTGTGCCTTCCACTATTATTTTAAAAACCATTGGAGGAACCTTGTTAACATTTAATTCTTGGCTCTGTTGCTGTGTCAGTTCCAGTGATTGTGTCATCCTTGAGGCTGGTGGCTGTGATGCCACAAATAAGAAACAATAAAGGTAGGACTTCTGTAAATTACACTGAATACTTTTTGAAGACATGGCCCAGCATAAAACACAATGCCAATTAAATACGTATGAAACACTGAAACAATAAGTAATTAAGAATTCTGGGTGCTGTCCTTACTGAAAGAGATAAAAGCAAAAAAGGACTTGGCTGCTTCTACAGAGATTCTTAACTAGCATAGCTAAAATGATACCATTTGGGTATAGTGCATGGGTGTGCAGGGGTGAATGTATTAGTTGTGTTATTGGAGGCAGTTTTGTAGCTTGACTATTCCATGGCATGTTCATATCATTTCTGGCAGGGAAAGAAATAATTCCAAGTAGGCACAGCCTTAGAGAAGCAGGGTCACTAAATAAGATTAAAAGATCTTTGGAGACAAGGTTTGAGTGAGAATTGTAATACTTTGTGCTGTTGAAGTGAATTGTCTTCAACGCTAATCAGTGGGATTGTGGCCGTGCTAATAAAAATAGAATATGATAATTTATTAGGTTTCTCTCTGTATGCTGTCATTTTCTCACCTAGAAGATATAACAATTACTTTAGGTTAAATGTTTGAAACTGCTCACAATGGGCAGATTTCTTTGTTCTTTTTCACAATCCGGGGACCCTTCATAGAGTCATTCTGTAAGCAGTTGTCCATTTGTCTTCAGCCATCATGTGAAGAGGTGTCTCATATGAGAACAGACTACACATAAGCAATGCAGTTCTCTGAAACTAGACTTTGATTCATGATGTGGAGATTCTTGCTGTGAAGTGCAGCATCCATTACCGGTGCTTCATTTCTTCTTTTCAAAGAGCTAAGGGTCACTAGTAAAATTGCAGGGGGCCACATCATAAAAGGATTCCATGTGTTCTTCCTAAACATTTATAAATCTCTTTTTTTTCATAACACATGCATTTCCACATAGAGTAGTTGGGAAAGACGTGAACTTCAGTCACTTTGACAAGCTTAGAGCATCACCACGGTACTTGAATGTATGTTACCTGACTTAGTTTGTAAGAGTTGTTGACTTTGCAGTGGCTCAAGTTTCAGTAATGATCTTCATGCTAAAGCTAACACTAGCACTACCCTCCCAGATGGAGCACAGTAAAGGTAGGAGGTTTATTTTCTTTTTCCTCTTAACTACCTGGTAAAGTCAAACTCTCAGACTCGCCCAGGCTACTTTGTAAAGACACATGAGCTACTCTGGCTGCTACTACAAGTAGTTGATTACCATGCTCTTCCCATCTCGTGACAGTTCTGACAGAATCATTGTCTTGTAGCCCTGCCCAGAAGATGTGAGCAGAAGAAAAGCTGGTGGTCTCTTTCTGCCAGTGCAACCTCTTTTGTTCTCTTTAACAATGCTGCTTTGCAGAGCTCCTTCCTAAAACGTTGTCCGTATCCTTCTCTCCCTTTGATTGAGCACACGTGTTTTGTTAGGAGTCCCTGAAATACATCACAATCAACAAAAGGAATGAGAACTTACGTGTCCTACCATAGCTTAGTGTGGTCTACAGATGGAAACATTTAAAACCCTCCTAGTTAGAACCTAGAAGAAACCGTGAAAGTACATGACAGCTCTGCCGGGCTGTACTTCTGGAGCAGTTGGCAAGGGTGGGTGTCACAGGAAGTTTGCACGTGAGCTGTATTAGAGAAGCATTATGTACCAGACATATATGCAACACGTGTACTTGTGTGTACATTCATTATTGATAGCTGTGAACCTGGAATTTTTCTATTCCAATGCAAACTTTGGGTCTCTTAATGTTTCCTTTCTGCTTTTCTTTCTTGTATTTTTAAACCACTGTTAAATTATAGAAGTACAGAAAGCAGTAGGGCAGGATCTTTAGTGTTATGCTAGCAGATAGCTGCGTTCCCAGTTTCTGTATTTGGCATTCTGCTTTTTTTCCTCTATTTCTCTAGCTAAAAGAGACAAATGTAGTCAAGCTGGTACCACATGAAATTTTAAGTATGGCGATATTGTTAGTATAATTCCCAGAGGTTTGTGCTATGTCCAAAGCCAGCAGTGATTTAAACAACTGAAACCTGGGTAAGAGCATGTTGTTGGAAATAACGTGTAAAGATAAATAGTTTGACACAGGCTCTTTGGTGAATTTAAAATCAGTAAAGAGTAGTAGCAGATGTCTAGTAGAAGCAGGTGTGTTGAAATGGTTTATATCTTCTGAGATTCTTAGTCCTGCATGTTTACTTTTGAGCAGGGGGGAGGGAAGGAGTCACTGAAGGCAGCAAAATAAACTGACTCTTCTCATCTTCACCTGCTGTTACTCGGGAGAATGTGATGCTGTGACATCTTCCATACCTCTGTTTTGAAATGCATCTGAGGTTACTCAGAAGAGAGTCTACTTGAATATCTGGTTCTAAATCCGGAATGAACGATCTGTTGTCCTGTTTGGGGGTGGGGGTAAGAAAGTTTAGAATATTTTTTTTCATGGGCATACAAAGCATTTGCATCTGTTCTAACACTCAGGCAGGGTTAAAGATGTAGAGCTGTCAGAATAAATAAAGTGGCAAGACTCCGCGGCAAGTAAAATGTTAGAGGAATCTTTACCTATATGTTTAGTTCATTTATTTAATCTTCTTTTTACTTCCTTATTTAGTACTTCAGTTCTTTCTCTCGTTTTTTGTCTGATTCACAATTGGTTTAATTTATATCCCAGTTTATCCCACATGTTGAATTTTTCTTGATGTATACCTTTCAGTTGCTGAGTAGAAGTAGATGTAGAACTGATACAAATAATGGAAAGAACCACTTCTTACTGGATTTACCAATCTGTTAGGCAAATGTTTATATGAAGAGTACCTGTATTCCTTCTGAGGGCTGGATATCTATGTAAAATCAAGACCAGAATGTCTCTGTACCTTGAAGTAGGCACTGCTTAGTTACATTAAACAAAGTGTTTGCCAGGAACCCAATGTGAAGCTTTCCTCTGTGTGCTTCTGTTCTTCATACAACAGGTACGTAACTAACTTAAAAAGCAAAGTGATCTCATTGGGAAGGGCAGACCCCATCTGGCAGTGGGAGATGTCCTTTGGGCAGTCACTGAGAGCACTAATGACTAAATTGAAATAGATGGATTTTGTTGCCTTTGTGTTTTACACTGTTTGAATGTTAGTTACTGCAAGATGAATGGCAGTAGAGGCAAGACATTCCCTATTGCCTCTTTCCTGTGAAAACTGTTAAACAGCTTTTGAATGTGCTTGTATCTTCATTGGTTTGTTTTCGTGTAACTCAGGCTCATTTCTCTCATCTCTGTGAGTTCATTACTGCTGTGAGATCACTCTGTGCAAAGACTGATTTAATACGTGGAGGTAGATCTTGAGCTGTTACAATTCAGCCTTTAATGTTCTTGAGGTTTGACTGATTTACATCACATTATGATCCAGTCTTTACCTCCAGGCATAAAATTTATAAGCCAAACAATTTATATTACAACAACTTCACACTATTTTACTTAACAAATATTTTAAATCCACGGTCCCCTTGGTTCCTAATTTTTGGCTAAAGTTTTTAGTTATATATATATATATGACCGCAGTGGTATTGATCATGTACTTTTCCAGACAGATTTTGTTTTATAAAGTTCTTTTAAACTAAAGAAGCATCGTGTTTGCTCCTGCATGCCTTTGGCCACTGCAGCTAATTACTAAGATTTGTGCATAAGAGAAAGCATTTTGGTTCTCATCATCCTTCTCTGGCAGTGATTCATTCCAGGTTGCCACAATCAACTATTTGTAGCATCACATTTCATTACTGCATAAGTGAGTTTGATGTCACAGAATCATTGTTTTCTTCCCTGTGCCTCTAGTTGAGAAGAGGAACAGACTGTAATTAAGAGGGAAGTTGCTTCTGTGGTACATGTGCACATGCACAATCTTGGAAATCAGCAGTGATAAAGAGAATACACAAAAATAAATCATTCTAAATAGAATTATTAAAAGATATGGTTTGAAGGTGGTTAGTGAAAGAGCTATTTGAAGGCAATGCTATATGACAGATGAAAGGCAGTTCATGCACCTAAGGTTAATTAGGTCCTAAATACATGAAGTAGGATTAAGAATATTTTTATCCAACCTGAATTAGCTGACAACTTGGTTACACAATATTTTGTTGACTGATAGATACATTCAAAGAGATAGAATTCCAGTGCTGAGGAAGAACATGTCCAAATCTAAGAGTTAAAATGTAAGAAATAATAGCACAAGTGTCAAAACCTTGCTTTTCAGGTACAATTCTGTTTCAGGGGTACCGCCTTATCTGAGTGCCCTGCTCCCCACTGGGTTGGTGCAAGTATTTGTTGAGCTGCATCATGACCAGGGTGACTGAAATTATTTCCTGGATTATAATCCAGGAAAAAAAAAAAACGTCTTTGGTGGCAAAAAGCAGTGTCTGGGTTGTGTAAATCCAGACTGTTTTCCAGTATGGCCCCACAACAGCTATGCTGGTGCTGGGGAGAAGCCCTTCAAAGAGCCGCTGCCAGCCCGTTGCCTGACTAGGGCTGGAATGGCACAAATGTGGCCCCATGGACAACTGCTGTGAGACATCAGGCTGATGGCTAGGGAAGGGTTTCTGGTTGGGCATTGGTTTCATTTGCAGATTTCAGGTAGCAGTCACACAAGAAGGTGTGCAGACGCGTGGCCCTGCCATGGAGCTGCCCGAAGAGCGTGAGTGTGCCAGCCCTTTCCAGCGCCGGGGCCTGGTGCCCAGCAGCCCGCTTTCCCCTTGCCTCTCTTCACCACTCTTTTGCCCTAAGTTTTAAGATAGTATTAAACATAGAATCATAGAATCATCTGGGCCAGAAGCGACCTTCAAAGGCCATCTAGTCCAACCCCCCCGCAGTGAGCAAGGACACCCCCAACTAGACCAGGTTGCCCAGGGACTTTTCGAGCCTCACCTTGAATGTCTCCAGGGAAGGGGCCTCAACCACGTCCCTGGGCAACCTGTTCCAGTGCTCTACCA
Source organism: Gallinago undulata (assembly GCA_026546715.1). NCBI lineage: Eukaryota > Metazoa > Chordata > Aves > Charadriiformes > Scolopacidae > Gallinago > Gallinago undulata. Next base: position 34,542,428 of record JAOTQQ010000052.1, on the reverse strand, counting down.
CCCTCATTGGAAAGAACTTATTACTAATATCCAATCTAAATCTGCTTTTCTTCAGTTTAAACCCATTGCCCCTCGTCCTGTCACTGCAGGCCTTTGTAAACAGGCTCTCCCCAGCCTTCCTGTAGCCCCCCTCAGGTACTGGAAGGCCACTATTAGGTCTTGCTTTCTTAAAATTTAGAGTCCTAACTATGCTTATCGTGGGCTTCAGACTTCTTAAGACAGTGAACTGCACAGTCATATACAATCTGTGTTTTACTTGGACTATGGTTTTTCTTACTAGTGTGGATGAAGTCAGCCAGCTTTTCCCATCTCTAATCATAGTATTAGATTACTGAAAGTCAGTATCAGGTTTTGAACGTGGTGCTCCTTACTCTTGTTTACTGCTGTTGTGATATCGTGGAGTTCCCAATACCAGTAACACAAGTATATACGCTGTGTAATCAGTAGAGGTATTTTAGATATTTTTTAAACACAAAATTAAGCAAATTAAGACCCAACATTTGCATTACTGCAGCATCAAAATTATAATTTTAGTAGTTCAAAATTGGTGCAAAAAATGTTTCATATACCAAACAGACTTTTCTTCATACTATTCCATGCTCAGTTACGACAAGACTGCTAATGCATATACTATTTTTTCAAAAGCCCTGTGAGGATTATATTATTCTTGTCAGTGTTAGGTGTCCAAATATTAACTTTGAAAATGTCAGAAGATACATATAGTGAATATGATTTAATGGTACCGAGAAGCCATAACATATTTAATGCCTGATTTTTAAGGTTGAAATTTTAAGTTTGTCTTCATTAATGCCAGTTCTTATTTGATTGACGTGGGGCTTTTTAACAACACTGCCAGCAATTTTGCCAGTATTGTTGGAAAATGATAGTGTCATGTAATTTTAGAAAGTTTTTTAAATGCATTATTTTACTTTTCCTTTCAAGAAATTGTTGTCTTGGAAAAGAAAAGAAAACAAAAGAATCATGCTAAGCCATTTTTTAACATTTTGTAGGATCACAAGTGCCACTAATAAATAATATGTGGACGTTCTTCAGTATTTTGCACACTAGCTGAAAGTTTATCAATTTGTTTTCTTTGGATTTTACAAGAGTAAGGAGATACGTTCCGATTTTTATCATCAGTTTATTGGCCATGATGTGATACCATGTTGAAGCCTTATCAGCGCATTGAGAACTGTCTCTCCAGGTGGAGTTTAGGCTGGATTATAGACTCAAGATTTTTTGTTAATGTAATCAGACGATTTCCATCAGGTGACTGAGACTCACACATTTGATCACACCAGCAGCAAGGTTGTGGCTCAGTTGGCCTTTCTGCAGCTTGTGTTTCTGCTGTGAAGGCTCTGTGAGTCTTCCTCTCTTGCTTTGATCTAAGGTCCCAGCTCCTGTGACCAGGTGATGAGCTGTACTGTAGGTAGTTGTTTGCTCTGTTCAGGGTAACATCTGTTAGACCCAAAATTTTATTGAAGCCCCAAAAGTAACAAATGAGGAAATCTCAGTGTCCAATTATGTGTATGGTACTAGTGTATTATATTATACAAAATAACAAAAACCACCAGCATATATTATAATGATAATTAGTTTCCCCAGCTGTGCGGGAGAATCAGGCATTTGTTAAGTTATTAAAAAGCAGGGGGACGTAGACTGGTCAGTCAGAATATGCTGTTGATCAGTGTCCTTAGGATGTGCGTTTCTACCACTGGACTCCGTCCCAGAATGATTTGGCTCCGTTTTGTGTAACAGAGAACTTCAGCTCTCTTGTCCTTGATACAACAGAGCCTCACAGCGTCACAGTTCTGGCTGGTTAAACCAGTAGAGAAAAGGAAGGTGCACATTTTATGAGTATCCAGTTGTAGCGTATCTGGTGCAAATCAGTAAAATGCTGCCTGCAAATGAAGCCATCAGTATTCTTTCTTGTATATTACTACTATTTTTTTTATGGGTGCAAGAGGAGATGATGAAAATGAGTCCGCCCTGTAGCTCCTAGCAGCTAGCTGGAGTTTTTCCAGTAAGTTCTAAGTTATAGCAGGATGCAAGATGGTATCCTCCAGAGGGGGGAAGGTAGAAAAAAGGAGGGTGCAGAGGGTATTGAACAGCAATACAGACAGATACGAATACAAATTAGCTCAAAGTTAGACCTGGGTAGGATCTTAAAAATAGATGAACTCCATAAAAATTCACTTTGTTTGAGTAAGGTTCTTTGAAAATCATTCTGACACAGAGTATATGTTTTTAGCATTTTTTCTGCAAAAACAGAAGTATACAGATTTTTAAATAATTCTTTTAAGGTCAAACGAAAAGATTTCTTAGGCTTCTCAACTAATCACACACTTATTTATTAAAAATCTATTTAAGGCATTCAGTTGTTCTCCATAAATATTCATGTTTATTTTAATAAGTGCTTTACAGATTTATTTTAATTCCACCTAAAACCCTCCAGTGGCTAGAAAACTTCATATTCAAGTCCAGGTGTACAGACAAATCTGGAATGTATTTCTAAGATGCTGTAGCACAGTTATTAAGAGTATTATTAATGACAGCTATTTTTGTTGTTGTTTTTGATTGCCACAAGAGATCACAGAAGCTTGCAGCTGGGATTCTTTGAAGAAACATTCTATTCTTTAGGGAGCTCTTATTTCAATAAAAACAATGAAATCAGTTAGCATAGGTAATAAAATAATTATAGTAATTTATTTTGGCTATTAAGTGTTGAATCCCCTTAGCAAATCATCATCTTAAAGCTGTTATTCAAAGTTCCCTGGTTGCTTTTGCCTTAAAGTTAAACATCAGGAATTTTTATTCACTGATAAATCCATTTTTAATAAATTACTGCTGTGCTTTGCTGCTAGTGTTCCTCTGAACAGTACGAACAATGTAATTTATTGTTACCCACAACTAGTAGAAGGATATTTCCCATTGTCCCATCAATAAGAACTGTCATTTCTTGACTTCTTTGTACTTGCTTATGACTGTACTTGAAGCTCACTTGCTTGCAGTTAGAAAAAGCTTGTTGCTCACAAACCAGAGCCGAATTAGTGGAGAATTTGTTTATGGGTTGTTCAGAAAACCCTGTGCATGAGCTGGCTGGACAAACTTCCCTCCAGCCTATGCATCAGCGTTAAGTGCTCAGCTTCCAGCATGGGGGAAACAGAGTAATTTCTGCTCTAAAACCAATATAAATTATTCTCTTTGACTAATTTACATTTTCATTTTACTTCAATGTGGCTTTTAGTGAGCACTTTAAATGACCAAAACCAAAAGAGGCAAAGGTTAATTTCTGCCTTCACTCAGAAAATAGTGTTCATCTCGCTTAAGAGAACTCTGGATCTTCATCTGTAAAAAGTCTCAATTCTAACTCTTCTTTATTGACTGTATTTATTTACAGAGAGAATTTGTTCCTTCACAGTGTTATTGCTGAAGTACTGTTGACTAAATTAATCAGTATAGATTAACAGACAACAGTCAAACTCTTATCAACATTTTTTTGTGTTTTAACATCATTTCCCTTGAACCAGCTCAACTATTCATTTCCTCAGGTATAGGACAGTAGGAGACTATTCAGTGAAAGCTTTGTATGACACAGATGAACACACATATATATGGGGTATAGAATTAGGATACCATCAACTTGTCTATAAATGTATGATCTAAAATCAATTGACATCAGTACAAAATGTTCCAAAGACTTCAGGAAACTTACAGTGAGATTTCATTTATACCTCCAGCAAGAGGTATAAATGCAACTAACTCCAAGTGTGGGAACGGCTCCAGTGAGCCTCACCCTTGCGTAAAACACTCTCATTCCTTTGCTCCAGGTCAGAGCCTTACAAGCGTGTGACAAAATGAAAAATCCCTCAGGGAAAAAATGTGTATCGGTAGCAACAATCTATATTGAAGTTGGTATTGCAATGGTAATTTTTAGCTACTTTACTACTGTATTTTATCTCTCAGGCCACAAAAAGCGAGAGCTTCTAAAGTAGTAAATCTACTTAAAGAAGAAAGTTGAATTTTGAAATAAGTGGAAAAGATTTGGCCAATCCAGAATGTGGTTTCTTAGAGGTATGGGCTTCAGGAATGCTCCTAAGGGTTTGGAAAGGTTGGCAACTTCTGCAAGGATGTTTGGGATGGTAGTTGTTGCAGTTTTATGTTTGTTTGTGTGTTTGTTGGCATGTTTATATGTATTTTGCCTCATAATGCTTAATAGTGGTGACTGTTTTCAGGCGGTTTCACTGTTTGGCAGTTTCACTGCCCTCACCTCAAAAGGGCAGGGACAATCTCTCCTTCAAGAGTCCTTTGAAACTGAGAAGAAAACATTGACTTAGCTTGAATACTTCAAGGGAAAAAAATACCAGTTGTCCTCTTTTTACATATATCAACTCTTGCACTCCAAGGAAATTTTAAATAAGCCTCAAACGTTGAGCGAAGTCTGTCAGGTTGTGATAGAGCTGATATGTCATGGAAGGCATTCTCTGGGTCTCTGCTTTTAAATGCTCACTTAAAACTCAGGATCTTGGTGAGATGTTGATATCTACATTTCTCTGTTTTAAGGGCTGGGGTTTGTTTTCTTTTTGGAGGGATATAAATTAACATCTTTTGGGAGTTTTCAGTCTGGGAGTGGAGAGGAATGTAAATTCTGCATTGCATCATTTTATTCTAATAGTCATCTCATTTTACTCACAGTGAAGCACCAAAATTTACCATCTTTCATAAAAAGGATTAAATTAAACTATGCTACGTAAGATACTTTGACAATTCCTGTAGAATATTAAGATTATGTTATTAAACATAAAGTGTTTTGATAAAAATTATCTTTTCAAGGAAGGCCTTTAAAATATATTAGTTCTGTTTCTACAAGGCTTTAATGGATGAAATATACTTGATTTTTTGTATTTGTGCCTGTTAATACCTAACGTGGAGCTTTCTTCTGGATCGTGCCTCCAAATCTCTTATTCACTTAAGTATCTCGGTAGGGGCAATGTTGAGGTCTCCTTTAACATGAAAGTGAGGGAGCGGTGAGATTACGTGGTTATTGCCTCCCGTGAATGAATTCTGCAGTGCACAGTTTGAGATCACCTATAACATAAAAAGCCAAGTAAATACATTCTTCTGCTCAGCTTTGATAACACTTATAAATATCGTACTTCCAGTGGAAATTACTGTAAATACTCTACTAATTCTTAATTTTTAACTAATTTAATTTGAATAAGGAAGAGTTAAGATTTCTTGGAAATGTAAAAAACTCTTCCAGTAATTAGTCTGCTTCGAAAATGGAAATTTAAAGTTTAATCTGATAAATGCAGGTGTGATTAAATTAATGTTAGTAACCTAATTGACTTCATTGGGAATAATAAGAAGTTAAATACAAATACAGTTGTTAATGTCTAAAATATAATCTGGTTATTTTAATAGTTTACAGATTGCTTTTCTTATTCTGTTATTTAATTTGCAGTTTTGTTGGATACAAAACTGCAATTTTTTATTTGCTATGCAGTAACAGTACAACTGCCAAGAGAAAAGTTAATCATACACTGCCCTGTTTTTCTTAAAGCCTCTGCTCTAGAGACTGTTTGATTACTGAGCATCACAGCTTTCATGTGCATAAAGAAAAAAGCTTGAAAATGTACTAAAAATATTTTATAGAGGGGAAATAAATAAGATTACAAAAAGTACTGTCTTAGAGGTTGCACTTTGTAAAGACAGTATCCTGTTGTGAAACAGCTTGCTAATGGCTTTTGACTGCTTTTGTTCATCAGTATTTAATTCAAGGTTTCTTTTAAATCTTAGACCTCCTTTATTTTCTGTTTTGATAAACATTGGAAATGGGAAAGGCAGTAGTACAAGAAATAAACATTTGCAGGCCAGAGTGTGTTACTGCGGTGGTCAATTTAGGTATATCACTGCATAAAATCTTACATTTAAAAAAAAATTAGGAAAAAAGGCAGAACATGGTCAAACAGTACAGTACCCACAGACTTTTTCAGTCACCATGAAGCTTTTACTCTCTTAAAATGCAGCAAAATCTGTTCACTTAGAAGCAAGAAAAAATTTCTGTAAGTGATGGATTTAACACACTGGATAACCTTTTCATTAGACAATTATGTGTTTCAGTCCGTGGGATATGAAGTGTATATTTTTTGTAGTACGTTTTCAGATGTCAATGACCCTATTTCATGGACTATAAGTCACACTGTGAATTTAAAGATCTGAAGAAAATCAATAGATGAGACATTGAAGACTCTTATATCAACTGAAAATATTTTCTCGAGTTTTTTCTCTCTCTTTTTTAATGTTCTTGCTGAAAGCGCAACCCAAACATCAAAAAATCATTGAAAGACTTGGCTAATAATTACTAGAGTCTTGGATTTTACTGTAAAGAGCTTTTGTATCCTGGTAGTATTTGAAGTCCTAATCCAGTAGGTACAACACCTCTGGGTAAGACAGCAGTAACGTAAGAGAGTTAATCCGTTGAGCAATGGTAAGTATTGCTCTACATCACTCCTGAAAATCTTCTCTTGCCTTCACAATCAATAAACCCCAAATTGTACAGACACAATTCACATTGAATTGATTCGAGTTATTAACACAGTTACATTTAGATTTGTGTATGCATCCATTTGGTCTTAATAGTAGGGGAGACGTTTTCACAAACATACCTTTCACTAGCACTGTAATAAAAATTAAAGAAATTAGACTATCCTTTAATATGCTTCCCCTGCCCCCAATTCCTATCTAGGTGTGCAAACAATCACCTGGTTCCTGTCTGTTTCTCACCTGACTCACAGATTTGAAAGTTAAGTTTTGGACACTTGAAATTTTAAGATCAAGTCCTATTCTCAGAAATACATGATTAGGAATTTGAACACGTTTCTTAGAAAAAAGACTAGATCACCAGATGCACTGATTATATGTAATCCAACAGGTTTAATCCTGAAAAAGATGATCAGTGATTGTAGGGATACAATTTAATATTCTCTTATTAAAACTGTTTAGGGTTTGCAAACAGGCAGAGCTTTGGAGTTCCCTGCTTAATTCTCTTGTATGCAAGGATATAAACTGTGAAAATGACTTTAATAGTGAAACATGAGAGAAAATGAAGAATATAACAAAGTGGAACAAGAGCCCCAATCAAACAATCACAAATTTAAAGGATGCTACTTAGTCAGTTAATAATCATTTAACCTTTGTGAACAAAACACCAGCGAAAATGGCAATTCTTAATGTAATCCAAATCTAAACAGAAAATCTAAAAAAAAATAAAATAAAAATCAGCGCAGGTATGCGGAGTAAATATTTATCAAATATTATTAATTCAGCTGGTTTCTACTCAGGAAATGGGGATTGTTGGATTGTTGGAAGGACTCTGAAAGACAGGTGTGGACTTGTCTCAGATCGTATTTATCTAGGATGAAATAAACCCCCAGTTAATGTATGGTATTACCAAAAAAAAAATTGCATTTATATAGTAATTCAGAAGTTGTTGATAATTTTCATCATTGTAATTTCGTATTTTATTTTATGTCTTTAATTTCCAGTTAAGCATATAAAAACAATAAACCACATAAAAATAATATAAATATGAGGAGAACATCTTTAGTTTACAGAAAGTCTGTGTTTCTGGAGATATGTTTGTGTTTTAATTAGTGTATTTTTAGTTGAGCTGGTTGATACTGTATTTCTCAAGTGGAATTGTGCATGTAAATTGATAAGAATTCATCTTCATGCTATGTTCAGCTTTAATGACATATATGAGAATGATTATGAATCTGACATGATTATGAATGATTATGCATCTTGCTGACAAGGCAATAAAAAAGTTAAAATATTCTTAAAAATCAACCATAAGTCTTAGACTGAGTTAGCAAACATTTTGGCTCAAATTTTTTTCTGTGCTTTACTTCGAATGATGGTTAGTTTTAAGAAACTATTCCCATTTAATTTTCAGCTTTGAGGCAGTATTATAACAATTTTATTCCTTTTGTAATGTGCCCTCCTGCTTTCAGGTTCTTCAGGCGGTATCTGAGAGGCTGTGCTTTTCTAATGAAAGGCCATTAGAGGTGCAGGCAAGTGCTTACGCTGCACAACGGGTCATGGAGGGAACTTTGTGGAGAATGTGGACTGCTAAAACTGTTGCACGATACATATAGTTTAGTGCTGCAGATTCTTCCAGCTGAGATTTATAATGCAAAACTTCACTTTGAGAGTCAAATTAAATAACATGTAATAAAAAAGTCGCCCTAGATTTGTCAATGGCATGAACAATGTGAGCATCAGAGAAAAGCAGGAGAATTAAGGGAGAATATTTGAGACATCTATGGGGATGTGAAAACTGTGACCCCAAGGAAGATGAAGTAACTTGCTTCAGGTCAGAGTAGGACTCGGATCTCTTGTGCATCCTCACCATGCTGTACTGCTCACGCAACATGTCCTAAATCTTACACACGCCAGTTACCCACTTTTGCTTATTTGGTTGATCTAATAAAATCAGGATACTTTTCAGTATTGATCGGTCTAAGTGTGGCTTAATGGCAGAATCATTACATTTTTAATCTTGGAACTGCCAGCCCTTACTATTCTCAACTGAAATTCAGTTTCTTCGATCAAGGACTGGCATTACTAATTGTTTTTAAATGTTGCTTGGATGGTTCTAGTTCAAAAAGTTTAGTTCTTCAGCAATATCTTATAGTTCTACGCTCTGAGTAATTCATTAAAACTTAATGTTCTGTGGCATGAGCAAAGCCAGAAAAAGGAAGCTGATAAAAAATCCTGGAACAAAAGCTAGAACTGAAATTATAACTTTCAGAAAATAGTAGTGTAATGGCTTTTTGCACTGCATATGAGCTACATCTTTATGACTTTTCTTTCCTTGCATTAAACTGATGCATGTCTGGTGGCAACCACAGCTGCGTTTGCTTACCTGTCTCACATCTATTCATGCAGTTCTGGAGGAAAGGTCAGATAAGGATAATATGTCAAAAGGGTATAATTAAGATTCAGAAAGATTAATACCTGTGGTATTTAGTGAAATTGCCTTCCAGTGGAATGCTCATCTATTACTTTGATATTTAACATTTCTGTTGTTAAAATGTTAGTGCTTGTAAAAGTACAAAATCAGTGGCAGACATTTAGTTTATATACTCTTTTTATACTGAAAAAGAACCCCATAGGAGAAGCAATCAGGTTGGGGTTTTTTCACATGGAATTCTTATGTGTAACTCTTTTGGTATCTCCACTACAGATTTGTATTTGGTAAGGTTATTTAAGTTACGTCAGTCAGGTTGCCAAGTGGTGTCAATTTGAGAGGGTGGGGGAGAACATACCAGTAACTTTATCTGAGGTACATGAACAGTCTCCAGTGAAATGAAAATGATACATCTGTAGGATGAAGAGGAATAAATGTTATTTAATTCAACATGAAGAAAAAGATCTTCTTAACATGATTCCACACATACTTAATACATGATGGAAAGCTGATGAGTGGCTTCGCTGGAGTTTGTGGTACATAGGAGCTACAGTTCCTCCAACTATTCCAGCTCCTGGACAAACACATCAGAGATGGCACTTCCCAAATGGTCAGTTCACATGGCAAGACTACTGCAAACTGACAACCTGAAGTAGATAAAGTTAAAATAGTAACTAGATAGGTATGAACACAATGAAGTTATAACTTTTTTTTTTCTTCCTCATTTTGAACATTGCCAATAGTTTTTTCTTATACACATTCCCTGCAAGTCTAAAAAATACACATACTACACTGCTGAAAAATATAGCAAAACAAATCTGAAAGAAAATCTACACCATTTTCCTGATTCCTTGTCCGTTTTTTTATCTTTAGTTTCTAAAGTATGTGGAAATTTACTGAGAAATAGATTCTGCAAGATATTTACATGAATCTTCATTCTACAAATGGATCTGATAATTGAGTCATAGGTAGAGAATGTTATTTACTCAGTAAAACTTCTATACAACTTTGTTGCAGATACAAGTATCACGATTTTGACTACTGGTAGTAATAAATATGCTGTATTAAATGTTGTATTACACAACACGTGCCCAAACAACGACACCATTAAATTAAATCATTCCTATTAGTGTAACGACAGGATCTTAAACTGCTTTGAAAGTAAGGAAATGCAGAGCTATCACCACTGCATGTAATTTTACAAGATGACACCCAAAAATTGCTGTGGTTCTGAAAAGAGTATAAGTATTGCTAGTGTCATATCACTACTTCATAGATTTAATTGTGCGTGCATTTTAAAAAAAAAAAAACAAATATGTTTGGTTAATCTAATTAACAGTGTATGTCTGTCTGCCTTGGTCTGGGCCTGACTGCACTTCCAGCTGAGCAGAGGAGGAGATTTAGAAGGTTCACATACTTCTGTTTCAAAAGCACTTTCACTAGTTGTCTTCTAAAGCTTTGGCAACGCCTTTGTACTCGATTACCACGTAGGAAAATAATTTATTTATGTGTTGGTTGAGTTTTAGTTCTTTTCTTAGACTGGGAAGAAGAGTTCAACCTTCTAAAACTGAAATACAACTTCTCATTTCTCTTCTGGCTCTGAAAGCTCTGCAAAGGTACGATAATTACCTCATGTAATCACATCGTAAGGCACAAGAATGATGTAGTAAAGAGCTGAGATGGACGGAGACTAGAAAAGGTGCTGTGGGAATTCAGAAGTCGGTATCTCTAGGAATTTTTGAACAAGTACATGATTGAGCTTACTGCAAGTTTCATTGTGTGAATCTGATGGTTGAATGTTATGTGATAATAAGTTCTTTTTCTGATTATTGAAAACAGATGTGAAATCAGGACCGAAACAATTACTTTGATGTCTTGTAAGATTCTGACAAAGCTAATAACTTCATATTCACATAAAAGACAAGGTTATCCCTCAGGCTCTTGTGAGAAGAATGTGATGTTTGTTTGCAAGCGTGCTATGAAGATTCAGGGTCCAGAGAGATGGTTTTTTTTTCATATTTAAGTACCTAGCCCTACTGAGACTAAAAAAATTATTTGCATAAGAGTTTGTGGGTTCACACCCAAAGATTTTTGTTGTTCTGTGTAATTTCTATGTTTGTTACATTCTAGACTACGTTTTATTCTTCTATATCTATAGCTAGATCTTGCTGTAATCTGCAAGTCCCCTCTACATGTTAGGAATTGCAATTTAACCTAAGAACTGCTCTCACTGTTACTGAGTATGTGACTGCACTTTCAAAAGTAGAATATATTTAGGGTTGCCTTCAGGCCCAGAGCTGCCGCTTTCAGAGGAGTCAGTATTATTGAGCCCACAATTTAATTGACACGTCTCATGTAAAACTTCCCATCAAGCAACAGTATGTTGTTTTGTAACTGCTAGATATTGCTTTCTTTAAAATGCATTATTATTTAAAATTATTTTTTATGGCTTACTGGAAGAAAGTAAGAGGAAGGGAATGAGTGTTAAGGAGTAAGAGAAGACTTGAAAGGGAAGTGAGAGGGTTAGCTGAGAAATGGGAGAGATGGAAATTTGTTTGAAATACATGCAGGTGTGTTGTTGGGTATTCTTGCAGCTGGATGCAGTGGAGCATTGTGACTACAGAAACTTAAATGGAGATCATAGCTGAGTGGGGAGAAAAGGCAGGAAAATATGGGGGGGAGGGAGGGGTGTTGGGATGAGGGATCAGCCGTAGGTGGAAAGGGCCGGGGCAATCATTAGAGCTCTAAGTACATTTGATGTGATGGGTGCTGGAGATCCAAGAAAGGTTAAAGGATTTGCAGCCCTTCTTGCTGCCATTTATGGCAGTGATTTTGGAACAGAAGGGAGGCACGAGGATGGGGCCATAGCATGGAAGATGTTCTGAACTCTGTTACCCCCTGAGAAAGGCCAGACATGCCCTTCCCTTCTGCAGCTGGCCAGAAAAAAATAATGTTGGAGCTGAACCTTTCTGATTTAGACTTCAGTAACCCCATGCTCCTCTGGAACTGACAAATGCAAGTGATTAAACACCTTGTTGAATTTTACTTTCATTTGTCTGCATCTGGTGAGAAAATATAAATGTTCAGTGTCGTAAATAGCTAATTTTTAAAAGTAGAATAGATTGGACAAAACAATTGAAACTAAGAAGGTTTAAGATTCTTTCATTCAGTCTTTACTAAGGAAGAATTTCTGATGAAGTGGGCAGTTCAGTAAGGGCTGAGAGAGAAGTTTATTTTTTTATTTTAGGGTAATTGATCTCTCTGAAAAGTAGGTAAAATAGAAACTCAAGCCGAGTTTTTTAATTGCCAGCTATTTGCAGAATGACAGTAAGTTCTGCAAGTACATATGCTTGGATAATGGATTTTTTAAATCCCTCCTTTTGAGCAGAAGCAAGGAATAGAAATACTGTCCCATGCATCTTATCCCTTTCGAATCGCATATGCTTTATGTGCACATACCTGGGTTTCTGAGTATCCAGCAACTGCTCTTTGAATTACTTGAGTACTTGTTGGTTTCCCATTGTCTGCATTAGCTACTTAATTAACTAGTTCTGTCTCTTAACTCGTTATCAACTTTTTAAAATTTTTTTTTGTGGCAACAAAGGCAATTGCATTGAAGACTTAAGAAGCATGCAGGGGATTTTTGTCACTCATGAAGGCATGAATTGCCTTTGTAAACTGCAGGTATCAAAGCAGCTTTTCTATTCTGTTCGGACACACCGCGTAGTAACAGGGGGATGAGAGGCAGCTGTGCTTCAGACCGCATGAGGTAATTTGCAGACACATTTTAATTGCCTTTTAGAGAGCATGAAGGAGTTCCAAATAGTCTAATGAGTTCCACCAAACACCTGTGAAATGCTTTTAGACCACCATGTAAAACAGAAATTAAGAAAGAAATAAAGCACAAATCTAGCATGTATATTCTAATAGAGGTTAGAGAGAAAAAAATGTATTTTCTTAAGTACTCACCACATTCTGTAAGACAGAAATGAAGAAAACAACAAACCACTCTATGTTTTCATACCAACAAAAAGTTAAAGAGAAAAATTTCAGCAAATGGTCTTTGTGGAACAGTTAATACAGGAACCTTAGGAGAAGAGGCTTGTTTGAGGTTACATTATAAATAGTTTCAATGGATAAATGTATTTTTAATCATTATGATTTAAGTCAGCACAGTAATTATGGTCAGTCGTAACTCCTCATGTATGTGACTCTACCCACTTAAATCAGAGGTGTTCTTGGGTGCTTTTGCTCCTCTGGGGCTTAAAAATAACAGCAGAATCTCATTGCAACGATACTGCAAATGATTTAACGTTAATTAGATTTATGTCTGTGTAGTGTTTTGAATACATTTATTTGTGTTGAAATTGTGAATTGAAAACCTCTGATGATAGTGAATTTGTTTTTTATGTTTAATATTTAACAGTTTAATGGAAATAGTACATGAAATTCATAGTGAAGTTGATCCTTGAGTTGGAGCCTTAGGTTACATAAGTTATTTACCCCCATTATACTTAAGCTCTATAAAATACAACTTATCACCCCTTTCAAGAATGCCATGAGGTTTTGGATGCACAAAGACAAGAGCTTTTTCAAAGCAGATTACTCAGAGAAAGTGTTCAGAAATTTAAAAAAAATATTCCAAGCCTAATAAAATTGTAAGCCCTGTAGAAGGTAGACATTGTGGATGTTGTGTGATGGCATGTTTTCCAAAATCTATATTGGCAGGCTTTGCAGCAGGAAATATTTCTAAAATTTCTTTCTTCAGCCTTTTAAAAATGCCTTATAGTAACTGCCTTTTTGCCTTCAAGAAATCCAGCAAGTTGATGGAAGTTATAGAAGTTGTACATTAAATATACAGTAGAAGAATATCAATTTGACAAGAAAAAGTGTATGTTTGACATTTTGCATTTCATCATTTGAACTTGCAAGACTGATTTGTGGCATGCAATAATGTTGTCTTAGGCCTCTTTGGAAATGTTATAGTTCTCAAATGATGAGACCGCTGAATGTTTGGCTTTATAGAGAAAGGAAGGAAAGTTTGCTGTGTGAATGACATGAATGAAATGACAGTTCATCTCTAGAATAAGACATTGTGCTGTGAGGCTGCTGTATCATTACTTCCTTAGCAATGAAAAATTCCATTAAAAATCATCTCTGTCGCACACTTTGGTGTAAGGTATATTCTTCCTCACTGGCAAGGACAAAACTGCTTAGGGTATAAGAGTTGAAGAGTTTATACGTACAATGAATGCTGTTGCTTAGAAGAGACACTAAGTGAGGGGGGAAATGTAGAATATCCATTATCTCTCTTTTGATTAATCCTTCAGATTTAGGAATGTCCTCTTTTTTTCAGAGGAAGTTCAGACATGAGTAGGACATAAATTTCATTTCTGACACAGTAGAGGCAGGCTGGAGAAAAAAAAACACAAACATTTCCCTATCATGTACAAATAATACAGTGTAATAGATCTGGAATTCTTTTTCTGGAACTGTTTTAGTTTTCTCCTGTTGTACAGGGACTAAAGGGGTGCAATAGAGGAGCACCAAGGAAGCAAGCAGGTAGGATTGCAGTGGCATTACCACAGTCAGCGTGTTACAGAACTGGCAGCACGGTCTGAATTGCTGCCAGATAAAGTCACGGGGGAATCCAAAAGTCTCAGGCTGGCATGGCAGCATGTGGTGATGTGAGGTCTGAATTAAAGACACTACAAAGTAACTACTGAGCAGTCACTCTTTAAAATTACTAGTAAACAGCAACAAACACTACAATATCGGGAATAATCCCTTGAAACCATAGAAAGTGATGGTGAGCCTCAACCCATCAGTTATCAGTACTTTCAATAAACCCAAGAAGAGCCTAGCCAGAACATGTATTTCTATCAGAAGTAAGATGGCACATCCTCTTTTGTATAATAAAAAAGGTCTCTAAGTTTAAGAATGAACAATGCTTTGGATTTATGTAGAAAAAGATGTATATTCACCATTGAAAATGATTATAGGTGTAGGAGTCCCGTGTCCATACAGAGGTATTTAAGAACAGGAAGTTTTTCAATTATAATCAACTCAAAGAATCTTCACGGAAAAAAATTCTTTTAAAATGGTGTTTTATTGAAAACTCAGTATTTTATACTGAGTAGTTATTTTTTGAAATTTTGAAAGGGATCAGTTCATCTGAATCACTTCAATTCCATTTAATTTCAGTATTAAATTATCTTTTTTTTCTTGAATATTGATATATTTTGTTTCATTTATTAATGTAATTATTTAATGTTATGTATCCTATTTTATATTATAGTACCTTCAAGTTATTTCTGCTCAGCATTTGAGTCCTTTGGTAAATTTGATTAAAACCTATTTTTTTAAGGTGTTTGTAAAAATGCTGTCAGTGATTCAATCATAAAATCCACAGTGAGCAGTGTAGAAATTGCAAATAATGAACTAACGTAATAATAAAGATTGCCTGAGAACGTTGCAAGTCCCTTAAGTTAAGGCTTCGTAAGGTACGTTTCAGGTACTTCTAACGCAGTAGAACATTGCTAGAAATATTAATAATAGCTGTGGTTAACCTTTTCATACTCATTCTATCCACATCCGCCACAGTTTCATTTTCCTTTCATTTTTAGCTACTCATTTTGTCTGTTCTTTTTTTCCTCTCCGTCCTTCCTTCTCTGCGCTTTGAAAAGATTCTGGTGTATGAAGACTGTTCTCTCTGTTCCTGGTTACGAACTGAGGAACTGTTACGAAAGATTCCTCACTTTCATCCATACATTTCTTTTGTTTACCCCTTCCTCCTTCTCTGGCGTCTGAACATCTTCCGCCGCTTTTCCTATAGATTTTGTAAAGCATCAGAGCACACTTTGCTCCAGCCACGTCTCTTTATAGCCTCCAGAATGTTCACCCTCTTGCTCTATACGCTTTTAAAAGGGCTAAGCATTGTGCGAACATTAAAGATCAATAAAACCATTATTCAAAATTTTATTATAATATTATTGTAATTGCAAAGATAAAGAAAACCTTGTTTCCTATATAAGAAAACTGAAGCAGTGTGAGATTAAATTTCAGTTTTCAAATTATCACTTTGATGATGTAGCCCATATAAGACATTTTTAGTATGGCTTTTAAAAATATTTAAAATTTACTCATCCTACTGATCTGTGTTGAGGTGTGCCTAATCATCAGCTCTGGGAATTAGACTTTCACTTGTCATCTCCCACAATCAAAACATGGTTTCGAAGAACTGGTTGGAAATAGCATAACTCTTGTGAGTAGAAACAATTCCATGTGTGCCAAGGTAGATGTCTTGGGATAGGTTTTATTTTCATTGTGCACTTCTGGATGACTGTTGCAGCAAGGACCGTGTGTGGCTTGCACAGGCTGCTCACCACCGCGGGAAGGCGAGGGGTCTGGCACCAGGGTAATCCTCACGTTCTGCAGAAACTCACATGATCTACAGGATTCATGGTGGAGGGAGGAGTGGGGGGTGTGTGTGGAATCTTTAATGATAAGGTGGTTAACTTTTGATTTCAAAGACAGCCCTTGCCACTTGTTAAGTACTACATACACAGGTTTTTGTGAGGAAGTTACTCTGCTTGATTCAAGTTAATTATTTAAATAAATATGCATTTTTCTATCCTAGTATCTTTTAGAGGCAAGTGCTTTATCTCATTATCATCATAAATATCCCGCAACGTTACCAAACACCATTCAAAACTTCCCACTGATAATGGTGTTACCTCTTTTTAGGATAGCCTGAAGGGTGTCATGCAGCCTGAATGTGCTAGAATACTAAGGAAAGCTTTACATTGGTCTGTGTTTGCCAGCAAATCCTCTTTGTTTATGGTGACTTTTGAATGTTTTTATTTTTTTTTAGTCTGTCATGCTCAGTGCTTGGACAGTCATAAAGAGTCTTAAGGGCTTTCAGTTTAAAAACGGTTGATATCTCCTAGTCACGTTTATGAATAAAAGTAGGAGGTTTATTTTTAATCTTCAGTTTTCACTTAGTTTTTCCTCCGAAATTCCAGTAGAATCTCTCTCAAGATTTGATTATGGAGAGTAATATACCTACTTGAGAACAGATTTAAACAATACTGGTAAGTAATTTAATTTGCAAAAAAAAAAAAAGCTAAATTTGCAGTTTATTAAATATAACCACAGATTGTGCTTGTGGACAGTTTGGGCTGTTTATTTGAAAAAGACAAACAAACAAACAAAAAAACCCCAAAACCAAACAACAAACCCACCTTGAAACAATGTGATCTAGAGTGTTTCCTTAAGGACACTAAGGATATTTTGAGTGTCTCAGTTAAGACAGTGTATAACTCTTGGTTCCATTAATCCCTACTCTGCAACAGAAGGACAGTCCTACTTTCCGAAAGATGCTGGCACCGATGGCTCTCTAGAGCCTGGGGACTGTGACATTCAGCCTGGAAAAAAATCCAACCGATACACTTTTGCTAGGTGTTGTCTAGGCTCTTCACTGTTAGCACTGAAGAACTGCTGTCTTTGAATCCTGGTTCAGCGAATCCCTCTGTTAAGGAGCAGGTGTGCCTGTTCTACTTCTCAGGACTCATGAAAAGTGGAGACGATTTGGGAGCAGGGAATAATTTTATCTAAAAGAAGGAGCTGAAAAAAGGAAAATTCACCATTCAGATAGCCCAGTAAAGCCTTAAGTAAGGAAAGTAATCAATGACTAAGCAAAATGTTTCCAGATATTGTATACTTTAAAAAAAAAATATGTATAGCAGTAAAGAATTTGAAGCACAAGGCCCTTAGGAGTATTGGTCTCATAGTAGAGTAAGAAACTGGGCAAATACATGGAAAAATAAGGTAAAGTAATAGCCTGGTTTTATTCTCAGTACTAAGTTATATAGTTGCTAGTGAAAGGTGCACAAGACCAGGGGTGAGGGGAGAGGGAGGAGGTGTTAAACCGTGTAATAGTTAGTGAACTTTAGGTTGATCTGGACACAGCACACTCTATATACGCATCCTTAAATAAGCTAGAAATACTTGGTAAGTAACAGTGCATAATTCTAAATCATTAGAACACAGTCCAGAGGTTTGTATACCTGCAAAGAGAGTGCAGGGGAAAGCATCTGTTAGAATCAAAATTATATAATTATTTACAAATTGTTTGTTAGAGTTCACGTTTCTGAATGTGATAAAGTGAGAAAATTTTGCATTACTTGTTATGAGCGTGCCTCGCTTTTCCATGTGCTATGGAGTTGCCCAAAAAGAAATCTTAAAGGAATGTAGTAGGAAAGAGGAATAAAATGAAGGATTTGACCCGTTTTGTTAAGACATGTTCTCTATTTGGCTTCCCTCCATCTAGAGTGGATTAGTCTTTCCAGGGCTAAAACCTGGCATTAAAGAAGATCCTCTGTCCATAGTAAAGATAGGGGAACTGAGTGAACTGAGTCAATGGCACCCAGGGTGTCAGTGAAAAGCTGACAGTTTGGCAAAGGCTTACAGAGGGAGAAAGGTAGAAAATGAAGCAGAAACCATCTGCTTCTCTTTACCACGGATGAAACAAACTGCTATAAGTGAAACCGTATTTGCAGGTCTTTGCCTGTTCATACCTCGTCTCCTTACTTTGTAATTTTGAGTAATGAGCAAATAACGCTTTTTCCTGAAGATCCACGTCACTGCAAAATGGCCACAGACTCCTGGGAGGAAATTCTTGTGGATGCCAAACCTCGACTGGAACTTGTTGTCACAGACACCATAGGGAAGTTCCTATGGATGCCAAAACCCCAACTGAGACGCTGTCATTAATGTGAGTGGGAACCAGACAGGTGTATTCCCGCACTGGAGAGGGCTTGGATGACACAGGGCTCTGCTGAGCGCAGTACGCAAAGCCAAGTGTCACTCTTACAGTAAAATGGAGGCAGAGAGAGAGGCACAGTTTAGAGGAAAGCTGCTGATATACAGTCAGTCTAAATTAGGAAAAAGACAGAAATATGAATTAGTAATCATTCATCATCTTTAGGAGAGAGTTTGATCATCTGACTTTTTAAAATAGTAACAGGTTTCTATTAACAGTCTCTTCTATCACAAACATACCTAAAGTTTAGAACAATATTTGAGGATGTGAACCCTCTCCCTCTACATTTTCTTTTGAAAATGTACTATCATTCAGAAGGAAAAAGTAAATGTTGCTAATGCTTTTAGTGAGAGCAGAATACATGTAGAGAAAATGTTTAGAGATGTTTCACATTTTTGTCTCAAGGGCTGCTTTTTACCTCTGCGTGAAATATTAAAAACTGTAGTACAAGTACAGCTGAACCAAAAGCAAGGTGAATTTTATTTTAATCAGGGTAGAAAATTTGAGCTTTCTAAATTGCACAAGTAGTATTGTAAAATGTTTGTGACATTAGGTCACTGTAGTGTTTGGAGTCAGACCTCCACTGGTGCCCTTCCACACTCAAACTTTTGGAATGTATCATCAAGAATTTACAATTAATTAAGCCAGCCCAAAATATAGTCTTATATTGTCTAGAGCGTAAACCTCATATTCATATGGTCTGTATTTGTATAAAATAAGCTGTCCACATATAGTCCTCTCCCCACCATTGATTACCTAATTACACAATCACTCCATCAGTAAATCAGCACAACATCTGTGACCCTCCATGTCACTGCAGTAGCCCCCTCTGATTCCCCAGGAGCTTTGCCGAGGCGGTTCTGCTGACATAATATATTCATTATCCATTAGATCTGGCACACGCTCTGCAGTGCTCAATTACAATACAATCGAGCGGAGGGCCTGGTGTCAGCCGATGTAATGACTTTCTGATTATCTGTCTTTAAATGATGAATGAAATGAAAATGTACTATTCAACCCAAATGTAAGATTGCTAAAGACGCTAAATGAAAATTTTACGTATACGCTTTATGAAAAGAGGGATGAGGTTAGAGGGTAAGGGTTGCCTGACATTCCAAAATAAATAAGTAGAAATCTTTCCTTAAACCGCTGTAAAACCATCTGGTGGAACGATGCTTCCCTCAATGATGTCGTCTTCTGCCCATGCATTTTATGACCATCTCAGATGTTTTTAGTCTCCCAGTAATTCTTTGGAATGATTTAATTTTATTTTTTTTTCAATTAATTTAATCTTTTACTTTTTTTGTCAGGGAGACTTAGTTGCTTCAATAAACTTTGTGTAGACTAAAGTTTATTATGATCAAGAGCTGTAATAATGAGTCACCTCCAATTTCATGTATTTTTTAATTTTATGAATTATGGGGAAAATGCTCTATATGGTTTCACTTTAAAGTACATTTCTATTTGGAACTCTATAGCTTTTTGTTAAAGAGGTGTTTGGAAGCAGCACTCGTGGCCTCCATTTTATCTTCAGATAAGAAGATAAAAGATGTTCATGTTGTGCAGTACCAATCTGTAAAACCTTAGATAATGAATGATGTAGATCACTGCCAGATGTGATTTCTTACATAATTTCTTAAAATCACAACCTTAAACAGCATGTATCCAAGCCTCAAGGAGTAGGCTATTATTTCATAGAATAAATACAACATATCAGTATGGGGAATAATATTTTAACTGAATGGCATCCTTCTGAGTAGACTAAAACAAAATGAGAGTTTTCAGTATATGCCAAGATTATAAATAGATGGGAGATTCATAAGCATTTTGCTGTTCAAATAATTATGAAGCAGATGTTTGATGGTACAGTCATTTCTGTCTCTGTTTACATCTTCAGTTATTTTAGTTATAATTGAAAATCCCATAAAGCTGCATGTTGGAGCGCTCTTTGAATCTTACTTAAATTATAGCCTCTCATTTTATACCCTTAAGTTGAGTATTTCAAGCTTTTGAGTGGTGTGCAGCTTTTCTGGGAAATGTAGCTCTATCTTTTCAACCCCTCTGTGTCCAGTTGCAGGGCTAATTTTTTTTTGGCAGAATACCCTCATGGAAATTATTTGATGCTCTTATATGGTGCCCAGATATGGTATGTGTCCTGATATGTGTCAGCATCCTGATAGCTCTGTTCTAGTACTGCTTTTGATACAAAATTTTTTTCACCTGACATGTGCTGTGGACAGCTGAATTTTGCTGCTTGTAAACCTTGTGTGCCTATTCTAATGATACATTACGTGAGTAATAAATACAATTGCAATACAGAAGTCTATACTGAATGAAAACCAAGAAAGGCAGTAGCAACCCTCTGGAATTTGTAAAAATGTCCAGTTCAGTTATAAAACTTGATGCTGCAAGGCAGCTGAAATAAATCTATTTTTACAAATATTCTCCTAACGTTGGAGCTGGAGGGAATGACTAAAAAAAATGCGGGTACCTTACTGGTGATGCATGGTTTATGACAATTTTGTGATTAAACTTTAGACAGAAATGAATCTGAGTTGAAAGTGTCATCTCTAAATGAAAAACAAAGATTTTGTTGCACTCCTATTTGAGGTCGAGTCAGCCCTTTCTAGAAGCAGGAGCACTGAAAAGATTTGTTCTTTTTGTAAAAGAACTTTGGAAACTTCAGTATTCCCCAGAATCTCATTTTGAATACATCTTTAATAATAAACTTTCTGATCAAAACCAGAAAAATATGCCAACTTAATATGAGATAGAGAGATGCTGTCAACAGAAAGAGGGACATTTGTTTATTCTAAACCAAGGGGAAAAGTTGCTCTGGGCTGGTCTTGGGAATCCAGGTGGATCATACACCCTCATGAAAGGAAATGGTGGAATCTATTAAATAAGGCGAGACCTGCTGGTCAAATAATTTTAACAAATATATTACTATTATTCATACTGTTCATACTATTTTAATCATCACCACAGGACCATTCTATGCCCCTTCTATTTTAACTTTTAAAAAATCAAGGACTGATTTTTTTGTTAGGTCAGTAAATTCAGTTGAATTATTTTGTCAGCATAAGAGATGTATGTATGCAAACATACTTTGAATGATAAAGATGTTTCCATCAAATTTAGTTACAGTTCCATTCCCCACTGCAAAAAAATAATAAAAATAATAATAATAATAAAAAAAAAATTAAAAATTTGATATTTTCAGATGGCTGTAAAAGCCAAACCATAAGAAATGTTGAAGTGTCTGACAAGTAATTCTTGTTTTTTTCATTTAATTTTCTCCACTCTTTCCTCACTGGATAAAATCCTTAGCAACTCTGGAGATTTGTAGTATTGGGCAACAAAGCCGGGATAATGCAGCAGAGTGCAAACCCTACGCTCTTCCTTAAATAGAGGAGAGAGATGACCTCTAGAAGAATAATGCAATTTAGTGCTGCTCCACTGGATTTACTCCTGTTTGTGCTTGTTAGCGTTAGAAGGCAAAAAGCCAGACAGCAAGGAGAAAAAAAAAGTGTAAGGAAAGTCAAAGAAAGGTAAACGCTTGGAAAGATTGTAATACTTCTGTGACTTTAATATTAGATTAGAAAATTTGCAAGTTTACAAATTAATTGGCATAAGTAAATGTACTAAAATAATTATAAATTGATACTGAAGGCTAAGAATAGTATGTTACTGTCTCTTCTGTAAATTGGGTACTGATCTCCTGTAAAATAACTGTAGAGAATCTCATGAACAACATTTACTTAGTAATTGTTACTATTTTAATATTACATAATTAGAACACGTGTGAGAATTTTGTTATTCCAAGCAACTTCTATCCTCAAATTTTTCCTTTGTTTCTTCCTTTCTGTTTCACACTTGAGCTTCTCAACACTGGGACAAGGTGCTTTCTCAGGATGCCAGCCCCACTGATGCACACCCTCTGGGCAGACGTACAGTCAGCGATACCTTTGGTAGCTAAATGTCATGCAGTGAAATTCTGAAATTTAGTGTACATGCTAATTTCACTGTAAACCCCAAGGGGTTTGGCAGCTGCAGGGAATTAATGGAGTACAGCCTGAAGCACTATGTTTCTGCCCTCCAGGTCCTGCCACTATACCCACACGAGAGCTCAAGATGTCGCCTTTGTTTTAAAGGAAGGCATCTAATGTGTGAATATATCCTAGCCTGGGATACAACTCCCCTTGGGTTTTGAATTACCTCAGGTGATTTACAGGTCATGTTGAAAGGCTCCATTATATTCCCAGGCTTTGTTAGTGGCATAGGCTGAATGATTTAAGATGGTGGTTATCAGAGGTTATTGTGTTGTCTGGATAACATGAGAAGCTTCCTGCTTGTGTTTCTCAACCTTTTATGTGCAGGGTTTTCTGTGAAGAAAAAAAAAAGAAAAGCATTGTGGCAACCAAGTAGAAATTAGACTAATCTTTCAGTGGTCAGTTGTTACTTTCCTCCATTTTGTTCAGTTGTACACATGCAGAAATGCACTGCATATGTATTTTTTTCATCTCCTCATGACCACCTTCTGACATCTTCTGACGTGATGCTGTGCAGACGCTTTGGCTGAGAAGCACAGTCTTCAAGGACACTCTGGAAAGGTTAACTTACTGGCTTTCCATGATATTAGCTACAGCTGCTCAAAGATGCTGGGGTCTAAAAAGTGTTTTCAGGCTCCCATGAATAGCTGGAACACGTGCTTAGCCAACTCAGTGATACTGGATGTCATGTGCTAGCCCTGTTACTATGCTTGCTAGTGATAAAAGAATATTTACTCAAGTAAAAGCTACAACTCTAAGGCGTTTCCCTGCTCTTCGATAGAATAGTGACGGGTGTATTATGGATCTACGTGTGTAGACATATTTTAGATACCCAGAAAAGTGCATAGGTTCTTACCAAAGGATTTCTAAGCTTCTATTAAAATGTATACTGACAATGTTGGTAAACAAACAGGTTTTCAATTAGAAAACTTACATTGCTGCTAATTGGAAATACAGTTTCAAGTATCTTAATAAAAATAACATTTAAATCTCAAGCTTCTTACAATACTGGTCAGTAATTTAAATAGTCAACAACTGGAAGGCCAATCTTTTTTGCAAGCAACATGCTGGGGTTTTTGTGTGTGCATTGTTAATAGCTGTTCTCGGCAATCAGCACATTTCAAAGCCAGGTTTAAAACACTGTCCTGGTGAGTCTAACCTTTCCTCTCATTTTCATATTTGATCACTGGTTACCTCAGTTAAATAACAAAGACAGGCGGACCAAATTAAGTCTTCTGGTTTCAGTTATAATCTTTTAGTAACAATGCTTTATAGTTTGATAAATGGAGAAAGCACAACATGTCTCAGTAGCTTACAAAATAAAGTTGGCTCTCTGTTTTCAAAGTAGCAGAGATTCCAGCCTGTCTCACTGGGTTTTCAGGTTTTGATTGACAATGATTTTCCTACAGTTTTCCCCTGCTTCAAAATATCACGGGAAGGATATTATGCATTCCCAACCTGTCAGCTTTGGCTGCCTTACAGAGTGTTCAATTACGCTCTAATCGAATAGCTGCCCAATCTAGGCCACATAATGACTTCCTGATTATCTGACTTTAAATGATAAATGAAATGAATATGTAACATTCTTTTCAAATACAGGATAGTCACTGAGCCAAATGAAAACTGATTTTGTGCCCTTTTGTCTGAAAAAAAATAATTTTATTGTAATTCCATTCAACAGTTGTTCTGTTGCTTGTTTTGCCTTCATTAAGATAAACATGGAATGAGTTATCTAGAAAAGCATTAGTCTTCATTTTTGTTTTCAAACAGATGCTGAAGGTGTTAAACAGCGTTTAGATTATTCTCCTTCCACTCTTTACATTGACTTGTTATAAAAAGCAAGGTCAGATTTATATGATCAGTTCCTATTGGGAATATTTCAATACATGCTGGCAGTGCAACAAGTCTGTTTTGAGTAATGTATTATACAGACAACATTAAGGTCTGAATAAATTATTTAGTGGTGTTAGTGCTAGATGTTTTTCATTTCCAGTCTGTGGTATTAGTACTAAGCAACCAATAAGGTATTTGAAATCAAATAAACCTCTACCACCTCATTGGGGTAGCGTACGTTTATTATGCCAAAGTCAGAGCAGAGTCTCATAATGATCTTTCAAAGGCTTGTCAGGGACATTTTCAAACCTCTTTACCCAGCAGCCTACAAGGGGCATTTTTCTGAAGCACTTCTGCTTAATTTTAAGTATGATTGTTTGTGCCAAAGTGATTTGTGAAAAGTTGCCTCGATACAAAGGCTTGAAATAAAGCAGCTACTGATTTTTTGACAAATTAGCCTGATACTTGTGGCTTCTAAGCCACTAGGACCATCACATGATGTAATAGATAAAAAGAATACTTGTGGTGAAGTTCAGCTCATTTTGAACTTTGTTAATTGGCTAAAGCACTGGCAGTTCAGGGCCAGCTCCTAGATGAAAGATATGCTTTGACCCCATTCCGAGCAATCCAACCCTGAACTTGGCTCTTGAACTACATTTTTTCCAGTTTTCAGCCTTATGTGAAGATAAAATCGCCATGTAAAATTCTCCACCTTGTCTGTATCAAAATGTTCTTTCCAGTATATTCCTTTTGCTACTATTGTTCTTACTGGGCAGATCATGGCTGGGAGTAGGATCTCAAGGCCCACTTATTATTTATTGAAAATGCTCCAGTGAATGAAATACCTGAGAGAAGTATACCCTCCTCTTAGGGCAGAGTTCTGGGAATGACCCCCTCCCCTCAGGGCTAAATCCCTTCCATGAAAGAAGTTGATGACAATCACATAATGGGCAGACTGATGATGATTCAGTCATGAATGATGTCTCTTGAGACACAACGTATCTCTGTATGTCAGATCAGGTGGCAGAGGAAGGCTGCACACACACAAACACACACACACATTGACCTGGTCATTTCTGCAAAACAGCAGGTCTACTTTTGAAATCTCTTCTATATGTTTATCATGTTATCTCAAGAATTGTTACCCAAAATTTGCATTACAGCAGCTAATGGCTGCCTTTTCCATCCTTTAAAATATTATAACATAGTTTTTACACTATTGCATCTTTGTATCATG
>JAOTQQ010000052.1:34494112-34516409 GCA_026546715.1 Gallinago undulata | reverse complement strand
GATGATTCAGTCATGAATGATGTCTCTTGAGACACAACGTATCTCTGTATGTCAGATCAGGTGGCAGAGGAAGGCTGTTATCTCAAGAATTGTTACCCAAAATTTGCGTTTCAGCAGCTAATGGCTGCCTTTTCCATCCTTTAAAATATTATAACATAGTTTTTACACTATTGCATCTTTGTATCATGACGAGATCTGACTTGAGGAGTCCATTCTGGGAGAGAAGAGGTTAGTGACCATTTCTGTAGTGCTTTGGAGAGTAGGTGACAGGGGAGTGAGAATCTGGTCTATAGACAAAATAACACTAAGGAGACATTTACAAAAGGAAGGCAGAGAGTCTACTGATGTTGGCAAGAACTTTGTCAATTCAACAACCCACCATTTTGAAAGGATAGCCCAGCTCAGCATAAGTTGAAGTAGCAAAAGTCTCTTCCTGTGTTGTACAGCCCTGTCAGAGTGTGCTTAAAGTTAATGCAGCTTTAGCCTCAACTGTATTCCAGTTTACCCAGTTATTCTCTTTATTCCGCTTGTAGTGGCTGGTAATACATTTACCAAATTTGAGAATTGAATTACCTAAAGAAAGCTATTTAAATTTTGAAAGCAAAGTATCCTTTTGGTTCAGTAGATTGTGATTCAGGAGATCAAAACTCTGGTAATTTTTTCTCCTGTATCACAAATGGGACGATTTGAAAGGTACTAAAGTGATTTTTTAGGTATTAAATAACATCTATTTTGAAATGAAATAAGAAATTCCCAGAGATTCTGGAAAGACAGGGGGTTCCTAATTAAACGTATTGGGGCTACGTTGTAACAGTCTTTCTAACTACTATCTCACAGTTGGAACACACCACAGAAGTAAAACTAAGGGTACCTGAGCTCTTACACAGTTAAAGTACTTTCAGTTGCCTAAGTTCTCTTGATTTCATACTGCTGTGCTTGTGATTCTTTAAATTAGCTACAGCTGAGCTGGCTGCAGCTAATGGATAGTTGCTGTGCGTGTGGTTATTTCCTTAGTAGATCTGAAGCGAGATGGAAGCTATTTCTATTTTCTGATTAGGTAAGGTAGTATTTATACATAGAACAAACAGAATTAATTAATTAAAAGTGTGTCCTTTCTTCTTTTTCTTATTTTTTTCCTTTTTTTTTTCCCCCCTCTGCACTAATTGTTATTATGTGAAACTGAGGTAATTATAGTGTATGTCTATACTGCTGTAATGATAATCCTTACAATTATTATGCAGACTGGCTAGGTCACTGTTCCTAACCCTCTGTGCTTCAGTACCAGCAACTACCTGAGTATTTGCACTGTTTTTATTTTGTTTTGGTTGGGTTTTTTAACAGATAAAGTGCATTTCCATGTAGCTGCTGTGTTAATTTTAGTTTGAGCTGCCTTCTTAAAAGTGATGTGTATATGTTACAGTAATGCAGACATACTTTTTCTTACTCTGTGAAATTTAGTAAAGAAGAAATATTTTCTCTGTGGTTTAAAAGCTAGATTGAAAAATACCCTTGAAAAATTAAGAATAGAGAAAGCTAATTTAGTTGTTTCTTAGTTCATCTCTTGTAAACACTGACAGCATTCTCAAAGCAAGAAAGACTATTAATATAATTCTGAGAAATGCATTTATTAAACAGATGAGGGGTAGAGGAAATCAATCAAAAATGCATTCTGTCTGATTTCAAAAGTTGCTGTGGGAAGAATGTGCCAATATATTTTGCCATGCTTTATGATGCATACCTTTCCCTCTCTTTCACTTGCTTTCCTCCCCATTTCTTTACCTTGTCCAAAAAGAGAAAAAATGGTGGCCTGAGGGAAGCTCTTAGATGGGTCTGAGCACTGAGGAGGGCTTAATAAAGACTGGTCACTGCATGTTAATTGTGATCTCTGCCAGAGAAGGAAAACAGTCAAACAGAAATCCAGGAGTTTGAAAGGGTGTAGACTCTTTCTAGAGCTCAGGCAGAAAAATAAGTATTTTGCCTGCTTTCCTCCTAATTGTAGTTTTGCTAAGAGTAACCAGGTAAGCTAGTCATAAGACTTTGTTATTTCTGTAATCTAGATGACAAAATATAAATCTGATTTAGGAAAACCACTGTATTTAGCCAGGTAGCCATTTACACCTGTGTTGCTGGGTGTCTCTTTCAAAAGAGGGAAATCCAGCTAAATTAAGCACATAAATAAATTACCTGAGCACAGGTAATAGCATACAAGTTGTGTTATAAAACATCCCGTTTTAAAGCTAAAGAAGACAAAGGAAAATAGTACTAAAACCTGATCCTTAAAGATGAAAGAGGGGAAAAAATGTAGCAGCAGAAACCTTTCTTAAGAAATACTTAGAGCAATCGCTCTTCCCAGCCTTCTGTTGTACTTCTGCAGTATGAAAATCTGCAGATAGTCCAGAAGGGTATTACCCTGATTAATTCTGTGATGTTTTATTGGGCCTTTAGAAAGGCTAAGTGAAGATGGCATATCTACCACTCAAAGTCTGGTATGAACACAAAACCACAGAAGTTTTTCTGAACCTGTTCTTAGATTGGTATGTGCTCTGAAGATCTTAATCAGCTAGACAATTTGAGGTGATTTTTTTGTTTTTCACACTTGATTGTGCAAGAAGCATAGTTGGTGCAGACAAAACAGAATGGAAACATCTTTAAAAGGAAAGATGACCTGTTGCTAATTCCCCAGAACTGAGGGTATGTAGCTCCTTGATCATTATTTTAAGAATGATATTTGCCCTTTTATTGATGGTCTTTGGCTTCAGAAGAGTTAGGTGAAATATATACCTTACTGTCACGTCTATGTTTAGAATTCATGAATGTTTCTGGGGGGATTGTGCATTTCTGTCAAGATGGCTTCCTCTTAATTACTCCACAGAAAATTCAGGTACAAGCAGCTCTGCAAGCTCACACCAGCACTCCTGGAGGGCTAGGAACAAGCATGCAGCAGTTAGTAATTGTTTAATTTTTCTTATTTTTTCTGGTATTGGTTAATATATAGCAACATGAAATTAATGGGTAGTGTTTGGTTGGTACACCAAGTTCTGTGCATTTTCAAGGATGCAGATTGTCTTGGCAGGTTTTGGGGGCTCAGCAGCAATCATGCATTTGTAAACTGGAGGCAGTGCAGCACATGAAATAATGGTATCGGACCCTCTTTCAGAAATTTTTGAGGCATTTACTCTCGAGAAAGGGGGGAAAAAATAGTGGGTGCCACTGAGCCTTAATGCTCTAGGTTCTAGGTTGTTTTGTTGTTTTTTAAAACAACCCTTAATAGATAAATAATAATGGAGAAATTTCTAACTTTGCATCTGAATGCTGGTCTGGGGGGGACAGCAGTGGTGGTGTTGCTACCATAGTAGTCACTACTGGTGTTAGGTAAAATATTTATCTCTGCAGACGTAGGAATGTCTGTGAAATTGTGAAGCTCAACTTGACTGAAAGGCTCTCGGGTTTTAAAACACAGGAACCCTCAAAATGTTTTATGTATGTTTACCAGATTGGCAACAATGACCCGACAACCGCACGTGTAGTACGTTAGACAAAAGGCACAATCCCGGGAGAAGTGACCCCGGGGTAACCGAAGGTGAACTGGGTTTGCTGCCCCGGCCCCGCTCCTCCCCACAGGCCCCGCGGCCGGGCCCGGCCTCACGCTCCGGCCGTGCCCTCACAGGGCTCTTTGTCACACCTTCTGCCCTCGCTGCCGAGGGGGCGTTTTGCCCTTTCTTGAAGGTTTTTTTTCCAGAGTCCCCCCTCAGCCTGCCTGACGGGCTGAGCTGTGTCTGGTGCTGCGGCTGGCCAGAACCGGCTGGAACCGGCCTCTCCTCAGAGGGGCCTGGGCGGGGAGAGCCACCGCAGCTGTGTGAGGGACGGGGACCAGCCTGAGGAGGTAAAATGGGGACATGAGAAGTGTCAACTGAGGAAGTAATCGGCTAGAGGGCAGAAAATGAAAGCGATACTGTGCAGCCGGTAGGATCAGGTTGCTAAGAACGCGTTTTGCTCTAGTCGTTCTCTGAGCGGTGCAAACACACCCGTGTAGGTGAGGTTTGCTGGTATAAAAAACAAGACGCCATTGTCGTTGCAGCGTACGGGAAATCGGGGTAGCTTTGGGGGCAGCAGTAACAGACGCGAAATTTAAATCCAGTAGTATGAAGTATGGGGTATGTAATCAAGGAATGGGAAGATTTCTGCTGTGAGTTTGAATCTCGTCAGCTGGATGCACAAAACGAGAGCGGGGTGCAGGATGGTTGCTGCCACCAGCGCCGCTTGCCCACAGAGTGCGGTTCGTAACATATTTGCTACAGACAGGGAAGTGTTAAAATGACCTTGCATTGGAATACAGTGTTTAAAATCTGGTTTTCCTTGTTAAATAAATGGAGGGGAAAAAAAAAGATGGGTCAGACACAGTACAATGACAATTAGGATAATGGGTAACCTATCTTGCAAATGAGTCTAAAAGGCCTTTAATCATTGGGCCTGCATGAGAAAGGATCTGAATTTATAACTACTTTTTATAAATGCATTAAGAATAAATATTGGGAAAGGGAAAAGAACTATTTAACCTGGAAGAAAGTGTTGGTAAAAGAACCAAAGAGTACCATCTGCCCATGATTAAACTGGGTTTTGTCCTACCTACTGGAGAACCTAGAGTCACCGTTCATTAGTTTAATGGGGTCAGCAGAACTGACTTATTTTAAAGCAGAATGTGGTCACTTTGCTTTTCCAGTTACTCCTGTTGTTACATTCTTTGTAAAGGATTGTCTCAGTTATCCAGGTTTTCTGTTGCAGATATGTAACTGTTTCTTCAAATCTTGAGGTGTCTTTTTCTCTATAAAAGGATATATCAAAGTCAAGACATTCCACTTCCTTTTACAAAACAGAAGTGTAGTCTTACAGTATTAAATGTGTTGGGAGATGAGTGGATAGCATATTTGGGAGCAGAGAGGGGCTATAAATAATTATTACTGCAATGTGAAGCTCAAAGGATTTCAGAAAGAAGAGCAAGCTGAAATAATTGCTTTTTTTTTTCCCTTCAACCCTGTCAATGTCAACATTTGACATAAGATAGGAGAAGGGCTGTGGGCAAAATGTAATGATTATAAGCAACAGTAAAATATATTTCATTTCAGAATAATGTTGAATCTGGATTGTCTGATAATGTGTTAATTGTACTCTAGCTACTGATAATCATTAAGACTGCTACTGGACATTATTTTTAAAGGAAAGTATGGCCTAATGGAATTATGAAGTTTGCTTTTTGCAGAAATCGTACATGTTCTTCTTTTCTGACAGTTCTTTTCTTTTTACTGCTAGTCAGTGTTGCACTTTGCTTGTAACAGAAGCACAGGTATACATCTTACCACCTTTGCATTGTAATGCATTGGTTATCCATACCAAAGTCATGTTGTGCTCTATGTAGAGAGCCTCTTTCAGAATAATTCTGTTTTTTTTTCTTTTTCTGATAGTCATTTGAAAAACGTATATCTGGGAATATGTTGTTAATCAAAATATTGTAGATAATTATGGCACTTGGAAGCAACCTGTCCAGAAAAACACAAAAGCTATTAAATAGTTGCATGTATGCAGGCTGACATTCTGTTCTATGCTTCAAATCATTCATGAAAACTGCTTAAAATTGAAAGAGAAGATACGTTTTTTTCTTAACTGGGATATGAAAATATCTGGGTAAGGTGGAGTTAGTACAGACATATTTTTTTCTGAAAAATCTGAACTTTTTTAATGCTTCTGTATCCTGGGCGACTTGGCAAAATTTAAGTGGACTCTGACTGTTTCATTAAAAACTTCCCTTCTGATTATTTGGAATGCAAATCAATTAATGGAGGAAATGCATCTGGGATGTACATATTGAAGACTTTGAAGGCAACTGAATATAAATCTACCAAAGCTAAATACATATATATATTCTGCCTTGAGGACATTTCTTCAGAGCGTGGGACGTCATCTCCCAGTCCTTTGTAATAAATACACTGAGAAAAAGCCAGAGTATCCACACACATATAAGAGAATCCCAAAGCTGGCTGTGATTTCAGCATTTTAAATTAGAAAGAAAAGTTAAGTCATCAAAGCCATTTGGTGTCTGTTTCCTGAAGAAAGTGGTAGCAATGTACAGGTAGTTTTAGTTTGTAGCAAGGAAGTTTGAGCTTTGCCCCTGGTTTCTGCCTCGGCTCCATCTGCTGACTCTTGACATCTGCCACCCCTGGATAAAGTCAGCGTTCAAAACAGCATACCCTGTGTGTTTCAGAGGGCTCAGAAATGAATTCTTAGAATGTCTCAACAGAACAGGATATGTGAATTAACACTGAAGCATTAGCATACCAGCTCCTTCCACTTTACCCCCTTACCCCCTCCCCCCCTTTTCTGGATGTACGTGATAAATGACAGATTCTCTCAGATAATATTCATGTGGTACTCCAAAATAATTCTGCAGACATGGTAAAAGCTTTTAGAGACTGTAAAACTGATTATCTCTTCTGTAGCTCTTTTCATCTTCAAAGCACTTACCAACATTAACTAATTAATCCTCACAGCGTCCCTCTGAGTTAGATATCATTGCCATTATACAGATGAAGGAAGGGAAGCAAATGCTTTGTGACTGGCTCATGATCACCAAGACGGTTGGTGACAGAGATGGAATTAGAATGCACAGACCTGTACTTCAGGTTCTCTGCTCAAGCCACCATGTCGTTCCTCTCTTGGCAAATGTACATATAGGTATTGGTACCCTCACTGCGCCTAAGGGCTCAGTTTCTATTAATTAAATCCTGTTAGGAATTGCTTTGATGGGAAATTTGTTTGTAGTCAGACAGACTGTTATCTTTTTTAACTCGTCTTCTGAAACTTTTTCCTGAACAGTCCAGAGTACCAGAATTTTATTTAGTTTGGATGAACTATAGCTAATTTTAAAATGCTTCAGATAGTAAAAATAGTGAACTCTTCAGGAAATAAAACTTGCAGTTCTTGGTGATAAACTGAAAAAAATTAAGTTAGGAATACTACAATCTGTATTCATTCTGCTCTCTATGGGATAAATTCCTTAGTGAGCTATTGCGTTGGGTATCCTGTGCCTGCTTCTTGCTGACTTGATAAGCATTAGGTGATTTCCTGGCTGCATTCTGTTAGGAGGAAGCCTGATGAGGACATAAGGAAAGGGGGGGGAATGGGGGCACCCAAATTGTAGCTAGGTGCTACAATGATATTTTCAAATTGGATGATGTAATTTTTTGGCAGATCCTCACATGCTGTGGGGTTTTCGTCCCTGTAGAATCGACACTTTAATGAAAAAAAAATATGTTTGGCTGAAAGTTCTGTTCTCTAAGCCTTAAAAGTTCTGTAAAAACTCCATTTTTGTGGAGTCTTGAGAAAAGGCCCTCTAGATATATCAGGAAGGATACACATCCGGGTAGTCATATCTTTTATAATGAGGCTTGGGTGTATAGGCAGTAGTAGGGAATAGGAGAGGTTTTCATCTATGATTTTTTACAGGTTTTGATGAAGGATGGTGTCAGTGATATTTAAACTGAATGAGGAGGATCACAACGTGAACTTTAAGGCAACTAGTGAATGTGATGCTAAGTGTAGATCAAATGACAACACAGCTCTTACTACTACAGAAAGCATAATTAAAGCAGTGTTAACTGTGTGGAGAATCCACACAGAAAATACTCCTGGTATAAAGTAGCAGGCTCCCAGTTTGGTGATTGTCAAACTCCCATGCTGGCTAATGCTGCTGCCGCCCAGAGTAAAAATATGTTGTCTTAAGCAGAAACTACCCTTTGACGTAAAATTTCTTCTGTTGGGTAGAGGATGTACAATGATACTGGGACCCTGTTTTCTTTAAAATCTGAGTTTGCCTTTTGGCAAAGCTCTGCTCCTCAGTGTGAAAGAGCATTAAGGAGATTTACACTAGTGGAGCAGCACAGGCTGTGTGGCTTACACTAAGTGGAAAGATCTAGAAAACCTTATGACAGACCTGCCCTATAGGCCTTAGAATGACTGATTCTTCCCCCCCCTACTTTAAATGATCAAACCAAAATGCATAAAAAACTCCAGATCTGTCTCTTAGAATATAAAATGCTGAACTTAAATCCTTAAATTGTGAGGTATGTTAGGTGTCAGAAAGAGACATGTTTCTGCTCCTTCCTCACGTGTCTGTACAGGGTTCACTTCCTCTACTAAATTGCAGTCTCTTACTGGCATGTTGTGGAATAGTGGACAAAAGATTAATTAAATGTAAGTCTCAGATTTTTGCTCTGTTAGGGTCAGAATGCAATAAAGACTAGAAGAGGTTTGTTTATTTTTTTATAAGTGATCTAAAAATTATTACAGACGGGTAGAATTTGGAAGTTACAACTAAGTTTGTTGAAAGATAAATCTTTCTTGTAGAGTCACTGTTACTGAGTGCAAACCTTGAAGAGCAAACAATTGTGATGTTTAGGCAAGAAGCAGAAATTGAAAAACAAACCTCATTCCTCTAGGCTGAATGCAGTGGCCAGTTTATCAAAATACGTAGTATCATACTATTGAACTTAAAAACCTGCGACTTTACCCTGTTGCTGTAATGAAATGAACTACACACTAGAAGGCTTAAGTTTTAAAAGTCCAGAGAACAGAAGTTTGAGGTGTGGTTGAAGACTCTCCCATCTCCTTTAGGGATGTGTTTTTTAACTACCTCTGAGGCTGATGAGCACTTGGCATGCGTTTCTTTGACTATGGGAGTATTTGCCGGTTGAGGAACTGCCTCAAGAACTATTTAGCTGTGTGTAAGGAACAAGTACGGGTATGGGTGAGCAGATGGTGGAATTGGTGGTGCTGTGACTATAACTCTTTCTGGTTGCCAGCTGTTCAGTGCGATGGCTGGGGCTGTAGGCAGTCCCCACCAGGGTGAGAGGGACCGCTGAGCTTTTCTGTCAGTACAGAAAGCTGCTCAGAGAAGGAGGGCAGGGTGTTGGCTCTGATGCTGTCAATGAAGAGCGCTCAAAGTTCAGCAGACACGCTCTTGAAAAAATTAGGAAGTATAAAATTAATATTTAACCAGATTACTACATTTTGTCTGCTTCGTTAATTTTTTATTAATTTATGACAATGCTGTTGATGGAAATAATATTGACAGGGTGTGTTCATTTATGGTTTGGTATTTTTTTTGTGGGGCATTGTTTTTTTTTGGATTTTTTTTTAATATCTTCTGGTAAACGGAAACATCTTTCTTATGAACACAAGCCATCTAATGAGCCATATTGGCTACAATTATTAGGGAATGAGGCATTAATGTTTTATGTTGGTCATAACTCAGCTTTAAGAGATTAATAATGGAGATCTGAGGGGAATGCTGTCTTAAGTGTTTATGATCATATTAATATTAAGACATACTGTAGGAAAGGAAATTGCTTTCAGGTAGTTACGCTTTTTGTTTGTAGAGAGAGTGTTCTGAAGAAAAATGTTGTTACCATTTTCTTCCAATATTTCTTACACCGTTCCTCTGAAGTGAATTGATAGGAGCAACTCCTCATGAGTACAAATCCACGAGAACTTATTATCACTGTTCTTAAAAAAAATCACAATTCCAAAGTCACTTGAGCTGCAGTTCTTTGGCCCCAAATTATTGGATGGCAAGAATTCCAGAACCTTCATTAATTTTGGAAATTTCACAGTTGTTCCTTCTATGCCTGAAACAAATCCTAATGCCTCAGATCTCATACGATTTGACCAATGTGTTTGGATTTGATAAGTGCACTCAGATTGGCAAAGCCACTTCTAAACAAGAAGTTCCCTTTCAAAAGGTAGAGAAGAATGCTTGGAAAATTTGGAGGTAGTATTTAATCGCAGTGACAGACCGAACAAACGTAGCAAGGAGAAAGAAAAGCAATAATTTGTTGGGGAAGTGAGTGGATCATACAGCATGGTGGAGTTTTGTAAACCTTTTAAACTAGTCATGGGTACAGCAAAACCTTTCTGATTGCAGATATTTTTTCCTGTCTCTTTTTTCGGTCTTAAGCAATTGCTAGGCCCTCTTTTGTCACAGAGTATATGTATCTATGCAGATTTACTTGGCTCCGTTCTTCTATGTTGAATTTTTGCTCTCTGCCTCTTCTCTTCATATCTTGATTTATTTTTATATTTTCTAATCAGAATCTGAACCCAGGAATAGCTGAATTGAGCTTTTAAGATCACGAAGTGAGATAGAAGTTAAGCAATACAAGTTCACCTATGCAGAATTGCTCCTACTACCAGCATACCGCGAGCTTGATCAAACTTGCAAACTTATTTGTGTTTTCCTACTGCTTTTAAGTGCCTGCACACATACTGTTAATACTCATACCTAATGTGTGAAACACACAACTGTTTATCACAGCCCAGCAGGCAGGATACAGATATTTTCAAACAGCACTACTGTCTCCTTATCTCAATAGCGCTAATATTATCCCCTGCCAAAACAGACATGATATATTGAAGTATCTGTAACCGTTACAGGATCTCTGCATATTCCTTGAATTTAGCCTGCAGCAAGTCTGTCATCCATGGTGATCCTGATGTTGCAGCTGATGTTGCAAGAAGCAGCTTAAAAATGTTGTCAGAGCATTGGTGCTGACTTAAAAGCAGTATAGCCTCTACTGACCTGTGAATTGAGATGTGTCCATTAAGCTATACTGCCTGCTTTTCCACCTTCCCTGCCACTTCTTTATATTCTGATAATAGTCCCTTTCATGTTTGTAACCCTCTGTCAGATAGAGATGCCGTTCAGATTATAGCCACAAGCTAGCTAGAATCATAGTTGAGGCCAAACTTATCTAATTTTAGAGCTTAACTGTAGTTAATGAAATCGCTTCCCATCCACCCAAGTCTGTTTGAGTTTTGAGAAAACTTTATTTTTGCTGACTGGATTAAACCTGACACCATAACGTAGGAAAAAGACAAGTCCAGTACTGCAAACCATTTTCTATTTTATAATCTACAATATTTACATACTGCAGTGTTCAATTCCATCACAATTGTGCAGAGATCCAATCTTTGCAATGTAATGACTTCCTGATGATCTCTCTTTAAATGATAAATGGAAAGAATATGCCGCCTTCCAGCTGCATATATGATATGACAAAGTTTGTTGCCACCCAAACCTGCTTTTTATTCCTTGGGTGAGTAGGGAGGTGTAGAAGGAAAGTTAAAAACATCCATGTTACACACTTATCTGACCTGTCCTCATATGGTTACATTATTTGGGTATATTTCCACTGCTATTCAGCCTCCCTGAAATAAATCTTCCTGAAACTCAAAGGGGAAAAGTGGCTATATGGGGTTAATCTCAGGATTTTACAACAGAGTTTAGATCAAATCAAAACCCTTGGCTATTGGTGAACCACAGGTTCTTCTTGATCGTGTAAGTCCCTCCATCACCCACTCCAGCAAGGCACTTTTGAAATGCAGAAATCTGTCACTTCTGAGATAAAGCCACTAATCCAGCTCTCTCCTTGGCACATTCTCTGTTCAGTGGGCAGATTTCTTATATGGATATTTTCTATCACTTTTGCCAGTGCTACCTCTGTGTCATAAGCTGATGGCTTTAACTAGTGATTTTCTGTTTTTCAGATTCAACAGAGAAATCCAGACACCTCTCTGTGAAGTGTTTTTGGAGTTTATCCCCTGCTGAAAGTCTCCTCTAAGGTAATGGTTACGAATGACAGCAGGCATATTGTAAACAAAATTTCTGAAAAATGTTTCTGGCTCATCCAAAGAGCTTATGAATTCTATTCTCTGTATTATTCCTTTCAGCACCAGCAGTAGTCTCTGTCAGTCTTGCGTCTTAAATAGTGATACAAGTCTTTCTTCCGGTTATTTTTGGTTAATTTTTTAAATCAGATTTCCACATTCCATGCTACTGGCAAATTTTCCAGCTTCATCTCTCTGCTTGTGCTATCTTTTACTTTTCTGCAGTCAACTGATCTCAGTATCCTGCTTGAATTTTTCCTTCTGTTCTTTCTGAGAAATCAGCTTGATTAGTGCCTTTTAGCTGTTTTGACTTTTTTGCCACATCTACTCAATTAGTTATTTTACTTCTCTATTGAAAATATTTTTTGGTGTTTGTTGTATGTATGGGCATGTTAATGAGCTTGTGCACTTTACTTTTGAAATAACTTCGAGTGTAGTTTTGGTGCAGTTTGGATATAAGCTTATTAGCTATGTGAATTTCAAAAGGTTTTCCAGTGTAATGGTTACTTTTAGGTGCTTTGGTGAAATGTTTGTGTGTTCAAATCCTCAAGATTGTGTCTGTGTATATACATGTAATTGCATCTGAATACACATTTTTATGTGCGTGTAAAAATGTGTATGTATATTTGTGTACATGTGTATACATCTACAACTTTTGTCACTACACTCAAAACAAACTATACATAGATGCCTAAATGGCTAAGTGAGATTCTTTTTTGAGAAGACAGGACATTGTGATGACTATAAGGTCCTTGTAATCTATTGATCTGCTTCCTGAGCTGTTTTGATAGTTTTGTGCTTTGCAGAATAAACAACATCTATTGTATTATAGCGCAGGCTGTAGTCATGGCTTTTTTAGATTCCTGCTGACACTTGCAGTAGTCTGCTTCCCTCTTCTTGGGCTTGTTTTATGGGGAATTCTTAATATTTGAGAAAATAAAAATGGGTATGTTATTCACAGTGCTTTGGCTCCTTGTTGAAAATTAGAGACATAGGATGTAATTGTGAGTCTTTTCAAGCACTGGTATTGATTACTATTACTCTGTTGTTTAGATTAGGATGCAGCAAGATGGTAAATTGCTAACCACGTATCACTGCTTTGCAATTCACTGTTGCAAGGAATTACTGAGGAGAGTTTTTCTCTGTTCCTTTGTGCTACCCTAGCACTTTTTTTTTTTCTTGTTTTCTTTCCCCTAGGTGTTTAGTGGTGTGTTTTACAATATGGGATTTTTTTCATAGCAAAAAAAAATCGTCAGCAGAAGATTATGGCACACATGAATTAGTGACGTGAGGGGTTCTATCTCTCTATAGCTTCCCTTTCCACTTTCAAGTCAGACATGTACTGAAATACCTATTTCTGAGTTTTGAGATTCAACATAGTAACACCTTAGAATGCCACTTCTGTGATTTCACTGTGTATGTTTGGTTTTGGGGAGACAAGCTTGGTAGTTACCGTTGGTCACAGGATTACTCATACCTGGAGGTTATGTAGAACTGCCAGATGAAAAATCTGCAGCCTCTATATGGTACAGCCAGGCAGAACATTGTGTTAGAAGAGTGAAAAATTTAGGCAGCGATTCTTCTGGAAAACTTAGTAGTAGTCAACTTCGAGAAAATTAACATACTTGTCTGGGGGAAAGATACAGTCAAAAATCTAGAGAAACA
Source organism: Gallinago undulata (assembly GCA_026546715.1). Taxonomy (NCBI): domain Eukaryota; kingdom Metazoa; phylum Chordata; class Aves; order Charadriiformes; family Scolopacidae; genus Gallinago; species Gallinago undulata. The sequence continues at coordinate 34,503,029 of JAOTQQ010000052.1, read as the reverse complement.
TGGAGGTACACTAATTGACAATGGAAAATAATAATCCTCCTCTGTCGCCTGCCTTTTTTCATTTTGCCATTGTATGTCTCCCTGTTGCCTTCCAGCCTCTGCGATCCCAAAGACTCTGGAATTTGTTATGCTAGTACACCATAACCCATGAGCAGGTTGTTGGATCTGATCTCTCACTTTCTTAGCAGCAACACCTGAAAGGTCATCATTTTCTAAGTAGGTTTCAAATATTCAAGTGCACTTTTCAGCTTTGAACTAAGGTTTTGTGCATATGTTAATTATTCAGCACTGATAACTAGGGGAGAAAAACAATTTTAAATGAAACATTTTGTGTCATAGGTCATCCCTTAAAACGTATTAATTATATTCATTCCTTCAAATCCTTCAATGAATTGGTCAGGTTGCTCAAGAGGACAACAGTTTTGAATAAATAGTTCTACCAATAATTTTTAAATAATAAATATGTTAAAAGGAAGTGAATGCAATCCAGATGATATATCCCAGAAGACTGGATGAGAATATATAGTAGTGATCCACAAGGAATTTTTTTGCATACTGCCTATTGACTAGGTGTGCTAGTACAGTTTCTGGTGAGACGCTAATTACACTTACGGAAATATAAGATGAATGTCAATGATTCGAAGCTACATTCTCTGTTTCTTTCTTGAGATTCAAGCAATTGAAGAACCCATAGTTCATGGAAGAATGTTACCTCATACCTTTCTCCTGCATGGAAATTGTTTTCATCTTTAATATCCCTAAATATGATCAGCTCAGTTTGGAACTGTTGCCTTAGTTTCAATCCCAGTGTTACTTAGGGTCAAAAACTTGCATATTTATGGAAGTGCTTTAAAAATTTAACATGTGTGTTCTGGAAACTATTGTACATTTGAAGAAAATAATTTAAAAACGAATGTAAATATTGAACTCAGTGCATGGGGGGATTATAAACCAGATTTTGCCGGTCATGAAGAAAAAGCAAAGATGCTCTAATGGCTGGTGTCATGTGACAACAATGGATGGAAAAAATAATTAGTGAAGTAATCGTGATGTCTTAATGGCAATTGATATTTACTCATTAGTGTTGTTGGGGTTCTTTTTTTGGTTTTGTGGGTGTTTTTTCCAGCTGCATCAAATAGACCATTTTATAATGATCTTCAGCTAACAGCACTTAGATTCTGTGGTAAAACATTTGGATTTTTTTTCCCCATCAAAGCTTTTTTTAATTTTTAACTTTTTATATTTTTTCCATTTATAAGTCTTTGAAAAAAAATCTTATTTCTATTTGGCTCATGGAAGCGTACTAACATTGGAGCATCCACTTTAAAGAAATTTTGATGAGAATACTTCATAGCCAACTACAAGTATTTATAACCTTGAGGTTTTCTTTGATCCTAAATCAGCTTTCAATTACCATGTTAGTTACACTGGAAAGAAATTATTTTATCATTTCCAGAATATAGCAAACTCAGGAGGATGCAGCTATTTTAAGGTTTCTATTACTAATTGCAGCTAACTTATTACCATAAATTGTTGCTGGCCTTCCAGAACACTTGTGTATAGAGAATTAATCAGCTAGTGGTTTAATTTCCTGAAGTCTTATGTGGACCACTGCACAAGTGTTGAGATAGTCACAGTATTATTTATGAGAGAAATTTGGATTATTTTGAAAATTATATTCATTTCTTATACAGGAGAAAGCAAAACACTGTGAATACTGAGCTATTTCTTTAATATTACAACGAATGTTAGATCAAATTTGTTCTCTGGCTTTCAGGATTGTGATATGCCTTGAAAGTCTCAAATGTGCTGGAAGTGATTTTAAGCAGGAATGTTTGGAATATGTAGAGTCAATGTCATATTTTATGACCTCTGTAACCTCACTTGCAGTGTGATGTTAAATATATCAAACAACTCTGGTTGAATTAGGCAGGAAAGATAAAGGGTATCAGTATCAAACTGTCATAAAAAAGACCTCCATCCAACTCGCTTTCTAGACACACATTTTACTATTGTCATCTTCAAGAAGATCTTTGATGCGTTAAAATTTTTTTTTTTTGACACAAAATTTTTGATATCAGTATGATTTGGTCTTCATTAAAATATGCATTATTAAAAAACTTATATATATATTAAGTTGAAATTGAGGAATCAAGTAATCCACAGCATATTTTTCTTAGGTATTTCTTTTTTTTCCTCTTCCTTTTTTTCCTTTCCCCTCCTTTTTTCTTTTTGTTTCTTTTTCTTCTTTTTCTTTTTTCTTTCCCCAAGTGTCTTCTGTGCTCTAATTTTACAATATGTTCAGGGGAACATTTGAGATCAGGATAAATTCAAATACAGTTGATCCCCATGCTTGTCTTATTTACGTTTCTGGTAAAAAAACAAAAAACAACCAAAATGGAAGCTAAATCTCTTTCCTCTATGCAAATTGTTTGCCTTATTCCTAAGACCATGATGTGAAAAATAAACAAGAAAGTTGGCACCATGCATGCACTTGTAAATTAATAGCAGATTTCTTATTAAGGATAGAAAGGCATAGAAGAAAAGTTGACATTCTAGCATGGTGAGCAAAAGATCTGAAATGAGTATAAAACTCTGCTGACTGTGTTATTTAGTTAGTGCTCACTGGAAGGAAGCAAACTGTCTTCACAGTAGTACCTTGAAGCTGGAATAGAATGTTCCCATTTTGGAGAAGCTTGTCAATCATCTTTAAATCTCTCTTTCTTTGGATTAGACACATAGCGTTTACTTGTTTTGCCATTTTACATGTTCAGGCGTTGGTTCTTTCTTTAGTAATATATGACTTGATTATATATGTGTCGTGCTTTTTAATAATTCCTAAAGTTTAGGTATTGAATACTGTCAGATTTTCCTCTTTGTAAATGTTAACTGAAGGAAGGGGGAAAAAGTGGTGGGTTTTGGATTGGTTTTTATTTTTTATTTAGCCGCCTTATGTTCCTGTTACTCTGTGAGTAAACAACAAAAAAATCCAACTTGATATATTAACTTCCCCATATGATTAACCTTTTCATCAGATGAGTGTAGTGAAAAATCTTAGTGAAATAGTTGTTGTTGTCTCTAGTATGATGTCTTCTATTTAATGCCAAATCCATCCTTGTGCCAACATCTTTAATAAAATGAAAAGGGGGGCTGCCAGCATATCTGTGTATTGGGCACTGAATCCAGTGGACTTCTTCAAAAAAGTTGTTGATAAACTCTCTGTAACTCCTGTATCAAAGTCTGCAATGATTATTATGACAAGTACTCCATTAAGAGACAGTGCTATCACATTGAGATGGAGACTCCAAATTGTTTACTTTTCTCCCTAAACTATTTTCTAGTGCAATAGTGAGGTATCTTTTAATGTCAGCAGTATGGGAACTTTACGGATAGATCAAAGGTTGCGATCACTTAATATTAGTCCCTGTTTTAAGTATAAAGAGAAGAGGCCTGAAGTAGAGCTTGAAAGAACTATGATGGTGTTAATCAGAAAATGCCAGCAGAAATCTTGAAAGAGCAAAATGCAAATAAAGAAAATAGAGAGATAAAGAGTTGCGTAGAAGTTCCAGAGGGTTTGGGGATATTTTATTTTTATTATTTATTATAAGTCCAAGGGAAGAGCAGAGCATTGACTTGGAAGATAACCTGCTGGTTTTTAATGAAATAGCAAGTTAGGAGAAAAGATGGACAGGGAAGATTTTGAAGAAAGGTCTTAGAGCAACATTTTTTTGCCGGTTATGTTGGATTAGTAGCTGTACAATGTCTGCGTTTGGAATGCAAATTAATGAAGGTATCCCTTCTTTGCCTACAGTTTTAGCAAAGATGTGTCATAGTGAGACTGAGTTTTAGGCAAAAACGTGAATAAAAAACATGCCTAGTTGCACAGCAACTTCAGTTGTAAGCATTTTTGCAAAGAGTGTGCACATGCATTCATGAACATGAATGTCTACAGAAGGGCATGGAAATCTGCATTTATAAATCCATCCATCGGGTTGTTGGTACTAGGAAAGGACATATACATTAAATAAGAAGGAAAAGCATTATATTTTTATGTAATACTTAAGATTATTTGCATTTTAGTTCTTTGTTTTTAAAAAGCTCTAAGCTCTAGTGACATCAAAGTATTTGGATATAATTCTCTTCATATGTAAAAACCTCATAACATTACATGAAGAGTAAACTCTATATTGCAATTCTTTGCTCCAAAATCTCCTATGTATAGCTTAGGTGCAAGGTTGGTCATGCCTCGTGTTCTTTACCTATTGTAAACAATTGTTTTATTTATAGATTGTTCATCTATTTAAAAATTTTACTTCCATAAATGATGAAATACGTATTTGTTCCCTGTACAGTACTGTTTCCTTTTGCATAAGTAAAAGAGCAATTAATAAATGAATATCCTTCAGGTAACAGAGAATATACTTTATACGTGCAAAATTTCAGTTTCAGATTAATACCCTTCAGTCAGTAAAGGGTGATATTTATTTTAGATGTCTAAAACTAGATTGCTGCTGGATAGTTATACCTTGGCCAAAAATGAATGAAAAAGTGACGTATGACTGATGCTTCTGTGTGCAGATAATCTTATTGCCAGTGAAAGAAACTGTTAGAACCAAGGAAATACACCCCAGAGTTGTAGTGAAGTGGTTGGGTTTTTTTTGGTGAGGATCTTCTGATTTATCCAAGAGACATTGTATTGCAGTGCACCGGGGCTTTGAGAGGCAGCTCATCATAATCTCTGGGGCCATGATTTAACAGATTAAATATAACGATGAGTTTGTATTGTCAGAGCAATTCTGTCTAGAGGACAAAACATTTTATTTAGGGGGTAGATTGATGGGATTAAAGCTTTGAATTGATTTGCTTTACACACGCAAATTTACTGTAAGTTGCTTTTTATTAAACCAGCCACTGGATTGTTAAAGGAATTATTTTAGGACAGATGAGTTCATTTAAATGAAAAGTGAAGTATCGAAAACCTCAGAATTTATTAGTAAACTCAGTCCCCACCATTCCTTTGCTCAAATGCAACATAATCTTTTCTTATTTTACATTTAATTTAACTTGCAGACTTTGGAAGAAATGTAGGTATATAATTCTGTCTCTTTATTCCTTTTTAGCACTAAATATAATTGGATATACTTCGATACAAAATATACAAATAATCAGAAATTCAAATAATTCTTAAAGTGGAGAGAGATGCTGTTTTCTCTAAGCTGTTTTGAAAAATGGCACAAATAAATAGTATCTATTATTTGAAGTTCCTTGATTTGTTGTAGCTACACAATTATTTGGAATAAACAGAGAAATATGCTATGAAAGAATATATACTTTTCACAAATGGAATTCTTCAATGTAAGAAAATTACCTAAATGCTTAAATAAACAGTTTACAATGAGAGCTTAATCGTTGTCTTTCCTTTTCCCTGTAATGCTCAGCAGGTGTTTAAATGTTTTAATTTTTCACTCGAAACTATCAGTGTGAAGGAATACCAATAAATGTGTTAGTTTTAGATAATCCAAAATTCCCTTTGCTCAGTTTCTTAGTTTATAGTTATTTGTGTAAGATAGAAATCTGTTTCCGTGTGTTCATCTTCCACCCAAGTCTATTCACCAAGCATCAAAACTCATCAGTGAGATGGAATAATGCCATTTAATTAGTCTTTGATATACAGTTAAATTAGGTCTTAATAAGGGGTAGTGCATCCTAAAATCAATTATCTCGCTCTTCTTAATAAGAGCAACTAATTAGTAGGTAAATCGCCACAGTTCCCCTTTTATCCTACAGTTTTTACAGTCTTGTGGAGGAGATTAGGCTGAGGAAATTACTCCCCCATAGCTCAGAGAAATTTTAGGGCATATGTCAGAAAAAGCTTTGCCAAGCAAACTGCAGCACAGAAAAGAAACAAAAAAGAAATGGTGGAGGAGAAAGAAGTCTCATCAAAACCGCTTTATTTCTAGATAATTTTGCCTGAATTCCTTGTGTCAGGTCACCTACCTGAAAAAAGCAAACAGAAAGTAGGTGTTGCCCTGCCTGCAGCAATCTGTCAGTGGACAGTGTCTGTCTGTCCTGGGCTTTATTTCAGTGCAGTCATCAGTTAACCAAAATATCTATTTTTTTCATGGAAAATTATGCAGCTGTAAACAAAGGATACTTTAAGGGCTTTAAGCACAGTGTTTAAAAGATATGGGTATATGTGGAGAGTGGCTTTCTTTTAGATAGAGAATCAGAATCCTCAAAAGGAAAATAATTGCCTTGCCATATAAAAGAAGAGCACAGTGGTCATGGAAGAACTCAGTGTTCATCCATAACCAAATTATTACATGGTTTAAGCACACAAGTGTTGCATTTGAGATCTCATTTTTAGCAAAGACTTCCAACTTCTTAAAACAGAATTTTCTTCTATTTTTTAGTCTATATTCCCAGATACAGCAAAACAACTGCTGGGAAAAAAAAGTAGGTACAAGAGAGCATTGCAAATAGCGTTCAGGATTTCTTCACAAGTTGCATCTGTCTCCAAAAGCTACTAGACATCTACTGACTTTGACAGACCCTAATTTCATCCAGTCATGTAGGCTGGTGTAAGGCATATTGCCATAGATTTGTCAAATTTTTGCTTTCAAAAAATGGTGTTGTTCTCTTTCATTGGATAGTCATTTTTTTTATCATAGTCAAATGTTTGAAGGCAACCCAAGGACACACTCGTGATTAATCAACGAATGCAGAGGCTTTTTTTCTTTCTTTTTCTGCTGCTACTACATCCTGCATGTACTAGTCCCTTCACACTAAACTCCCTTGCCAAGCATGTCAGAGAGATTTTATAACTGTGAAAGTGTGATGTTATTGCTTCAGTTTCCCTTATGCTTATTGTTGCAGTTTTTCTAGACACTTTCTGGTGTTAGTCATTAATGACAACACTGTGCCCCCGTTTAGAGAGTCTGAGGTTGCCGTCTGTTCTTTGTTTTTCCTCCCTGCTGCATTACTCATGCTTTTTGTGGAAGGAAATGTTCTGAAGGCAGCCATTTCTCCCTGCAAGACTTGATGAAATGATGTATTTTTTGATGTCTATTCATGATTCAAATGCTTATCCCACTAATTTAGTTCATGATCATAATGGTACCAGAAAGCTGTGAGAAGCAGTTCCCTATCTGACTTTTACCTAGCCAGGGACAGCACATTACAATATAATAGTGAATTAATAGTGATTGATTATAATAGTTAATATCGAATCTCCAGACAGTAATATTTATATTAGCATCTCTGATATGATGTCAGTGGTCCTCTTGGTGGTCAGCATAAGCATCAAAGAAAACCAAACATGCCGTTCAGGTCCCTTGCATTTTCTCTCTCTGTATACAACCAATACAGAATCTGTACACAGAATGTTAATATACCCTAATATAGTGCATGAACCAGTAGTTGTGCTCTGTACATGTGATAATGAGGGAGTTGCAATGACTTATGACATGAAGTATGGCATCATGACTGTGTTTTCTGTAGATGTGAGTATCAGGTTTATGGATGCACATTTATTGCAAGTTTTAAGCTATTTTTTCAAAGAAATATTTCTTTAATCACAGTTGGAATGGTGAATCGGAGTAACTTGTAAGTATTACTGAAACACTGGGTAGCTGGGAGAAGCTGTTAAGTGTGTTCCTGGCAGTCTTGTTTGTATGTTTGATTCCACATATATGTAATTCCTTTTAAGAAATTAGAAAAAGTCAACAAGCTTTGGAACATGTTTGGAGAATGTAAAATATCAGGAAGCCTTCTGTTGACCTCTGCAGATTTTAGATCAGGTTCATAACGGGAACTAAAAGGTCATTGTCTCCCCCTCTCCCTTTTCCCCAGCTGGCCCATCTTATGTGAAGGCCAAGTTGGAACCCACAGGGGTCACAACAGCTTAGCTGGGTTTCAGAAACAGCTGTGTGCCTGTGCACCCAAAGCAACTTTTAATTAAATATTTTTTGACTTACTAAACTAGGTTTGGATCAAACTGTTGCTATTATAAGTACTAACAAGCTGTTTAAGGGGTAACAGAAGGTCATTTTACTGAGTGAAGATTAATGGTCATTGCTTTTTTTTCCTACTTAATTATCTAGTCATGACAAAATTATCATGCCAGTTTTACATTATCTTCTGCATATCTACTCTTCACATTTTGCAGTGGACCTGGTTCAGGTAGGAGTCTCTGTTCTTGCAAAATATTAGGGGTTCATGGCATGCAAGTTTGAGAAAATACTGAAGTCAATAGGGTTGCAGTTAAATGAAGTTAATTTTTCCTTCATGGAGAATGGCCGAAGAGAAATAAAAGACATCTTTATCTTCTTGTCTACTCCCTATTACAATAGTAATACATCTTATCCCTGCCAAAGGGCATGGTGGACTCAGATGAAATCACCAGATAGGACAAAATTGCATCTCCAAATACTTTCTTACGTTATCCCTCCTTTGACAGCTTTTATCATGTGACCCACAGCTCTGTGAAGTGGGGTAGGTTCCCCTCAGCAATATCCATCTATTGTATTTGTAGATCAATCATGTTTAATTTAAAACTGAAGAAATATTGACTAAAATTGGCAACCTGTGTTCAGTGTCAGGAAATCAACAATTGAGCAGGTTTGTTCTATATCCTGTCATCTTGTCTCCTCAAAGGAGCTTGGACGTTTTGTTGCTGTCACCTTGCTATGGTTGTCTCATGATTTACATCTGCAGCTTGTAAACAACAGTACTGCAAGCAGTTTGACAAGCAGCCGTTTTGCTGGTAAACAAATCAGCGATGCACTTAGAGTGATTAACAGGATTGCCAGTGTTTGGGATGGGGTTGGTGCTTGAAATGGAGTTTGTCCTAAGCATCCTGTTTAGGATGTCACCATTGGGGGGGGGGGGGGGGGGAATATAAAAATACCTTATGGCT
>JAOTQQ010000052.1:34442810-34494012 GCA_026546715.1 Gallinago undulata | reverse complement strand
GGAAGATAAAACTTCCTTCTGGCTTCAGGTGTAATATCTGCATACAATTCATGCTTCAGTCAGTAGTTTGTATGAAACTTTAGGTGTTGTCTGATCCACTTGCATTACATGGTTAGGATTCCAAAGACTGATTCCAAAATGGAAGACCAAGGATCTCTATTGAACAACATCTTTGTGAGACAGTTAGTTGTTCATTTCGGTAAGTAAAGGAAAGAAAATGTCAGCACAAGAATAAAACCTTAGCTACAGTTGCAGCTATGACTTGGTGCAGAAGATGGAAAAACAGACAGCAAATTCTGTGACAAACTTGCCCATGTGTACCTATTTTTATTCTGTCTTTGATTATTTGTCAAATGGATTTTTTCATACATTCCAAAGGTTACACTTCAGGCTTGTGTATGTGTTGTCTCCTGTTACCTTTCAGAGCCTCAGCCCAGGTATCAGAGGCATGTTTAAGCACAGTGCTTTGACTTAAAGAAACATACAGATGCTAAAGAAAAATGAAATTTGAATCATTAGAACAAAATCTCCCTGACCTTAAGTTCAAATGATCACAGCTGTAATGGCCTATGGAGTTGCTTGTCATGAACTTTTCAGAATTCCACTCTTAACCTTATTATAATTCAAATTAAAATGTTATTTAAAACCACCAGACCTCTTTGCAGTGACTTTAATGTCTTCTTTCCTATATGACTGTTGAATCATGCATCAGTGCAAAGTGAGTATAAAACACTACCAGAGAACAAAGTCTGTTCAAGTATTTAAAATTAACTTTGTGTTGCTATAAAGGAGTACACAGAGTAGCTGTGGTAGAAAACGACTAGCGTGGCTGTATCCTGGTCTTTAATATTAATAAAGGGTTGTTATTTCATCCAGAAATCTACTTTGCTAGATTTCCTACTTCCCCACGAGTACCTGTGTGATTTGTCTCACCATTCCATATCTTCTCATTGACAATGAGCTGTACTGATTTAAAGGCTAAGATTGTGATCAGGACTGTGAGATACTGCAGGCTGAATGTTTTTACGTATACATCTTTTCAGCGGGAATCTGATTCCTGTCCTCCCTCTCTTCTTTGAGATAAAGCCTTCTAGCCTCTCCAGGAGTCTGGGGAAAAACAAAAATGTCAGCAGCTGTACAACAAATTATAAATTTCACCTGCATTTAAAATTTAATTTAAAATAATCTAACCCTGTCTTATTTTAAATGCCAGCAAGTTTGATATTTCTTTTTACATGAACTTGAATTTACTTCCTGCAATGATAGATGGTTATAAATATTACTTACTCCATTGGCTGTTAATCATTTGATGTTTCATCTCTGCACTTTGGGTAGACAGCATCCTATAAAACAGTGACCGAAGAGTAACTTTCTTATCCTGTTGCTTCCTTGCTACTGCAAGTATTTCATTCCCTGTGGGCTTTTTCCCTGTCACTTACTACTTATCTTTACATTTTGTCTATTTCTTTCCCCCTTCTCTTCATTTTCTGCTTTTACCTCTGAATTTCTCTTTAATTTTACAGTACACTTCTCTAAACACACACCAAAACTAGGAGGAAAGTGAAGCCAAGTCCTTCCTTCTTCCCTTCTCCACCTCAAGCGTGGGGATTTGCCCTTCTCTGGAATCAAAGCTCAGTACAGCCCCAGCCAAGGGCAGCATGTAGCAGTGATTGACAGTCAGTTCCAAGCTCTTCTCAGCCCTTGTGGCTCTAGCTCTGGGGAGGTTAAGCTCAGCAATACAATACCAGCAATACTGGGTGCAGTTACAAAAATCTGCCGCCCTTGCTCAGACTCCTTGGCACTGGGGAGGAGGCTGGGGGACCAGGATGGAGAGTGGCACAGAGCAAAGCTGAGAACGGGGGTGGCTGAAGCAAATTAGCAGCTTAGTTTTCCACTCCAAACAGCCTTCTTCCCGTATGCAGGTGTGTGCTTTACCTATAACTACAGCTGTCATACAATTGGATAAATGTGTAAATAGTAATTGGCTTATCTTGACCCGTTGTTCCATTTCAGAAAGAGGTTATTTAACAAACAAATTAACAAATTTGACAAATAAATGTCAAATGCTTTCCCCTAATTTATGAATTGTACTGCTACTGCACGGGAAGTATTATGACTTTGAAGTGAGAGTTTAATAATGAAGACATTGTGTTTATGTTACCATCCATTATGGCCATGATTAATCCTGGCTGAAAAGTAAAATGCCAAATGGGAATCTTAAATTATGCAGCTGGATTGTGTTGTATGTTGTCCTGCTGGACATCATCGGGACAGGGAGAATACTCTGTACCTTTGTATTGGGGTGCCTTAAGACTTTCAGTGGAAACAAAACCATTTGTCACTGTAACTGATTCATTCAGAATGTATCACCTTCCCTTTGCAATTACATTATCTGAAGGCAGGGCTGCATAATGCACTATCAGATGGGAGTATGGGTTGTGATGCGAAGTGCTGGATCGCATGTGTGCTTATGCAGTCTTCCATCGGAAATGCAAAATGCAAAAACAACTGTAGAAGGGCAAATGTATAGATGCATTGCTTTTATCTTGCTAAGGAGTTCTGAAAAAAAAATCTTTTTATTACAGTGATTAGTGTCCTTAGTTTGATATATTTCAATTTTGGTAAGAGGCCAATTTTATCATCATAGTGCTGAGAACAGTGTGTGTATAATTTTCTAAGTAACATATATTTAAAGCTCATTGCCAGTCTTTCCTTTCTTGAGGATCCCACCAGTGTTCCAAAGGAGCAAGGGGTTCAGGTTTGTCTGCATAGGATGAAGTCTCACTTCAAAAGGTACTTCTTTTTCCCAGCCTGTGGTGGTCTTTCACCCAGCTGGCCTTGGAAGTGCCTCATTGGAAACTCTAATAAATATATTTCTGCCATTGATTTGGCATTAACTGCATGACTACTGCTTTCAGCCTTCCAGTCTTCTACTTTTTGATCTTTTGAGTACAGATGCAGATTACTCATCTTTCCCTTCTCTGGGCAGGCCACCATTTGTGTAGGACAGCAGGCCCCAGAGAAGGGGGATACACACCTCAAGTAGTCATGGGCTAAAAGCTCCTGTCACAGCAAAGAACTTTTTAGCCTGTCTGTGTGTATCCAAACTGAGAAAGGAATTCCTTTAGTCTTCCGATTCTGGTGACTTTGAGTCCCTTTTCACTCAAGCTCTTTCCCTCCTTGTCTTGTAATGTCTATATCATCTTGTGGACATTCTGGTAATGAGGAATCTTTCATAACTGAGTTGTCTGTGGTGCAGTTCCTCTGTGTGACCAAATGATGTTTATTCCTGTTCAAGTAATCTTTAGGTTATTGTTGTGTTTAAAGGAGGCTTTTACCCGAAGAGGAATTAGAATCTCGTAAGGCTCATTTGGGTCCTGATCCAAGGGAAATCATTATTCAGAGGCTCTAAAAAAATGACAGATGTGATAGTATTGCTGTCCTCACTTGTACAAAGCAATTTTCATATATTTGCCCCCGACCATTGTCATCATTGATGTTGGATTTATCCGTGTCAGCTGCCCTGTCTGGAGTTCTCAGCTTCCTTTAAATTTTGCTAAACACTTTGTCCATTCCTTAACCAAGTCTGAAAGGTCAGGGACTACTAACACATTGAAGATAATATTCTCCATATATTTTAGGTCAGAATTTTTCCTGCTTTCCTCTGTTATTAGTACAGTATTATTTAGTGAGACAAAATTAGATGCTGTCTTAGCACAGATAATGCTACATCAAATAGCAAACAAGCCTGTATGAACTATAAGAGTCTTGAAATTAAGATTCAAATAGTATGGGTTCATTTCCTTTTTGCTGTTTGAGGCTTAGGTGTTCACAGTTCCAGTTCTGTTTTCACAACCATGGAAACAAAAATATTTAAAGTTTCTAGCTTGCACAGCTGATGTGTGGAAATACGACTAACAAATAAAAGCATCTACTGGGTGAACTTGAAATATTGTGACATGGCATAGGAAGCAGATTCTGTCCTGCTCTTTGTGGTGTAGTTTTTGTTCATTTGTTGTACAAAATTAACATTAGATGGCAGACCTGTTTCTTTCTGGAGTAAATGTTTACATCCTTTCTAAACTTAACTCTCCTTTAGGTCAATGCCTCCTGACAGTTTTCTGATTTTTTTTTTTTCCTTACTCGTATATTGAGCACAAGAATACTTCTTTTGTTACCTGTCATTTATATTCCATTCAGAAATACGAATATACTTATGAAAGAAATTAAGAGAAATTATGTTTACAATAAAGTCTCAAAACACAGCACTATTCTTATGAATCACAAAACACGTTTATGCAAAATCTAAAATATTAATATCAGACATAATTCATCTCTTTATTGATCTAGAAAGAAATCATCCGTAACTAAGAGGGAAACTTAAATGTCTCACATTTAAATTTAAGGTTGGTTACTACTGTTTGGTGGTGTTGGTTTGGTGTGTTGGGGTTTTTTGGTTTGTTTGTTTGTTTTTTTTTCTTAAGCTGGTCAGCTTTATGCGCAGGAGTACATATGATATTGTTTTCTGTGTATTTCTTTGTGGAATATAGCAACAAGCCACTGAAGGAGAAGCTGCTTTTTTCCAGTAGTTTTAACTACATGGTAGGTTTCTTCCACAGTTTTCCTGTAAACAGTCATAATAATTAATGTCTGCAAATGGTGTTTCCAGTAGATGGGAAGTGCCATAAAGTGGTCCCTTTTTGTGCAAGCGTTGCAGTTTAAAATTTTACACAATCAAATCAAGGATATGAGGGACTAAATATTCTCAGTGTGATCATTGGCTGTGGGAAGATTTCTGCATTCATTACTCAGTTAACAACTTGTATGAAATAGGTCAATTAATGTTAATTATAAAATCATATAAATATGATGCTTAAGAGATTGAGCTTAAAAGTTTTGAATGTCTGTGTATGTATTTATATATAAAATAATACATCATTTATGATAGAAAGGAAGATACTGTTCATCTGAACCAAGGAACCACCTCAACAGACATCAGGATTAGCAATAGTTTCCAAAATAACATTATATTTTGTTAATTTCATCTTAGTGAGATGAAATGAGCTTCATTTCTCTGGTGATTTGGAATCTTTAGATATATCAATGAGATATATCTAGCTTTGTCATCAGCATTATAACAAACCAGGTACGTGGTATAATAAATACAATAGTAATCACATTGACAGTTAGTTTAATTGATACTTTTTAAAATTTATTTTTTTCCATAGATTAATTTGTCTTTAGGTTTTCTTATAAGGTAGGAAGATTCTACAGTGTAAAGCTAAATATGAAGACAGAATTGCATTAACCAATGAAGGAACAATATCTCTCATGTCACTGTAATGAAAACAAAAATAAATTCTACTTGCACCTCCTAACTGACAGTAATTACAGCATTGATGGCAATTCATTTAAAGAAACTTGTTTTTCAAGTGATTTACCAATATAAATTATGACAAAAATATTTATGAAACTACTTAAGCAGTTTGGCAAAAACATGCCTCCTCTGATAAAGAGAGAAACTTCTCTACAGAGAATTTCACATACTGATTTCAGGGTCTTCCTTTTCAGCATAATTATTCAGGAATAATTTTTTTTTTAAGTATTTTTTGTCTTGTATTTCTTGTCGATAGATTATCTTAATAAAACTTCATAATGAACATATGAAAGTTAATCAGGGGAAAATGAAAACTCATACAACTGAGAAGATATGACTGTGAAGAAATAGCACTGAGAGACCTTGAGGTGATAGTGGGAAAACAAATTAGGTGTCAATCTGCACAGTGATACAGCTGTGAAAGTGATCAGTACTGCCGTAAATGGCACATACAAACTCATCCCAGTCTTGAACAGGGGAAGAGGAGACTCTTTCAATAAAGTTAATGAAATAATAAAACACATTACTAATAAGTCTGATCAATTATAATCTGCTTAGAGAAAAGCAAGACAGATAAGAGAGCTAGAGTCAGATTTAAAGAACAGGGATGCTTGAGAAATAGCACTTTAACATTTTAAGGGATATATTGTTCATCTACTCAACTACATTGCATCAAAACTGCAAGCTTTGTTATTACCGTATGAAGGTGCTGAAGGCCACATTTTTAAAGCTTTACAGGTCTTAAATACTTTAGGCAGACAATGAGTTTCTCAGACATGTATAAGATAAGGTGCAGAATATATGCTGTTTTCATACAGTACCCTCAAAGAGAGTACAGTTACACACACAAGTACCTTCGCCATTTTCCTTTTATGTTTTTTAAAAGGTACAAAACATATGTTTAATGTTGACTATCTGGGACACTTACTTTCTTCTAAACAAAACAAGATAACTAATAACTACAATGAAGGCAACTTAGATTATACCCAAACGTGTATGTGGTTGTTACCTGTGAGAGACAAAATATTTCTATCATCTTTTATCAGCAATCTCTTGCAAGTAGCATTGACTTTTCTATGCAATTGACAAGAAGATTTAATCTCTTGGCACCATCTCTGGTAACTTGCTGGACTTTTCATCATGTCTTCAGGAGAAATAAAACCGGGTCTCTGACTGTCAATTTGTCGTATCCCATGTTTGATGCGTAGCATTTGAGTTGCCTAGTGTTTCTTATTAATTATGTTCATTGTAATCTAGCAATAGTAAACAGAAAGTATATTTATAGGGGATGCAGCTGCAGTTGGAGTACCATAAGTTGTTAGGTAAATGAAAACAACAGAGAAGTTCTGGAAACATTAGAAATGTAGCTGTCAGTTCACATTCCGTTCATCACAGAAAAATGAAGACTAATAAAACTGGGAGAAATTATGACAAATATGACCATTTCCATTTTAGCAGGCATCCAAAGAAGCTCATACTCAGTAATTTCAGGACTGATTGAAAAATGTATGTATACTTCAGCAGAAATGAAGATAGTGTTAGCATTGTTTGGAATAAATGGTTATGTCAGATATGAGAGGGCCTTATATAACATGATGTAAACTCGCAAACCGCAAAAGACCTTACCCTTAGAAAGAACATTAATATGAACAGAAGGGATTTCTCCCATTGTATTTGGCTGTTGCAATAGAGAGAAAAAAAAAGTCTGTATGAACATATAAAACACTACAGGAGGAAAAAGGCAATATTGTGTTTTTCTATTTGAAAATTGAAGAGATTGCAGCATTTTCTCAATTTATGCTTCTGAAAAGTAAAAAGAAACAAAAATCTTAAGGAAAACAAAGTACGAAAAGTGTCATTATACTATGTGAAAATACATTCTTGTATAAAAACTTGTCACGCAAGAAGCAAACAAGTGCAGGTTTCCCTTCTCTCTTTACTGAAGTGATGTGTATAGCTGTTAGATTAAAAAGTAACAGAATATTTTATAGAAATAATTTCAGACATAGCTGTTGCTTACCAGAGTGCATGTTCAAAAGATGCTTATGTTATATAAAACCAAAATGTAAGGAACGCAGGCACTGTTCATCAGGCTTTATCAGAAAGAAAGATAGAAAATAAGCTTTGTGTTCATACTCTTCTTATGTGAATATGCTTTGTCCTAGAACAGAAGGGGGAGAGAATAAGGAAGAGACACATGTTCAAAAAAACCCACAGAAAATACTTAATAAAATTAAAATATAATACTATCAAGAAGAAAGTAGTGAAGTATATACAATCTAATAAAATAAACAGTGTCAAGTTCCCAGGATGATTGTCACGTCACCAGCAGACACTGGAAGGGTCCCAAACTGGACTCAGTGATGAATGGGAGCTGGATAGAGGAACACAAGGATTGAGATTAAAGGCAGGTGAACAGAGACCTTCTTGGACACCAGGCATTGAAGAAGGAGGCTGATCCCTTTCGTCCCTCAGCTTTTGTATTGAGCATGAGGTAGATGGGGTGGAATACTCCAGTCAGATTTGGGTCACCTGCTCCTTCCCGCACGTGCGTCTCCTCTACGCTCTTCTGCTTCTGGCCCTCCAATGGGGCACACAGCAAAGTTAGCTGACTTTGGTTGTTATGGCAGTAAGAGCCTCTCTGCATACCCTTCCTTGGTATTCACTGTAAACATCAAACCTTATCACTGCCAAAAGCAGACACTATCTGAAAACGTCCTCCATTAATTACAGAGAGTGCTGTTAGGTAAAAGAGACTTAACTAAAAGGTAAATTTACTGAAATGAAAATTGGTTCTATTCTGCCTCAAACCAGGAGAGTATTTTTTAACAAAGTGCATTCTGACAATATGGAGGAAAACATGGTAGCACACACTAGAAATAAAGGTCCCACTAGTGTCTTACAGTTTTATATTGTATCTTTCAAATTTAAATGTGTTGAATGAGTTGCAAGATTAACACTCACATTCTGACCTCTCTTCTGTCACGAAGTGTTTTTTTTCTCTCTCTGGCATGTTCTATTGACTTTTTTTTGTAATGTTAATCTTAGCCAAAATGAACGAGATATTTAATCTCTCCAGATTCCTCCTACATTTCCTCACCAGTATCAAAAAGACAATTCTTGTTCAGATCTGTGAGCCAGGAGTTATTTTGGACTGGTTTTTTTTGCACATTATGTCATCTCACAAATCAGTTTCTCCCTCAACAAATGTGTGATGTCAGACTTAGTTGCTTCATCCTCATTGTCAGCTTCTTTACTGATAAAGCATTCTTTGCTTTGGCATCTCTTCATCGCCTAATAAATGCAACAAAATATTTGTCTGACCCAGCAATTTGTTAATGTTATCTCAATTTTGCATATCTTAAGCTGTGTGATAGCAAACTCAGCCATTTCAACTCTATGTTGCTATTCAGGTCATTTATTTTTCTTTGAACCTGCACCATCTTCCCCCATGGCACTTTCTTTCTGGTAAGTTTTGGGTTTGTTGAGGTTTTTTGGAGTTTTTTTGTTCCTGAAGCTTTGTCTACTATCTTATGTTTTTGAGCCCTTCAGTATGGAGGAGCATTTCTTTTTGAATTTTTGGAAAATGTCAGTCATACCACACAAATTTAACATAGAGAAACAATTCTTTCTGGTACCTTTGCGAGTTTAACATAGGAAAGCGAAGAATGATGTCTGCTTCTAGAAAGGTACATAATCTGTAGCTGGAAATGGTTTAGGATAGCAAATTATGTCCTGATCATGAACTTTCCATATCTCATTTCTCTGTCAATGCAGTTGAATAATAATTTTTTCAGTATAGTCATTAAGCCTCTGAAACAAAGAAAATAGATCAACCCAAATTGATTATTTGTACATTTATCATAATGAAAGATTTAAAATTACTGCAGATTGAAATTAGATAAATCAATTTCAGGATTTTTCAATGAAAGCAAAGGAATGGAAACAGACTGCAGATAAGTATCATTCAGAAAAACTGCTTTAATCTAACAGTGTGAGGGATCACTAAAGAAAAGCCTCAAAAACAACCCTCTGTCCCATTCCATTGATCCAGAGTTGCTCTAATAATAATTTTTTTAAAAAAAAACAAACCCAGATTTCAGTGACTGAGTTAGTTTTAAGCACCCTTTGTTTTCTTCTAATTTTCAAATGCTTTATCCATTTTGATTACTTTTTGAGAGAGATGAGGATAAGATGGGTTGGGCTGCAACAGGTAAGGTTTAGGTAATAACTGTGCAGGAAGCAGAGCCAATTTGTATCTGTGCTCAAAAATCCTATTTCATCCTAGTTTCTTTGAGTTTTTGGATTGAATACATACATACTCCCTGTCATCTTCTACCTCAAGCCCAAGGGGTCTTAAACAATATTTTAGGGAATGTACTAGGCATTTCATTTTCTTTAGAAGAACCCAATTATGCTAGAAATTAATAATTAAAAATTATAAATAGAATAAAGAAGAAAACATGAATATTATATCCTACGGCTACATTTTTCAGCATGGTGTGCAGGGAATTAGGTGCAAAAATCCCATTTATGTTAATGGATCTTGCGTGTCTAATTCTTCATACACTACAGTGAAAATTTACCCCCTGGTGTCTTCGGTGGTACAGAGGACCAGCACAGAGGGGGAGAAGAGTGAGTGATTTATTTGATGATCTGTCAATCAGAATGGCAACCAGAGAAAATTGCAAAGCTGATTTTAACCTCTGTAGAAACAGCTAGTTACACCATATGCTTTTTTTCTCTTGCCAGATGTCATCATTCATCAATTTCTCATTAAGAAAATGGCACTTAAGAAAAAAAAAATAAAAAAGAAAAGTGTGTTGGTTTTTTTTAAAGATTCCAGAAAATCAAACTGAAAAAAACAGATGAGGTAGCCCTTTTCACAAAGACAACTACTCTGTTCTCTTTAAGTTTTGCATCTACAGGTTCATACTGGAGTGCTTAAACCTGTCACTATCTGTTTTTTTAAAGGATTTTATATGTTTACAATATTTTAAAATGGGAGATCATAAAAGAAAAATCCATTTATTCCAATGATCATTAATCCTGCAGAATAATCTAGAACTTCAGTGTTCCATCTGAAGTTTTTATTTTCTTTCTGTCTCTTAGAGCTGGAGGTCACATGTATCTACTTAAGCTCATTCAATCTTTGTGGATAATAGGGGTCTTCTGGCTGCTGTTGTGTGTTTAGTATTTAAAAACAACCCCCCCCATAAACAGAAATCACTGACAGATAACAGAAATGTTTATGTCAGAATAAGGCATTATTTGTTCTTATTTTTTTGAAGGCTGTCAAGAGTCAGTGTACAAAGAAAGCTTTTTAGCTAAGTTGTCATTTTTGTTACTACACTGGTTAAATTTAACTATAGTGAAATACCTCCTTTTTTATTCTAATATGTGCTTAAAGGATCCTGGAGAACCATAGGACATAATTTTCCAAATATGACATACCCTCCTTCTTGTATAAATAACATCAACATGTTGTAAGAGTTTGGTAGGCTGCCATTAAACAGCTGTTTTGTTATTAATATTTTATTGCCCTACGTTTTCCAAGATATTTTGACACTTGCTATTATTTCAAATGCAGCTTTTCTGGAGTTTTTAATGGTTTGTGTATATCTCTAGACAGTTTCAAGATCTTGAAGTTGTCACAACATGTTAAGTAGGCAAATCAGCTAACACAGTAGTTTCAAGAAAGATAATTTTCTTTGCATAACTTCAATCTGCATCATTTTGCATGACTTATTAACAGGAACTGACTCATTGACAAACAAGGCATACAGGTTATGGAGTAGAGAATGTTTCAGAGTAAATGTCTTCAAAAAACTAAGCACTAATTTCCTGTTGCTGGCTGAGAGTTCAAAATTTGCAGAGGGTGCTTATGGCTAAGATTTCATTGAAAAGCTTTCCACGTGTATATTACATTTTTGATAGATATAAAAAGTTTAACTTTATAATGGCCAGACCTTTATGTATTCAACCTTACTCAGCAGTTCTAATCTAAAGTTCTAAAGGTCATATATGGGACTGTAATTGTTTTAACATTTTAATTTTCTTTTTTCAATTACTCCTTCCGGTCCTGGAGGGAGTGGAACAGTGAAGGACAGAGTAATGGTGCAAATGGAGAGTTCTGACTTCGGAATAATTCAGATAAGCAAATACTGTGCATCTGGTCAAAAATGTAGGCTGTCATTCCCCAGCATTGCTATTGACCTCCACCCTTTTCTCCCCGTTGCACCCGTCCAGGGTAAGAGATGATTCACAGCTTAATGCTGAGCCTCTGCCAAAGGCTGCTGATTGTTCTGAACCGTGTGTGCTGATCAGTTTTCTGATAGGAACTACTGTTGAAAAGCAGAACACCATCTTCTGTTTGTTCAGGAACTTGTGTTAGACAAAACAGATGTCCTAGAGGTGAAAGGATTAGTGTTTTATCTTACTAAAGCAGGTCTCAGTTCTACCTTTTACTAAAATGAATGATAAAGCTAGTAAAGATTGAATAGTGGGTTTACATCTTGTGTTTTGTACCAAACCAAAAATTTTAAAGAACTTTTCCTGTTCTTTTCTGTCCGGGTTATTTGTCATGTGCTGCGATAGTAACTTCAGAAGAGAAACTGGCTCCACTTCTTAGCAGTTGGTGGTTGTTTGGAACACTCATCGGAAGCTTTAGTAGGAACTGTCCTAGGTCTCTGTTGGAGAGGTTTCTTGAAAAGCAAAGAAAAAGCTGCCTGTGTGCTTTAAAAGCAATTAAAAAGCTAAAAGTCAACGGTAAAGATTTGTCCTTTTTCAGGTAAAACTCCGTATTAACTTCAAAGACAGTGTGCCAGAGTAAAATCTTTAGGATCGAAGCTGTAGTAAATAAAGTTTTTGATATTTAAATCTCTTTCTGTAACCGTTGTTTTGCTTAGGAGGAAGAAGGCAGCTCTTCTTACAAAACAAGGTTTATCGGAACGACTTTGAAGTTTAAAAAATATGGATGACTGCATTTGACTTCTTAAATATTTGAATAGTTAACATGACTTAAACTGCCTACATGATGACACTTTTACTGAAGAGAGGTTATCTTTTTCATATATGTGCATTATAAGGACACACGTAGAGTCCAATTTTTCATTACTCGTGGGTTACAATGTGCTGCTTCACTGACACAAAAAAAGGTCCTTTGGATGTTGAGCAGTTGAAGGGTTTTTTTGCTTTATAAAGCTTCTCTGCAAGCCCCAGAGCAGAAAACATTCTTCAAATAGAAGAAGAGTAATTAAGGTACTACAATATTTAATAATCCCCTATGCCAAAACAGTCCCTCGCAGCTGGCAGTAGTTGTGTACCAGATGTAGCGGTGTGGGCTGGAGGAGCTTTCAGTCCTTCTTGAGATAGTGCACAAGGCACAATCCAGAGTTTTCTTTATCATCCCCGATTCTGGAGCCCTGCAGAGCTGAGGACTCGTCTGTGTGTTCGTGGCGATGTGTGGAGGGAGTTGTTTGCGAATGATTTACTGGATTTCATCAGCAGAAAGTATTTAATCTCTTGTAGTTACTGAAAAGGGGAATTGTAAAATTCAGAGAATTGTGATGTGAACGAGTAACTCATGAAAAGTTTGTGGGATGTTTTCTTCCATCAAGTACTTGCCTAGAGTTCATAACAAGTCTGAATATACACTAGCATAGACAGGCTTATCAATCTACTTTGTGGGAAGATTTTTAAAAGTGTTAAGTCCTAATAGGCACCCAAATTCATGTTAATTTAGGAGAGGAGCCCTGCCTTCCCACCAGGAGTGTGACCTCTTGAGAGTAACACTGCTACTCAGTAATATTTGTGCTTATTCATCATAAACATTACTGAGTTTTTCACACTTTCTTTTGTGGTTATGTGATCAACAAGTAATTCAGTGTATTATTGTGTGTAATACCTAGTATTATTTTTCTGCTTTATTTAAATAAGACTGAGTTTTATTTCTGTCATTATGCCTGTTACATGTGCTTGGTATCTCTCATTAATGGGACATGCCTGAAAAGGCTACTGTTTTAACCATCCTAGGTACTTGAAATCGAGGCTGGGTCCCTTATTTATAAGTGCTGGTTGGAATAGGCAGAAAATGTCATCCTTAAAAATGCATGGTTAGCACTGGATTTCACAGATTACTGAAAATGCACGCCAGCGAATTCGCTAGTCTTGTCTCTAGATGCACCACTACAAGGAAAAGCCGTTTCAAATAAGCCAAGTAAATATTTAGCTGTATTCTACCCTCTGGAGAGTAGAGAGCAGTGGTAGTTACTGCTATAAATATTAGAATCATGGAATGGTCAGAGTTGGAAGGGACCGGAATTTTGCTTCTCCTTGGCTCACTCATACCTTCATCTTCCTCCAGCTTCTATCTGTGTCCTAAATGGCGAGGCAAATAATGCCAGTCAGCTGCTCTCAAAACACATTATGAAGGAAGAATTACTCAAAATTCCTTTGCACATAGCTAGGCAGTGCTTTATCTAGCCAAGAAGCCTACTTTGATGGAAGTAAAAGAAATCACAATGTCCTGTGACTTACAATGAGCACCTCCCTCTTCTTACTGAGGTGCCAAATATCATGGCTTTGTAGACCAACAACGCTTGCTCTTCTTTTCCCTGGTAGCACAGGGGGTTCCCTCCTGCATTGCCTGAGTAAGCTGCACTGCTCGGTAAGAAAATAGCGATGTTGGATAGCCGGAGTGAGAAGAGAACAAACAGCTTCTTTCTGTGCTTCTTCTCTCTATAATTCCAGAGAAACGTAGGAAGAAACACTTCCTGTAGCGTGATGAAGAACAGAACAATGCGAGTGGAAGACTGTTTATGTACTGCAGAATAGCTCGGGCTGGACCAGTCTAGTTGGAGGCCTGGAACTCATGGTGTTCCCCAGTAGTCAGTGCTGGGTGAGGCTGCCCAGAGATGGTGTTGGGTCTCCTTCTCGGGAGATAATCAAAACCCATCTAACATGATCCTAGGCAGCCTGCTCTGGGTGACCCTGCTTTGGCTGGGAGGGTTGGACTAGATGATCTCCAGATGTCTTTTCCACCTCCTACGATTCTGTGATTCTGTGCAACTGGTCCTGTTGGTTTCAATAAGCTGAATCATAGCAGTCAGTGCCTATACATGATCAGGCACTCACTTCTCCTAGTCCAAATCCAGCAAGTCATGCTGAACATTGATTCCTTACATTAAATTTTGTTATGGGGTCTATTTGTAGAAGTTGTTTTACCTTTTCTCAAAAGCACTGTTTGTGGTTTCTCTTACATTTTAGAATTCCACCAGTCATGTCTTGAATCTGCTCTGTAAAATATTTACTGAGAAATACATTTTTAACCATAAAATCACATCTGTTACTTCTAAACACCTTTGATAGTAGTTTAAGCACCAATAAAAGGTATTGTGAAAACCTTTTTCAGAACTAGGAATTGGTTCAGCTAAATCCTATAACCTGGAAGAAAATATTAATATATTTTACAGAACTATTTTTCTGTTTCCTAACTACTTGACAATAATTTCTTATCAGCGTTCCAGTTTATCCTGGCTTCATTAAAGGTTCCTGTCCAGCAAGGTGCTGAGCTCTCTGCTTTAACTGCAAAAAAACTTTTAGACAAGTTCTTAGCTGACGAAATAATCTCTTTGATGTGAAACTACAGATGAGCTTAAAGTTGAACACAAGTATTTTGCTGGATAAACACTGATGATGATGAAATAGAGTCTTAAGTATGTAAGATGGAAAAAAAAAGGGATAAAATGTCGTTCCACAAAATTAAAAAAAATATAAATTGCTTTTAAGCATCTAAAATGCTTTTCCTGAGAAATTACTACCTTTCCCGTGTGAGTTTGATACTGCAAAAAAAATGATGGCAGCCAAGGGCTCACTGGTTGCTGTTGTTCCTTGGATATTTTTCTGAATGTACTATGTAGCAAAGCACTTGGGTATGTATCTGTTAAATATGTGAACCCAGCCATCAAAAGAGAAGTATGTGACAGTGAACACAGAAAAGTTTGAACATACAAAGTCTTACTTGAGGTCTGGAATGTCCTTAGGAGCTTTACTAAATGGCACGCTCAGTTACAATATTCTTAGTGGTGGCCTTAGGCTGCTCCTGTTGTGCAGGCACAGCTGCGGCAGGGATGGCATCACGCTAAACTGTAAACTCTACAGTGACCAGGAACCTGAATTTCTCTCTTGGCTCGTTGAGGCTTTTGAATTTGGATACAGCACATCATTCTATTCTGTGGTGCCACTGTTACCCTGCTGCTTTCCTAGGATACATATGGTTTGTCTGGCTTAAAATAACTCTGGCTTTCATTTCCTGACCCGGTGTTTTTATAGTATGTATTATGAGCAAGTAGGATGTCTGTTGTCTTTTTCATCTTTGAGCATTTTATAAATTAAGTCATTATTATTTTGAGTAGGCAGGAAAGGAGGAAAGGAGAAGAAACACAGTTTACTTAAAAGTAACATGGCAAACTGTAGAAACGTTTATTAGGATTCTAATAGTCCATTTATGGAAATAGCATGTTGGCTCAGTGGAATAATTGTATAGTCTATTAGATTCTCTGTTCCTAAGAACTTCAGCCCAGCATTGATGTTCAGGTCACTGCTTCATTTTGGTGTGGGGACTTAAGCATCTGAATTTTTATTTGGTTCTCTCTTGTTCTTGGAAGGGTGGAAAACCCCTCAAGTTTCCAGTGGTCATTGGGAAAACTCAGATAGAAAACCACTTCATGTTATAGCTTGCCGCTTGAATTCAAGAACAGAGAACACTTCAGTTAGTCAAGTTTTTTGCTTTGTTAGATGTTTACATGAGTAGAAGATCCATCTGAATTTGATTTTGTGAGATTTATAAATAATTTGCCTCATTAAAACAATTTATAAAAAAGGGGAAGGAAAAAAAAAGAGTAACAGCAGCAGTATTCTCTTTGCTTTTCATGGAATTAGATGTGCAGAGCAGAGAACATCTCATAGATACGTGTACAACAGTCTATATAACAAAGAACAGTAGACTTTACGTACTGTTATGTCATTTTGATGTCCCATTCATTCCACTTACTTGCCATGCCCCACACCTAGAAACAGCTAGTCCTTACACAGAGATTAAAGCAGAATCAATAAAAAGCAAATAGAACTGCCATTTTCATCTTTTATCCCAACTCTTTTTTGTTCGGAACTAATTTCAATGAATCACTTCTGAAATTATAATCTTTAAATCAACAGAGGTTTTTCCTCTCGTATTATTTTCTGAAGTTTATTGTTCTAGGCAGGTGGAAGATTCAGAATAAGATAAAGGAAATCATCACCCCACAAGTTGTAGATAGGAATAATAAACTTGATTTTTTTTTTTTAATACATTTTATTTAGAGATACTGGGACCTGGAGCATAAAAATTACTTTTTTTCCATCATCACTGACTTTTGAGCAACCTTGAACAAATGTGTATATGTTCTTGCTACCTGTTAAGACTTTTTGTGATACAAATGATTTTTGAGTTTTAGCAACTCCTTTGAGGTGAGAAACCCAGATGCCAAAGGTGATGAAGAATTCTATTCTAATAAATAATAAGGATTTTTGGTGGCTTTTTTTTTATGGGGTAGGAGATGTTTATTTACTCTGGATATTGTATCTCAAACTGAGGGTCATGATCACCAGAAGAGTTTGAAGAGATTATGAAGTGTTCGCTGCAGTCGAGCAATTAATTTCTTCCTGTGTCAGCAGTGGTTTAATTCCTTTAAGGAGGAAAGAGAAATGACACAGGAAATGTTTAATGTTTTTAATTGTTCTCTTCAGTTAAATCTATTTCTTGATAGAAAAAGTTGGTGTAGATGCTTGTTGACTGACTTAAAGCCATGCCTTATTGCCTAGCACAGAAGTAATTGGTTTCACATAAAAACAGACAAACCAAAATGAGTAACGCTACTAAAAAGAAATGCTGGATACACAACTTGTTTTAAACAGGATGTATCGCTGGTCCGTGGTTTGGGACACTTTCTGAATATACATCAGTGTTACACTGTCATATAGCTCCAGTGCTATTAGCTACTTTACTCTTCTTTTTCTGTGCTGGGGATTGACACACCATGGCTTTGAATATGTTCCTGGTGTTCTCTGCCAGTCCACTTCCAGAATTGTCCCATACTGTGAGAGCCTTGAGGCATGACTTCTTTGGGAGCAGGTGAAGATCATCTCAAGTTATGTCTCAGGATACCAGGGCACACTAGCTTAGATAAAGCCAAATGACTCTTAGGGTCACCAGGCCTGAAACGGTCCTGCCTTCCTTTTTTCTGGCTTTAAGTTGTGTTTTTACCTTTTCTGTATAGTGACAATCTAATGACTGGGTGTGGAGAGAGTTTAGGGTATGGGTATAACCAGAAAAATAGTGGGCAGAGAGACTGGGTGATGGGGAGGGTAAAATAGATGACTATGTGTTTGTAAAAGCATGATACTAGCCGAAGGGAAGGACGCAGAAAGTCAAGGCAGGGTTGTCCGGTGGAATCCTCGCTTAAATTGACCAAAACCACTGTGCAATCTCCTGCTCAGCATGTCACTCCTCATATGCATCGGCTCAATTTTTTTCTTGGAGATTCAAGGGTAATGCAAGGACAGAACTGAGGCATGCCCCTTAAGGAGATAAATATAGTTTCACAGTATACGTTGTTTAATTGCCACCTACAGAATAATATTTTTCAATAAAGAACACAGAAATGAACTCCTGCAATCCCAGTCTTGTACATAGACAGTGCTTTGCTTAGAGAAGAAAAGCTGTTACGGACAGAGAACATGAATCCCCTGAGAAAATGAATCTCGAGCTAAACTGTAAGCTACAAGAATAAACCAGCAAAGCTGATTTGGATGAATGTTATAAATAAATCAATCTTCATTTCTAATTTGCATGAGGGATTAATAAAAAAAAACCCCACAAACAACTTTAAAAAGATGAGATATAGATGCAATTTTATATCTTGGGATTATAAAATAGAATACACAATGGAAATTCATCTAAAATTTTGCTTACATAAAGCAATTCTGTGCTGTGTAATCCTTTCCAACACACATAATTGTAACTTTGAAAATATACAAAGTTAGTATTCAGAGCTCTTATATATATTCCAATAATGCATTTGGTTGAGAATACACTTGAGTTATCTTTTTTTTTAAAAAAAACAACAAAGCAAGAAAACAGGGCTTGCAGGAGACTTTTGGGATGTGTGTTATGAATGAAAAGTGGAGATTTAACTGGACCTACACTGAAACAGACATATTGTTCTTTTCAAATCTCTGCATTGATCTTTGAAGGACAATATGAAAAATCTTATTATTAAATCCTTTATTTTCATCCTAAATTAACTTCTTTTTCTATAACTCGTCTTGACTATTGAATGAACCCTAGGGTAAAATGCAGATTCTGTTTTAATGTTATTTTACATAATACATTTGTACATTGTGAGTAATAGTACCCAGAAGGAAAGAAGCAATGTTTAATTATATAATTCTACAATACTTTCATGTTTTGATTCTGTTCATTTCTAACATGTTAACAACAAAGCCATGTTTTTAATATATTTGGGCTAACAGAAACTTTTACCTTTCCAGAATATTAGTATTAAGTGTTTGTAGTTTTTCAGAAATGCTGTGAAATTTTTATTTTCGTTGCAGCCAGACAACATGAATGACTACAAATATATATATGTGTATATCTTAAACAAGCATATGCATGCATATACATATTTGTTATGCATGAGATTTCTGTGGCAGCTAGAGTAGATAGTTCTTTCGATTGCTTAATCAGATTTTGAATGAGCAGAAGAAAGTGTAAAGCTGTATAAATGCTTCTCTTTAAAGCTTTCCATATTTAAGAATAGCCAGTGCTGGTGACATGCTTTTGCTGGAATATTTGGCTGCGTGAGGTGCAGAATGTTGTCTCAGACTGTGCTGGAAGCTGAGGATGTCTGGCACCTCACGCGCTCCTTCTTTGGTAGCGTAAATGCAAAGCCTGATGTGACTGATGTGATAGTAGACTGTTGAGAGCAGTGGGACATCACTACAATATACACTGCAGCTTAAAAAACTGACCCAGTGAAAAGGTAAGAATTTGCAAAGTATGATTAGGCTTATTCATGCATGTATGTGCCTAAATTTAAATCTAAATTTAAGCACTGAGACCAAAAATACCTAAATTTTGTTCTGTTTCTGTATGACTTTGGTGGGTGCTCTCTGTATGATTTAAAGTTACATATAATGTTGAATAATTTAAATAATGCAAGCTCTGAAACAGTTGGCTGAATGGAAACCTTTATGTCTAGGGTTCTCTCACACGTGAGTGCTTATAAAATTAAAAAAAGGTTATTTAGCATAGTGTGTCATTTGTCAATTTAGACAGGCTCTAAAGAGTTATTGTGGTCTGATATATTGTAAAAGCTCTGAAAAGCAAGATTTCTATTGTCTTGAGCTATTTCAGTAGTGTTGCTGGCATGACACTGTAATCCAAAGGACAGAATATCAATAAAGCTAGGATGTACAGGAATGTAAACAAGCTTTAGAAAAAACGTCCAACAGTTTGTTAAATAGACCACAACAAAACAAGTCCATTATCATTGCAAAAATAGCTCTGAACTTAGTATGTCTAATTATCTGAATAGCTTGCAAAAACATAATTAATCCATCAGCAATATTTGGTATTCTAATTCTGATACTGGATGGTGAATTTTATGTTTATTCATATCTCATGTCAATATATTGGCATCTCCTAAAGATGAATAAACATAAAGGTTTTCTTTCTCTTTGTATGATTCTTTGTCTGAGTTCAGGAATGCAGTCCAAATCCAAATTATTTTTTTTTTTTAAACATAGATTTCTTTTTTAATTTGAAGAAATTTTTCATGTTGAAGAAAGATTTTTTTTTTTTTTGCATTATTCTCTAGCACTGCTACCATTTCAGGAAGCCTTCTCAGCAAACGTTTTGCTGCCTCTTCAAACATGGTAGCTTACCTTTGCGTGCTGGATGTTTCAAAGCTACATCCGTTATTTGAATTTCAAACATGCTGATGTAATGCCAGCCCAAAGATGCTGGAGTGAGTTGTACCTGGCTCTGCAGTACACTTGGTTTCCAGGAAATCCGGATCGCGTCATAAGGAGTTGATTGAGCAAGTGACTGACAATAGGGCTTGCGTAATTAGGAGTGCTCCTCTTCAGAGAGATCTGCTGTGAATGTAAACACAGCGTTTAAACTCAAGTTGAATAACGTGGTTCCAAGTTCTCTGTGCGTGCACAGGCAGAGTAGGGGTTTAAGGTAAGTTCTTGCCTTACTGTGACAGCTGCAGCAGGGGCAGCCCGTGCTGCCAGGGTTGGGGTAGCCCTGCCACCGCTCCCCACAGCCTTGCTGAAGCCCACCAGAGGAGCGCCCGTGCGTAGAAACCCAGTTGTCTTCTCATCAAAACTTTTGCTTAGCTCTTTTAGACTGTTGGCATATGACAGGGTGAAGAAATGGGAAGGTAATGGTATCTTTTCTGAGAGTACATGTAGTTTCCAGGATCATATTTTTTTCACCAGCTTTATATATATCTATTTGGGCTCCTTAATCAGTCCTTTTAAATCTACATTTTTTACCATTTTTTCTTCCTGTTTCCTGTCTTTTCATACTGATAGTATCAAAATACCCTGATCTCTTAAAATGCAAACAACTGTCTTCGGAGTTTGTGAATCAAATAATATTTGGGAAGAAATCAGTATTTATGTTTCTCCAAGTTAGAAGAAATGCCGGTCAAACCAATGCTCCTCAGACACATTGAAAAATAGTTTGGGGTGCTTTCTTTATTTTCACTTTATACAACCCTTTGCCTCTGTCAGAGACACAATGTTGAATCCCATTGTTCAGGAGCCTTATCTCGTTGCTCTGCACAGAATGTATATCAATTTCTTTTACCCCAAGTATCTTTGGTAATGGCTAGTCCCTCTGTTTTTCAGTACTAGGGATAAATGCATACTTTTACCTTTTGCTGCTTGTAGGATAATATGTGTTCCTGAGAGCTTTCTGGCTGTTGCATATGTGATAAATTTAAATGACAAACCTCTGAGAGGACTGTGAATTTGTTGAGGGCATCCAACATTAAAAACAAGCTTTTGTTCTTTTATGATACCGGGCTCTCTCCCTCTCCATTTAACTTCTTTTCTTTTTTAATTTTTTTGTTGTTTTTTTCCTTTACTGTTGTTGCCATTCCAGAAACAGTATCTTTCTTTGAATTTGTGTTGAATCTGTCCTTTTTGGCATTGTCAATATGACAAGTGTGATCATAGAACAGGAATCTGTACCATGAACTGGCTGGAAAAAAATAAGTAACCTTCTTTATAGTGAAGAGGACCTGGCCATTTTTTTAACCTCCAGTAATCTGGTAATAACTGACTTTTAAGTTAGCCTGAATTTTGGAGTAAAGAGAAGGTATTTCAGTGAATATATTCCTGAGGGGTTTGAGTCTGTTCACCATTGCTGATATTTTCAATGCATTATCTGATGTCCTGGCCCCAAGGAGGTTAATTCAGACAAACGACATTTTGATTGTTGCTTTGCAAAATGCAGGTTTTCTGTTCATATACAGCCTCATCAAACTTCTTCCTAATGCTAAAATCTGTATTTCATCCTGCATGGATATATCAATAACGAGTAAGACTGCTCTTGCTGCATTTCTCGTATTGGTTTCCTGTAAGACTAAGGAACTTACCAAGGTCTTGGATATTTCTTTTTAGACTTTGGATTTGCCAGCTGTAGCTGCATGGTTTTGAAAGTGCCTATCAGAGGCATGTTTTCATTTCTTGCTTAGCTCTTGTTGAGACATTGGCATGCCATCTAAAAAGTATCTTAAGTACAAACTGCATGTGCCAAATTGTTTTGATGTAACGACAAACAGGAGATTTATATGGAAAAAAAAGGTCACATGGCTCCATGACTTCTTTAATGGCAGAGTAGTTTTTTTTGCTCCTATCTTAAATACAAGACAACTTTGAGTCAGCTAAGTTTTTTTGTAACTTTTCAGTGTGTAACCGCACAGTTACAAGTCAGCTGCCCTGCTTGCCAGCCCCCTCATTTGCTGTCCCCATCCATGGAAATAATATGTGTAGTATGCACCACTTCCCACCCCTTCATGGTAATGAATTTTGAATAGCTTAACCATGAATGCCTTTTTATAATCCTCACATTTATGTTTCAACAAGTTCAAACAGTGTATCATTAATTTCGCTCTGTTGATCATCTGCTCAGCCTTTGATTTAATTTTCTGGAAATGCCTCCTTTGTCTCAGGAAGCACATGGATGGAGCCAGCCTCAGGCCTGGTCCATGCACGATGGGATCCCACTGTGACCCTTGGGCCCTCTCACTAGAAATCAGTAGCAATAACGAAGTGTATAAAACTTAAAAGATATAAAACATTGACCTATAGGTGCTTTTGTTGAAAATGTTAAAAGAACACAACACTCTTACTCCGAATGCATATTGTACTATATTATGTGTGCTCAAATATGTGACAAGCTTTTTAAAGAGGCAGATTTATTAATTATGGAAACTGTGCTGGTGTCTAAATATGGGAGGAAGATCTGAAGCATTGTGGGACTACTGTAAAATGAAAAAAAAAAAAACTTCAGCAAACTTTAAAAGAAGTAACAGTATGCAGTGTTATTGGAAAGAAAAGCGTGTGTGTGTTTCCAAGTGATTTGGTCCCTGTCAGCAATTTAAGATTTTGGGAGTGAAACTTTTAATCTAGATGATCAAATGATGAAAATTTAGTTCAGTTTAATTTCATTTGAAAGAATGAGTAATAATTTAGTAAGGATGTATTGAAATAATAGGCAGTGTAATACTTGATTTTACATGTAATAGAGTTCCTCATGAGACACTTGTTGCCATACTGGTGCACAAAGAGAAATCACATGAGCGTGGTGTTGGGATTTTTTTCACAAAAGCATATTTTGCTATTCAGTATAGGTTTTTTTATACCCAATAATTATGTATAAACCATTCATTCAGTGTTATCCTAATTTTCAGAGCTCCAGAACACATTATTTTTTCAGTGAAACTGAGGAGAATGCTCTGGTTTTGTATCTTCAAAAGTGTGGCCGTATACGCACAGTAGAATGGTACTAAGTACAGTAATGCACTTTTTACTCAGATTTTGCTTTTTCAGTTCACAAGTAGCTCTTGCTGGCTTATGTCAGTTGTCCTTCAGGAAGATTTGAACAGTCATCTGTTTTATAATTGCCATTCTTTCCTAAAGCATTTGCATCTGAGTTGAAGAAATCCTCCTCCTCTCTAAATACTCTGCAAGACACGTGGTTTAAAATCAGATATCGTCATGTTAAGGTGTGAATAACCATAAGTGAATAAAAGCATGAATTCTCCCTCCTCTTTATGTCCAATCACATAGCATTTACTTAGCAAAAAAAAAACCCAACCCACCCTAAAGCCCCAAATATTTATTTTCAAAAAGAAAGGAAAACCAGAAAACAAAGGAACCGTCTGCATTATCCCTAATTACATACCGTGGACTTTGAAAAACACCCACAAATATATCATACTAGAATTACAAAGAAACCAGTCCTCATTATATCTCTTACAGAATTAAAGAAATAGCAGTTTGCATGAAAACATACAAATTTAAGTAGCATTTTAAACAGATCAAAAAAGGAAATGCCGACCAACTCCTTTTATATTGTGATATTCTGAAAATGCAGAAAATTGAAAAATACTTATTTCTTCTTTATGAACCTATGTTTCATTTTCAGAAGTGATTTGTATTTAAAATATCTATGGTGTGTAAAGGATTGGTTAGTGGAGTCTCAGAAGTGCTTATATAATAACTTCCTTTGAAATGAATGTGGTCTGGAACTTGTGAATATCACTGTCATTGCGTGTCTGCTTCTTTAGAACTATCTTTAAAAAGATCTGCTCTGTGGATATTTAGAAGACTACTGCTTACATCATTTGGGAGGAAAAGAGGGGGAAACTTTGCCTTCTCAGTCAAGTAAAAGCTTTTGATTTCTTTTTCTGTGTCATTAAATACAGTCCTCAGATGTTTGTCTGCATATAGTTTTCTTCTGGGTGTTATTTTTTTCCTATTCTTTTGAGTTTTATTCTTAAAAATGAGCAGCTTGGGCTCTGTCTGCTCTGCAACTGTGTTCAGGCTCCTCAGCAATCTTGGCGTAGGCCTAGATGGGAGTTAGGGAAGTTTGATAGCTAGGAGTAGAGCTGCTGATTTTTATTTTCACAACTGTTAAAGAATTAATAGCCATGAGGTGTGCGAGGAGGTTCCCTGGTTCTGCCTGGAGAGTCGGGCACTGGGAAGGGGGTCAGTGGGGATTGCTCCACTAGCCGAAAGATGAGGATGACAAAAGTGACATGTCTTGAACTTTTCTCTATGTGAAGTTGACTTTCTCAGTTGAAGGATGAATTTATAGTACCTTGGTCACAGGAGAATGGAGAAGGGTGTATGTGCGAGGTGAGGCTGCGGTGTCCTCTCCCAGGGGCAGTGTGTGGCAGGGCCAGTGTGGTACCTGCCTGGTTGGGCATTGGGCCTGGGCTGACAAACCTGGCTCTTGTGAGCAGATGAAATGTCTCCTTCCTCTTTTCCTGCTTCTGTTTCACATGTAGAGAATTGATGTTTGCCTGCTTTGGAACTCACATGTAGCCAGGAGAAATAATAAAATAAAACCTTAGAAAAAGCTAAGAGACTGAAAATTTAATAATTCAAATTAGAAGGAATGTTTAACTAGGACATTTTTTTTTTTTTTGGCAACTCTTCTATGATTTTGCTGCCTAAAGAATACTTCAGAAAAATCATTTTGTAATCAACAGATATCCCTAAGAAAAAAAGAAATTCAGATAGTTCTTCAGAAGAGTTTAAAAACCATTGTACTAAAAGGAGACAAAAGTAAGTCCCACCCCAAATACTTGTCAGAAAAAAATAGAACACCCTTATATGGCTCTGTTATCAAAGATGGGAAAAGGAGAAATAAACATTAATTTTACTCAATTACTTTATGGACTTCTATGTGAAGACAATTTAATGGTGAAATTAATCTCATTTTTCTCTGATGCCTTCCCCATTACTGTTTTCAAGTATTTGTGATTTTCTTTACCATGACCAAATTCCCAAAAGGAATAATTGTAAATTATTTTATTTTTAGAAGAAAATATGATTATGTTTGTTTGTTGTTCCTGAATTTTGGCTCTTAGTATTAAGTACCATGAGGTTTTCAGATTTTAAAATAACGATCTCATTCGAAATTTGAGCAAATACTCTTCCAGTATAAGAAAGGATGTACAAATAGTGCAAGGGTAATTCAATATACATTTGTCTCTGACAGTGATGCTGAAGACTTTGTCCAGTCAGCATGGCTTCAAGCATGTACAGCTGTGATTTTTAAGTTCTCATCTCACTTTTTCCTTTCAATTTTTATCCACCTTTTTCCTCCCACTACTTTGTTTCCATTAACAAGTACGATAATATAGAAAAGTCACCTTTCCTGGGGGTTCTCTGGAGTTATTTGGTTATAACAAGTAAGATTGTAATTTCTATTGAGGCTTTTTAGAACTAATGAAAATTATCAATGTCACACAGCTGCATTTCAGTTTTGTTTGTCAGAGCCTAGAACAGAATTGATTTTATAAATAGATCCTAAATGTGAGCACAGAATATGCATACTGATGAGTTTATGTTATGACTTTGTTTAGAAATACTTTTACAATTTACGCATGAAGAGGAAAAAGAATTATATGTCAAACAGAACAATGTAAAGCAATTTTTCCAAAGTCATTTATGCAACTCCATATCCTTCAAAAAATATCCTACATTAGTGGTTTTTGCTTTCTGCTCATTGATGAAATAGAAGGTGGTTTCATGTGTGTTAGAAAGAAACCACTGCTCTGGAAAATGGAACATCCTGTTTTACTGTAACTCAGATTCAATGAATCTGACAAGTTTTTTTTAGAAAAAGTTAATTAAAATCAAATTGATCTGGGCTCCTTTTACCGACTTAAAGTTTTTTATGATCATTTTAGTGATGGTGAAGGAGAAAAGAGGGAAAGAGGACTAGCTCTACCGAGTGGTCAAACATTTCCTACGTCCTGTCTTAAGATCAGGTCCTCTTCTGCCAGTGACTTCCCTTAGCGGGGCGGGAGGGGGCTTGGAGTGGCCAGCTCTGATGTCTGAAGAGCAATGGCTCTTTGGTGATTTGGGGGCTGCTCAGTTAGTCAGGTGGCCTATCAAATGTTATGGTCACATCCTTACATAAGCCTTTTTTTCTCCATTAACAAACTGGTTTGAGCCTTTCCTGTTAAACTGAACTCTGCAGGTTCATAACTGACAAACGCTTCATCTTGCCAACCCATCAGCAGAGCTTGGATATGCAATGCACAGTTCTGCACCGGCTGAATACGGGGTGACAATACAGCTCTTACGGTCACGTGAGAACCCTGCTCTTTGTATAGTTCTCCTTGGACAGTATTACATTAATCTGCAGCTGTAAGAAATTCGCTGTATTTATATACTCAGCCTGAAGAAGAGAGTAAGAAGAAACTACAGGTGCTTCAGCAAACATTTTTTGCTTAAATACCCATAGGAAGGTAGAGATATTTGGTCTGTTGCAACCCCACCAGGGTCCCAAGCTTGTCCTGGTGTGCTTCCTTAGGAAATGCGTCTTTCACTGCAGTTGGGCAGGTGTCCTACCTCACAAGTTTGTCCTGGTATTTAACCCACGTATACCTCATGGTTCCAGACTTCACATACCCTCTTTTTTTTTTTCTTTTTTCTCCTTTTTTTTTTTTTTTAACATTTTGAGCAGTTCTTCTCCTCTTGAGACTTTTGATGCATCTCTCAGAATTGCAGTCCAGATCTTTTTTTCTGATGTTATGCAAGCCTGAAACATACTGCGTGTGGAGCCATGTTGTAGTCCACAGAGAAAAGTTCCAAACTTTCTGGCTGGGCATTATCTTCTGCTTTTACTAGAGGTGTGGATGTTTATAAAGTAGATTGCTAGCTGGAGTTGTGCTTCCATTCTGAAGGAACGTTGCAAAGACAACCCACGTCCTTCTGTGGCTTACCATAGTCAATAATTTTGTTTATATCATGCACTGAAAAAATGTACTGCAAATGTAGAGGCTGTGTACTTGTTTTGGAGAAGTTGTTCATAGAGTTCAATACAATGGTTTTCCTGGTACTGTATTTTATTGACAAATGTGACTGTAGTATATGCATTTATTTCTGGTGGTACATAGGACTTTTTGTGACATCTATCAGGTGAAAGCACTTCTAGGTTTTGTGACTTCATTTCATAAAATCGATGCCCTCTGCAGTATTTTATATTACATTTTGGCTAGCTGGGTGATCTCATTTAAGAAACGGATCGCTCTATCCAGCTCACCTTGGAACTAACTCTGAAGATGATGGTCTAGTTGACCTTCGTTGGTCTTTTCCAACCTAAATTATTCCAGGACTGGGTAATTCCCACTGCTTGTAGAATGATTCCATTTATAATAAGCAACAGAGGAGGATGAATACTGTTCTTATACCAAGACTGGACATTGCTGGTTTCTTCACAACATTAATAGACGTACTGTTACACCTTTTTGGTATAATTTTCAGGATTGACTTTAGAATTATTCAATTTCAATTTCTGCAGTGACCTGGAAATATTTTCTTTCTCATTTTATTATAATAATCAGATTATTTAAATCTTTTAAATATGAAAGCTGATTGGATCATGATAATTTGGTGCTGGTTATCAAAGCCATTTGCATCGAATGAAAAGAAGCAAAAATCATATATATAGTACACTTCCCATCAGAGCTGAAATGTGCTTTGCTGTTTGGAATTATAGATCAGGTGTATGCCCACTGTGTTTCATCCAGTTGCCAAGGTATGGCCTTGCTTAATACATAAAATATGATTTTAGGGAAACTGTGTACATCATGAACCCATAAAATGGCATTGGTGGCCCAGTGGAAATCAGTGGTGGCATTCTGAAGAGCATGTGGCCTCTAAAGCTTGGTTGACATTAAAATGTTATTCTCTAAATCAGTGATTGTAAGAACCATTTCGGTTTGTGCTGTTCAGAAAATAGTATTTGTGCCATAGAACAGTTGAGGATGTCTCTGAAAAATCAACATTGGTTCACTGATGGGAAGGGAAAGTTATGTGTTTAGATTCATAGATACTGATATTTGTATTGAACATAACCAATGTGGCTGATGCCACTAGTAATAACATAAGGAGAAAAAAACTGAGATACGTAAAATATTGGATCAGAGCTGAAACAATGTTTGTAGCATGCATAAGTGTTGCAATAAAGCTAAAATAATTTTCTTGGGATTTTTTTGATTTTTAAAAATTCATACTGCTTGTTCTTTTTTCACATTAGTTTCCATATTATCCTATCAAGAACAGTTAGTCATTTGGTTTTCTTTAAGCTATAATTTGTCAACTGTATTTCTTTTCCAGATTATTTTGTCACTGTTGCGCTACATACCCCTTGTGAAGTGATTTACTTTTTTAGTAAGCACTCAAAAACAAAATGCATGGCAGAAAAAATTTGATTCAGCCACTCTGCAGTAGTGAGCAGTCCAGGGCTTTGATTTTGACAAATTAATACTTCTGCCTCCATCTCTGGAAATACAGTGTTGACAACATAGCTGATAGATTAGCCCTTTTCTTAATTCTGTTCCTAAAACCTCATCGCTAGCGATGAATTTATGTGTTGCACAAAATTAATGTATAGAACAAAGGCTATTAGAGCGTGAGTATTGGTCAAAGGCTTCTGCAGGTCATTTTACTTTACCTTCTTTTGAAAGATAAAATGCATCTTTTATTTTTGAAGGAAGATTATTTACAAGTGCTTATCTGCATTCTCTTATTTTAAATATCTCATTGTCAGTAGTATAGTCCTGGGTGAGTAAGGGTAAATAGATGTACTGATGCAAATCCATGGTTTGATTTCAAGTTGGATTGGTCCTTGTAATTCTGTGCCACAAATTTAACAGAAGGTGCCTTATACAAATTACAGCTTGTTCAAAATGTGGCTGCCAGAATATTAATTTGAACAAAATATTCACAACCCACATTTCTTCCAACTTCTGGATCTTTTGCTGAGTTTTCCAATCTGTTGATTCTGTGGTTCTGTGTATTTCCTGAATAAATGGCAAGTTCTTGAGAAAAGCCATCTTAGGGATTCCTTGTGTTCCTCTGAACCCAGGCTGATTCCTGGCTTTTTTGTTATG
The DNA here is from genome assembly GCA_026546715.1 of Gallinago undulata. Classification (NCBI taxonomy): domain Eukaryota; kingdom Metazoa; phylum Chordata; class Aves; order Charadriiformes; family Scolopacidae; genus Gallinago; species Gallinago undulata. The sequence goes on along the minus strand of JAOTQQ010000052.1, from coordinate 34,464,381 downwards.
CTCTTTTGAGCACTTTATATGTGCTCATTAGTCCAGCACATATAAATTAGTGGCTGATATGACTGTGTTTATTTTTGAGTTATTTCATTTTGATACAGACTGAATGGATTTGTTCTGGCTGATACACAAAAGATCTTTCTGGTCTCACTTAACTAGACCTGGTGACTTAAGTTTTTGGTGGGATTGAAATGTTTTTAAGGGGAGATCATGGAAGCAGATGTGACTTCCGTGTCTGAGCTGGACACGGCATCCCCTTCTAGATTCTCAGAAATACATTCTCCTGCAGAAGGCTCCGAGTAAAGACAGGGAGCCGCATCCGGCCTTCTTGTCTGGCTAGGCTTTCGGGTGAGAGTCCTCAAGTGCGGAGGGCTCGTACAAAGGGTGTTAGAGGGTAAACTGAAAGGATAAAGAAGAGGTTAAAGTAAAAGAATAATGCCTAAGCATCCCTGAGGGGCTGGCAGAGAGGCACCTCCCTCTTCCCTGGCCAAGTCACACAAGGTGTAACACACGTGTCCTAGTGCTGCATGGTCAGTGCATGGGGGGGGGGGGGGGTGTATGGCTGCAGCCTCCTGTCTGCATCTGGTTTCTTACAGTCTCTCACAAAATGGAGTTCTAAAACAAAGTTGAACATTACCTTAAGAGATACTAATATACTGGTTTTGATTGTATTTGGATTGCTTCCTAAGGAGGAAACATTATTTATATAATAACTGTCAGAGAATAGAAGAAGAATTGCATTAACAAACGCATTACATCCATGTGTTTATAGATCCAGACTCCCTTAGGGAATGCTGCCAAACATGATATTCCCCACATTTGGTTTGTAAGTTGTATCTTAAAGTAGAAAAATATATGCTGTAAATGCATTATTATCCTCATAACTGAGGCCCTGATTAAATAGAAAATTTAAACACATCCTTAAATCTCACTGAGGTGAGGGGGCATAAAGATAAACTGAAAATTAAGTATATGTTCAGCATCTTTAATGACTTGGCTATGTTTTGTTGCTGGGTCCAAAATTTTAAGAAATATGTTTTTGAAATTATTCTGATGCAGAACAGTGTATTTAGAAAGTAAACGTACTTTTTCTTCTTCTCCTCCTCCCCCCCATTTTTCTAAAATATACTTACTTCACAGGTTTGATTTATTCTTTTGACTGTGGTTTAACGGTGTCCTGGTTTTCAATAAGAATAGGAAATACATGTATAGAAGTGCTGCCTTTAGGCCAGAATCTGACATCTTCACATGTCAAAAGGTTACCTACTCTTCATAGTACCATATTAAATTTATCTTATTCTCAGAATAAGATATTTCTCAGTGTGATCAAGGACAGCAAAATCTGATGTGTACCTAAGGAAAATACAGTGTTCATGCGGAGTTGCATCTATTGTGCCTTAGAACCATAGGCAATTCCAAATGGCCATCGCAAGACAAGGCTCGTAGCTCTTAGTGCTGTGGAGGCCAGTGTCAAGGTCCCTGGTTTTAGTTTTGCTTTTCTTATAGTTGCCCTTTTAAAATGAATTTCCATGAAGAATGTTTCTATAAAAGACATTTGGGGAATTGCAGCGGCTGCTAAAGTTAAAGCTTCATATTGATAACGTGAGACTTAGTCTTATGAAATGTTGACGCGATTTTCCAGGGTGCTCTAAAATCTGATGTACAACTGAAGTAATTTTCCACTGAGGTAAATACTAAGTTAAGGAAATACGCATTAAGAAATCTTTTTATAACATATAATTCAGAAATGTTCCTTACATAATTGATCTTTCCACATTGTTTAAATAAGATTTCCATATGTTTAATTAAATAAAGTCAAGTTTACAAAAAAAAAATATTTAAAAAATGGAACTTGAGTTCAACAATAGCTTGGGTGAGAGAATGTCATATTTAAACTGAAAATAGAAACCCACTCTGACATAAAATTATATTCTACCAGAAATAGAAGTCCATGCTTTACTGAAATTGTGGAAGCCTCTCTGCTGATTTTCAGTCTTTCAGAACCTGTGCAGTAATTTAAAAGAATTAAGTGTTAATCTGTGTTCTGTATATTTGGTATATAAATCAATGGTTTAATCACTGTCAGGTGCCTGTCTCTGGAGAGTAAAATGTTTCTGAAAAAGAGTCCTGATCACTTGCAAACAGGTTGCCCCAGGAGCAATGAAACAGTGAAACGGTTTCTGCCCTGGGTCCCCAAGCCTGCCACCACTTAATCCTGTCACCTCATTTGTCCCCCTGTGCGTCACGCCGGTGTCTACTAACCGCATAGTGTGTCCTTCGGATGTCTGTCCCGCTCAGCCCCGAGCGCTGGGCATGCCTGCTGCAGGGCAGGTATCTGCTCCCAAAGACACACGGTTAATTTTTTCTCTGCTACTAGCTGTAATTTTATAAAACTTACAGAAATGGCATTATATTTGAAGCCTTGGATTCAGTCAAACTTGAGTCTGGAAACATATTAGAGATTTTTGAGAAAGAGCGGAAGCGGCTGGCAGCTTTCTGCAGCTCAGTGCCTGCGCATTAGTGCTTCAGCAACTGAGACTAAAGAAATGCTTTCCCGTCTGCTAATTAGGAAGTTATTATCTATAGCTGCTTAAGAAGGAAGCAGCTCTAAAACTTGAGGGGCATCTTCCCCGTTCATCTTCCCAAGTGCTCTTTTCCTTATTTCATCAAGGGTATCATCGTAAATGTCAATACAAGTTACATGAAAATGTCTCTTAGGCCGGCAGTGATGTATTAATGGAGCCAATAGGTGAGTTTTCATGCAGTGCTGGGTAGTTCAAGGTGGAAGGAAAGTTATCATAAAGCCCTACAAGGTAAAAATATAGAGGTTTAAGGCAACTCTTAAATTAGGAGGGGAAGGTGGTGGAAGCCCTAGTCTTTAGGAGTAAGACAGATGTCTTTTTTTTTAGTTCACGGTATGAAGTGTGTTTCAAATCACTTGGAAAGTGTTAACTGATGAATTAGCAGCTTTTACCGGAAGCTTTTAATGTGAATTTTTGGATTGTGTATTACAAGCAATGAAAATCTCGTAACACCGGAATGCAAAACGCAATGTACCTTATCAGCTTTTGTGAAAAATAAACCATATTACATGTATTTACACTAATTGTATAATTAGACATTCAAATTACAGTATGTAAATACTTAGTAATCAGCTAAAATTTGCTTTGAAAAACAAGATAATTCCCTCAACACAGGCTACCTTAAAAGAATGTTAAGTTAGGAGAAACCCCATGGATGTACAATGAGAAAATTAGCCTGCAGTAATGAAAACCTCACTAACTGGGGAGCAATGTATAATTCCATCATTTCCTTTTGTGCGCAGCTACATTTAACGATTCGAAGCCTAATCAGGTGATGTGCTGAGCACAGTGAAATAAATAGGAGTTCTCAAGAGTCTGTAAAGCTAGAGCACAGCTCACTTCCAGGGTTTGCCTTATTCCCCTAAAAAAGGGGGAATCTCTCTCTTTAGAAGACCTTTTGCTCTGTAGGAGATCTTTTGGAAGATACACAGAAGGAGGAGTTCCACGTGCTAATGAGCCACATAGTGAAACTGCCAAACATACTTCAAAAGGCAGTATTAGGCCTGGGGAGTTTTGCTGAGTTAACATACCCTTAATATTTATTATGGTTATTCCATCTCAGCCTAAACCTGTTCTAGATACAGTGTGTAAATAAAACCATTTCTCCCCATGGAATCTTACTCTTTCAGTGTTAAATAATAGAGCATCATTTTTGTAAATTGCTGGTTGTTGTTCTTGACTGACATGTTTACTCAGATAATGTAACAGTTTTTCTCAGAGAAACCTACTTAGTGTCTAGATGACATAAACACGGGGGGTTTTGTGGAAGAAAGAATTCCCAAGTGTTCTTCACAGTTCTGCCTAATTCTCTTTCAGGCTTACAGCCTCATTTAATATTTTTCCACTCATTAGTACTAGTTCAATTACAGTCTGTATTTGCCTATATCTGTGAAAAGTGCATTTGGTGAGATCGGGATTGGTGTCTGCTCAGGAAACACCTTCCTCCTGTGCAGACTGAACCTCATGAATCAATTATAGCCTGCGCTGCCGCTGCTGGTTTTGCTGGCTGGCAGGAGTGGATGTGATAAGCCACACACTTTGCTTGACACTGATCTCCCCAACGGTTACTTGCTTTACATTTGTAAATGTGGCCCTTGCGGCAGTGAAATGAGAGTTGAGGGACTGCAGTGGCACGACACAAATCAGCAAGGCTTTCATATCAGAAAGTGTTCTTCGGGGCTAGCGACTCAGAAAATGATGGTTATATCCCGGCCTGTGTGCTGACACTTCCTCGCTTCTGGGGTGTGACAGTAAATGCAAGGGGTGAAGGCTTGGGATAATTTGGAGATGTTGAGAATTTTGGGAAAGAGGGAAGGAGGTGAGAGTGTCATGAGAGATACCCATGCCAGGTGGAAAGCTTTTAAAATTGAATTTGGTATTACAATGGAATTTGGAGCAGCAGTAAAATTGAGAAGGTATGGTAACAGTGAGCAGTCGTGCTTTAGTAAAATGTTTAAACTGTTGTATAACCCGTTTTATTAATTTATGCTAATATAAATTAATATATAACCAGTTATTATTTGAATTGTTGAAACTTAAAACCTTTATTGTGTTTGTCCACAAGACCAAAATGGAGAGGCTTTGCTTTTTGTGACAGAAGTGGTTGCTCTCAGACTATTTAAGAGCCAGACAAGAAGTGTATGTTCCTTCCTGGCTATCCCCAGCAGGTAAGGGAGCCAGTAAATAGGGTCTTCGTGCCTGGCGTCTCATTGCCTGAATTGCTGAGGAAGCCCTGGCAGGTATTGCAGCAAAAGTGGGATTTCAGCCACTGAAGGGCAGTGTTCTAGATGATGGGCTTCTTTCCCAAACAAAGTGTGCTGGTAAGGACGTTTAGCAGGAGTGAGAAACGCTGCTGGTCACACAGGGTTAGGATGGTAAGAGGACCAGCGTTGTCCCCTGGCTCATCTGGGTCTGGCCTGAGGTGGGAGCCAGGAGCTGAGAGCAGCTGCTGGGCCCCAGCTCCAGCCCCACCGTGAACCTCGGCTGCGCCTCTGCCCCAGCACCTGTGTCCAGTATTTGGAATTTCCTATCCATCAGCTCTAAGAGAAGATCTCTAACTTTATAAAACTAAGAGGCTGTTGTGTGCGATACATTCATAACAATATTTGTAGAGACTTGGGCAGTTTCCCAGTTCTTCTAGGGAAAAAATGAATTGTCACTGAAACAAAAAGGAAATACAGTAAAGAATAAAAATATCCAAAGGAGTCCGTAGGGATTTCCAGGAAACAACAAATCAACACGACAGTCAAGATTGCAGTGTCTTTAAAAAAACTGTCCCTCGTTCCAGGATGGGAAAAATCCCAAGATGACAGTGACAGTTTCTGCGGTAACTCAGTTGATGGCAATTTAGATCATTTGATCTGAGACAAAAGAGCATATTTGAACATACCATAGTCATAGATCCAGGTACAAAGCAAAAGATGTGTCAGCTCTAAAATCTAACGTAATACTTCCCGGCTATGCTCTTAGAGGGTCTCTTGCATACAATATTTTTTCTTTTTATACCGCCAGCCACTGGGTATCTAAACTGTGGACTCCTTAGTTCACATACTGGAAATACACAAAGCAAACTCTCCAGTATTTTCAAAGATTTATTTAAAATTAATAGCTGTTCAACACTACAACAGCCAAAGCTTGCCATAATGTTTTATTTCTGTGTATGAAACAGGACTTCCTGGGAGTGTTCATTTTTGACCAATACATATTATCTCATCGTGTCAGTCAAGGTAATGGTTCTGTGTAGCTTTCCCTTTTCTGAGGGGATATATTTGATCAAAAAAACCTCCTTAAGTAATCTTATGTTAACATCCTCTGTCTAAAGGAAAGCTGATAGCTTAGTTTTTAATGAGAGCTTTTTATTAACCCCAATATATGAACGTTTATTATTGGGTTTCCCTTGAGCTCTGCTTATTTTTAACAGAACATAGTGCTTCAAATGATAGCGATTTTAAAAATCTGATTCTCCTTCTTGTAATATAAGGTCATTCTTGTCATATATATGTTTGGACAACTACTGTTCAGAATTTGGATTCAGATCAGGTCTGTGAAAAACAGTGTCTTTAATACTTCTCCCAACACTTCTGCTCCATTACCTGTTTCTCCATGTACGTAGCTGTCAGTGTCGCCGCTGGCATGCTTCTTCAGGGAGACTTGATTGAAATCAATAAGTTATTGGGAAGCGCTCAATTAGCGGTCTTTCACTTCTGGTGGTGATGCCTGCTAAGCCTCCTGTGCTGTAAGCACAATATTTCTGCACGACTTTTCAGTCCAGATGTACACATGAATCAAATGAAGAGTAAAAGAAGAAACCCTGAGTTACACTACTGTGTCTCTGATTGGGGTACCCACCGGACAATGGCAGGCACACAGTGACAGGCACAGGTGTACATGGAAGTGGCAGGTGGAAATGTTGTTAATATAAAATACCAATCACTTCAGTGGATCAGCGAGACACTAACTAGATCCCCACAGCAAAATAAAAGAGAATGAAATGGAGCCAAGCACTTTATCCTTTGCTTTCAGTTCAGTCTTTTGGCTCTCCCCATCCCTTTTGTCTTCTGTGCTTGCCCTGATGATACCATAAAAGAGTGTGATGTAGATTTAAGTCTTTTTTTCTTCCGCTAGTTTGAAGTCCACTGTGAAATCCAGTGAGATTAAATTTTAGGATTTCAATTTCATGGGCACAACCATGAAGTGCTGCCACTAAGAATTCATGCCAGTTATTTGTAATAATCCCCTTCTGTGTCACTCTGCACCCATGTTCCAATACAAAATATTTTTTCCCAATTTCCCTTTATTAACCACACCTTAAACCTCATTCTAACTAAGCAAAAAGGGCAAATTACTCAGAAATGCAGTTTCTGTCAAACTGTCAAGTGGTTACAGGAAGGTAGCAATTAAGAAAAGCTAGAAGCAATTTGAAGGCAGAATTTCAGATCGATAGACAAAGGAGCAATCAGCCTTCACAGACCTTTGGCTGGCCAGCAGACGTTAACACCCTGTGCAAGGCACACGCATGCGCTTTCTTTCTGTGATGCTTGGAGATCCTCATCACCTGGTGTCAGGTCCTCCATCTCATGAGATGCTTGGTTGATACATTGTTATTTTTTCCAAATTCTAGATTATATAGTACATGGATGTAGCTTGCCATGCTTGGATGGGAGGAACAGAGTATTTGAAACAAGCTACTCACAGTTCTAGCTGTTTTTCACAGCACTGACTACATTTCTTTTGGGGTTTTTTTTTGTTTTGTTTTGTTTTTTTTTTGGTTTGTGGTTTGTTGTTTTTTTTTTTTTTAGAGTATCTCTTATTCCGCCAAACCTGGAGAAAGCCACGAACTGCATATTTGTGGCTTTGGTGCAGACTCATATCAGTAGTGTTTGTTACTTGAAAGTACACGAAGCTTGAAGAAAGTAACTTTTTGGGGCACTGTTAGTAATTAAATGAATAATAATAAAGTATTTCAGGCATCTACGTGCACTTGTTCAGCTTGTCAAAATATTAGCATTGCCCTGTTTTTGGCAATTTCCAAATACATTACTGTGAAATGTGTGCCATCTGCTCACTGTTTTGTAAAGTACTGCAGTGAAACGTAGAGATTGGTGTGAAAGGTCTCAGCTTGGCTCCTTCACTGGTGTTGCTGCCCTCCAGCACAGGTGTCCTCTGAGCACTTCCCCAGGTCTCCCTGCCACCCTTCAGGCTTTCTGAGGCCATCAGCCCACCTGCCCGGCTACTTCTTGAGTGCCCTCATGGAGCCTCATGGTGGCACTTGTGGGTTTGGGTGAACTGGGGGCTGAGTGAAAAGTCCCAATGCCAGGATGTCAGTTAGATCTTCTTTCCCCCCGAGGCAGTTAATGCTGACAGGCAGTAAAGCCAGGGACAACCCTGTGTCTTCTTCCAGGAGTCCCACCCCAAGGGTCTGAATAGCAGCAGTTGCAGGAAGTGTTCCTGATTGCACAGTCTCGACACAACCCAGCTCTCAAGGCCAAAAAAGAGATCACAGATTCCAGAGTTGTTGCAGCATAAGAATCATATAGAAGCCTCAGGGATACCCCACAGGTTTTCTCATGGCTGGGGTGAAGGGAGGGAAAGTCACAGTGTTTTCTATGATGAATTACATTTGCACTTCTGCTCTAATTGGACAATGTGTGATTATATGTAGATCTAAGAATTTATCCTCAGTGAAACTGAAATATGTGGTTTTAATTCAGATCAGGTACCAGTGTAAATTCTTTTGGTTACTCCATACTTGATTTCCCTCTGTCTTTCTCAATCGCTTGTTGAAATTCCCTGTTTAAAATTTTAGGATTCATCTTCTGTTCTCCAATAACCCCTTCTCCAATAGTCTGCCGTTTTCCAAATGGATTTTTCTTTCTTCTTCTTCCATTGCAGTGAGACACTGTTTCTTTGTTGACCTTATTTTTGTTTTCTCACCATCCTTTTTTCCTTCACTTGCTACGGTCTATGCCAAATATTCTGTAACATACTCATGCTCACAAACTGTCTCTCCCCTTGTTTAATTGCTATTCCTTCTGAACTCTTCCAATTCTCACTTCCCTATTCTGAGTCCCATATTTCATCTGTGCCAATTTTTATTACTTCCACTTTTATCTGTGTCTCCTTCAAGCTTCCATCACCCTTTGTGTTACCACAAACTAATGATCAAGTGGGAAGTGTATCTGCTCTTTTATTCTTTCCTCTTTCAACACCAGTGTGATTAATCCTAGTCTTTCTGATTGGTCCGTGCAATGATGATTGAGCTGTCGCTCAGACTTTCACCCCGTCTTACCACTGCTATGAAATTGAACTTCAAACCGTCAGAGCATTCAGCGCTGTCAGGAAAATGCGAGTCAGTAATTTACAAAGTGGCTCTGCGTTTCGTACGCTACCCCAACTTATGAATGCAGAAAATACTCTGTAGGACTTACTAATGAATCAGGATACAGCAGTGCCACTACATTACGTAATCTCGCCTCCCTCGAGATGAATGAATTATGGATATGAAAGCATTATCACTCCCTTTTGGCATCGTTTTCACTTTCTCTCGGACTGTATACCTGTGACTTGTTGGCAGTGCTTTCTTTTCAGCCTCCCCCAGTATATAGTGAAACTCCTGCAAGCTTTGTATTTTTATTGTATTTGTAGAAGTGCTTTTGTTGTTTTACCACTGAATTCCCTTGCCTTTTGCTATTATCCCATTAACCTCTTAAAACTTACTTTTATTGCTTTATTCATTTTAATAACTTTAGTTTGATGAATGGGAAACTTCATATAATGCAAAGGGTTTTCAAAATCACTGACAAGTAAAATTGATACTATTAAGGTTCTTCTGTGTTTATATTGGCTTTTCGAATGTGGAATATTACAAAGTTCAGAGAGACCACAAGGAAAACTGCCTTTGTCAAAAGTGTGGGTACCTAATCTGAAATATGAACATGTGGTCCAGGCCCCCTTTAAAATTCTGCTCACGATGCTGGAAGAAGAATCTTACAAAAATGAAAGTTCTCTTATTAGTAAGTGAACTAAATTTTTGACGTCTCCAACTAAGATTTCAGGTGGTTTTTTTTAATGCTGATGTCCTCTTTTTTTCTGATCAAAAAGCCTATACACTCTCCCTGTGCGTGAAGTTCTTTTAATGGCATCTTTTCAAATGTATCATAGTGCATATTCAGTATAATTTATAAATAATGTGTTGTGTTAGGTCAAGTCATAATGTTACATCAAGGAATGGGGATGTGGCAACCTTCAAGGCAGAGCTCCTATAGAGGAAAGGCACTGTATTAATCTCTTTTCCTTTTTGATTTCTACTCTTCCCTCTTCAGCTTTATAATCCCCTCTCACAAGTGGAGTAACTAAAATGAACAGAGAATGGGAATATACCTTTAAAAAGTACAGTGAATTGGTTTTTATTAAACCTCACTTTGTAAGAATGGGCCAGTGAAACTGGCACAAAGTCGGATGAGAGAGAGAGAGATTAATTCATCTTCTGTCACTTCTGAGAGCAGAGTTCAAGCCAATTCAAGGAGACAAAAAGACTTTTTGCATGTGTGCTTAGTGTGTATAGTTGTCAGCAGTGAGGGACTTCAAACTGCTCTGCCCCAGTTTTCAGTTTATAGAAGTATCACAACCCCAACTGCGGGGTCTTGGTTTTGAAAACAGCCCAGGAGCTGAACTCGAGAAGCTGGTACTTGGCTGGCAGCACATGGGTAAGTGAAGGTGCCCCTGGAAGGGCCTGATGAGGGGATGCTACGCCAGCAGACGAGCTTATTCTTCCAAAGACTGAAGTTACTGCTTAGGAGAGGGGTTTGGATGTTGTGTGTTGGGAGGATGTCTGTTTTAAGAAAGAAAGCAAGAATGAAAAATAGAAGGTCAGACATTTGATAACTGTCTACTTTTTCACCATCCTAACGCAGCCAAGTGCAAATGTAATGTACATTTGACCATGGATCTCTTACAGTTTCTGAACACCGTGATCTCAGTTGTGACTCTGACCTGTGGCCCTGGGAGAGGTTAGGAAGAGGCTTACTGAGCCCAGAGAGGTCTCCTGTGGCACAAAGTGCCCCAGGCAACTTCAGCGGCCTCCAAATAGAGTAACAGGGAACGTGGCTCTCACTACACCTTTGAAAAGTGTACAGGTTGTGTTTCCTTACGCGTGAGACCAGACTGGAGAAGTTAGTACTATTATCAGTGTGAGGCTAATGTGGACTTGTGTGCAGAGATTATTTCTGTTTCCTGCAAAAAGTACTTGAATGCGTGTATCTACAGAAAAGGTTACACGTGTCCTCCAGCTTCCCTGTCTGCCAGACAGGATCAGGTGCTGTCAGGACGTGCAGGAATTGCCTCAGCGTTGCTGAAATTCGGTTTATTGCAATTTTGTGATACAAACCTATAGAATGTAATACTTTTTAATCAAATAGCATTTGATAAAATGCATTTGATAGAAATGTTTCTAAAATCTATAGAAAGCAACAAATATATTTTTTAACTTTTTAAACTACAAAGCATATTTCTGTAATATTGCTAAAGCAATTTATTACAGTTTTAGAAATAATTTCTACAGTTTTAATATTTTACCTTTTCCCATTGTCTTCAGTCAAATGTTCAAATACAGGCAGAGGGCAAGTTGTCCACTATTTAACAGCAGTAGTCTGGCAATTTAGAAGGAAAAATAAAGTGAAGGATCTGTCAGTAGGTTTTAACTGGATGCTGTGAGTAGCAGACTAGCTTTGGTGCAGCAAAACAAGGGAGATGAGGCTGAATGTTTTAATTACAGCAATGTTAACATTGCCACTTTTTGCAACTCCTACACGAGATGTAATCTGTAATGACAAATATCTCTAATACTCTGTTAGGACGTTAGTTGAGTGTTATTTCCAAGAGAAATATGCTATTCACTGGATTTCTGTAGCAACTTCTGATAAGTTATTTTGGTTAAGGCAAGAATTGAGGCAAGAAAAATCAGATTTTCAGAGCCAGCCAGAGCAATAACTCACTCTGTACAGCTGAGGAGCTGGACTGACACAAAGCAGTGACACAGCTTTCATTAGTGGTATATGAGAAGATTGAATGATTGGTTTCCATATTTTAATCCCAAAGATTCCAATTCTTTAACAGTCCTGTAAGCATGATGGATATTTCATATTCCAGTTTTACATGTTGCAGACATGAAAGCACAAAAAGAGATAAATCTTCCATTTTTATTGTGGACCAAAATGTGTAGTGTTTAATATGCTAACTGGTTTAGCTATAATGTATCTTGTATGTCCAGGGGTACTTGAGCTTGACTAGGAAGGCTGTGACAAGTCTAAGAAGGATCCAGCAAAGCTCCAACAACAGGGAAAAAGCACATGATTTTGTCATAAGGCATCTCTTGGACCCATTCTTGCTTTGTCCTAAGAACATCTACATCACTATTGTTTTCCTCTTCTTTTTGGTACATTCATTCTTGAATGATTAATTTGCCTGCATTCCTAGAAGTTGCCTTACCAAGCCTTTCTGGAATTACATTGTTCTTTTTCCAAGAAGTGTTAGATTGTGTCAAACCAGTTCAGCAGTGAGTCTGCATACGTATTTCTGCTCCGCGGTTTGCCTGCAGTTTTTCTTCTCTCCATCTGTTAATTATATGTAGTGGCTCGTGAAGGATTACATTAAAACATTTTAAATAATTGGTATGATAGGGGATACTATTAGTCACCATTATCACCGTTAGGTGATAATTTTCTGCTCTGTCCCTTCTGTTTGGGGAGAATGGAGGGCAAATCTGTTAACAGGGAAAAGAAATGCTGAGTAGATTAAAGAAATGTTGGACTCGATTCATTTCTCACACAAACTGTATCTCTGCTGACTTCACAGAATTGCTCCTGATTTATATCATTGTAATGTAGAGGAAAATCAGTCCCTTAAACTATACTGCTTTATGTGATTCATTTTGTGTTTTGTCATCCTATAATGTATATTTTGCATTTTTAATGTTAGGCTACACATCTTTCAGGTAACAATCACATAACTCCAAACTACAATATTATCTATCATAACACAGTGGTGTGTCTTAAGATTTTAGACTTCTAGATGATACAATTTGAAAATATGCTGGTCTTAATCTTTTCTTTTTTCTGTAAAACTTGAGATTATAATTACATATATATTTTATATTCCTTGACCAAAGTATTGAATTTTCAGTATACATCATGCATTCTTGCTGATGAGAGTAGAGTAGAGTTTAAGGATTTTAAAAAGCGTAGTCTAATATACTTGAAAAATACAGAATGTAATACAAATATTGCTAAACGTAGAAGTACACTTTTCAGCAACAAAGATTTCTAAACAAGAGCAGAGAATAAAGAGAGCTCTATAGAATTTTCTTAAGATTCTCTAATTGGTGGAAAATGTGAAAATTGCATTTGTGGATGAGGAAGTAAACAACTATTGCACACATTTCCTTAAAAAAACCCCAGATCTTTCCCCCTCCCTGCCCCCCCATCCCCTTAGATTTTGCTTGAAAAACATTTCTAGTTAAGAGGAGTGGTGTGATCTTCAGTGATTGCAGAAAGCCTCAGAAATAATATGCACATGAAAAGGGTGTTGGAAAGTTCTCCTTCTAAAGCCATGGTATATTGGTCTAGAAAGGAGCTCCAAAGCAACTGTGTATGCATTAATTGCTGTCCATCATATCAAAGAGCTTAGAGAGCGGAAATAGGTCAATGATGTATTAGATGTCATCAGTTATTTCTTTATTCAGCTTGCCTTTTCAAATAGCATAGCTGCATTTGCATAGATGTTTCATTCACGTATGACCTTGAAGTACTGAAGGATCCGTTTGCCTTATGTCGAACTCAAATTTAACCTTGAGGGTAGCTCTGCTTTTAGTGAGGGTCTGGAGCAGATCATTTCTAGAGGTTCTTTCCAGTCTGAATTATTCTATATGATAATACGATACAAAGACTTGCTAATCAGCCTCTGTTGGCTAGTTCTACAGGCAACGTAATTATTAAGGTGCAACATGCCACTGAAGATCTGAGTACATAGTGAAAAACTGATGATTAATTCACAAATTCTGTGTGAAATACAAATTGCAAAATATTGTTGTGTGGATGTTAATGTACAGATGTTCCCAAACACTTCTTATGTTTAATGACAAAAATCTCCTGATCCTAAAGCGCCTTTAATTTTATCATAGTTGCTAAATTGAAAGTGTGTAGCAGCTTTCACCTTATATTATTTATTATTTAATCATATGGTTTAAAAAATAACTATGTAACAGAAGGGACTGCCTATTGAAACAGCAAGCATCCTATAGTTTGGAATATCATAAGCGGTTTATGAGAGAGTAACAAAAGAGGGATATGTTTGTAGTTAATGCTCTTCACCCCAAAGAGCTTTGACAGCTCCAGTGGAAAAAAAAAAAGGAAAGAGGCTACATTTATGGTAAGGGTTACACAGAACTAGTGTCCCATACTTAAATACTCTTAATCTGCCTTCCTTATTTTCTTTCCACAAACAAAACCCCCAAAACTAAAAAAAAACACAAAAAACACCCCACCCCCAAATTCTTTAGCATCTTTGGAAAAATAAAACTGTGCCTGCGTAAGAAGAGAGTAAAATTACAGGAGGTGAGATTGGGTGGATGGGATGGGTCTGAAGAAGGAGTCAGGAAGGAGAAAGGTAAAGGCTCTGAATCAGGTACCATTGGCAAAACAAGTAAAAAGGCAGAATCATAGAATTGTTTAGGTTGGAAAAAATCTTTAGGATCATCAAGTCCAACCATAACCCACCACCAAACCATGTCCCTAAGTGCCACAGTGCCACTCCTACATGTCTTTTAAACAACTCACGGGATGGTGCCTCGACCACTTCCCTGGGCAGCCTGTTGCAATGCTTGACAGCCCTTCTGGGGAAGAAACTTTTCCTAATGCCCGATCAAAACCTCCCCTGGCCCAACTTGACACCATTTCCTCTTGTTCTATCACCTGTTGCTTGGGAGAAGAGACTGCCCCCCACCTTGCTACACTCACTTTTTAGATAGTTGTAGAGAGTGATAAGGTCTCCCCTCAGCCTCCTTTTCTCCAGGCTGAACAACCCCAGCTTCCTCAGCCTCTCCTCATATGACTTGTGCTCATCAGCTTCGTTGCCCTTCTCTGGACACGCTCCAGCACCTCAATGTTCCTCCTGTAGTGAGTGGCCCAAAACTGGTCCCAGTACTGAGCCCTGGGGAATACCACTTGTGAATGGAAAGAGCATGCTTTTAAAATGGATAAGAAGTGAGGGAATAACAAAAGGAATTGTTGAGTCTTCTGCTTAAGAGGATGGAAGGGAAAAAAAAAAAAGGTATGTAGAAAGCTGAAAAGCTTAATAGCTACTTTGTGTTAGCCCTTCACTAAAAAGATAATAGTTACAGGCTTAATGCACTAATAGTAGTAACATAAAGGTGAGATGGAATCAGGAAGGAACAGGTTAAAAAGTGCCTACTAATTTAAGATGGAACACATTAAACTAATCTCTGGAGAGCCAGGCAAAACTCTCCCTGGAGTGAGGCAGCATCAGTATCAAAGCCATTGGCAATTTAATTAGTGAATTCATGGAGGGGAGGGAATTTCACTGGGGCTGGAAATGAATGCCATAGAATGAAATCAAGCAGGTGTAAGATCCTCATAGTCAAATTCTGCTTTTTCAATTCAGATCTTTGGACACGAGGGAATACTCTGCTGCTCTGAAAATCCATTGTTCGATATGGTATATGGCCCTGACTGAACAGCCTGTGAACCTGGCTCGCTAATTAGTACTTATTTTGGCAGTGGTCATTACGTGGCCAACAGCCAGCTTTACAGGCTGCAGGGATGTGTTCTGCAAAGATGTGGACTTTGAGTGGCAAACGTGACGTGATATCATTTCCTACAACAGTAAGTCAACCTCCCAGTCTGCAATGGTATGAGCTGATTGATAACTCACATTATTTTTTAAAGTTGAGGGACTCAACAATATTGTGCTAAACACACATGAAGAGAAAGCATGAAATCACTGTGGTTGCTGTCCAATCTTTTCTTTATAATTATTTCATAAGCTGCCATCTGTAATTAAGTTTAAACTGTCGGTGGTTCCATGGCATAGTGGTGTCATTGATAAGAACACGTACACAATTATATAATCCTTTCTGTTGGGAAACATCAAAAAAATTATGGCTGGGAATGCATAATGCCTTTTTCAAACAAGAGGGCAAATAAAACAGAAATTTCAATGGACTGTTATAAGCCTACATTCTTATTGTTCTTATCCTTCCTTTTTTCTTTTTAATCTCTGCAAGCAGGATATTTTTGGATCTAGAATATTTCTACATTTTGTTTGTTAAACCATCATCCTCAGGTTTTGATTTTAGAATGGCAAAGCAGACAGCAGCAGACTGCAGGTAGGATTTTCCTTTCACAATATTACAAGTGTCATTCGCTCTGTGAAAATTCCTCCAGATAGTTAAATCACTACTTGCGTTTTTTCCAGTTTTCCTGATGTGGAGAAGGAATTAAAATCTGTCCCTCCTTTGGGGGAAGCTTATGCAACCAAGCGCATGATTCTTATGACCCCTTAGGCTGTCTCGGTTAAAATGGTCCATCAAAGCCTAAAGCAGCTGTTTATCAAGCACCAGTAGAAGCACAGCAGCAGCTCCGAAATGTTTCTGGCTGTCCACGGAATAAGAGGCCATGTTCAGTAACAGGAGAATGACAAATTTCTCCAGGTGCTCCTTACCCCTGGGGCTGCTGTGGGGAGTTGGCCATGGTTCACACTCTGTGGGCAAATCCCCCCGTTGACCAGCAGAGTGCAAGAGAAATGAAATGTAATTTCCTTCACCTTATTTCTATAAAAGGTGATGCAAACATCCTGGTTTTACAATATACATAACATACATAATTCCCATATATTTAAGTATGGTGTATATTTGAACTGTGTCAATGATTGCAGACTTTTATAGTTTCTTGTAAAACACCTATATCACACACATGACTGTTCCTCCTCCTTCCCACCGTTAAGTTCTCTGGCTAACAATATTTGCATTCATCTCACCCAACTGTAGAGGCCACATATTGTCACATCGCGTAGTAGTGATTCTCCTTGTAGATGGGAGACTTTATGCTCCCTGTCCAAATAACAGAAGACGAAAAAAAACTCTTCCAGGCTGCCTCTAGTGACATCTCAGTCTTGTGTCCTCTTCTCAGCAATCATTTCTGTCTGCCTCTCATTCTGTTTGTGAACCCATCTGGGATTCTGTGTTATGTTAACATAACACACAGTTATATGTCTGCCAAATCCTTTCCAATATTTCTGCAAGTGATATAATAGATCTTTGGCTGTGCAGTGGCAGCTTGGGACTGGATGGGCTGCAGAGGTGTGGAGGGAGTTGGCCCGTGTATTGTGAGGTTGCCATTTACTGCCCTTGAAGGCTGTGGTGAAGGGGTAAGGTTCTTCATTGCAGGATCTGCGGGTCCTGGTGGAAAGGAAGTTGACTATGAGACAACTTAGCCCTTCTTTTAAAAGGAGATTTTAGTAGATTATATTCTAACCTTAATTTTTCTATGACATTTGCATTTTTGTGACAATGGTATGTATTGGATTCCTAACTCTGGCCTTGTATGACCTCGTGAGTCTCTACAGCCTTGTCCAGTAGCTCGCACGTTGGCCATTAGCAATTCCAGAGCTGTACGTGCTCCACCGGGAGCACCAGGGAGCCCAGCAGAGGGGCACTGGGCTTGATCTGTGCTGCTGAGTGGGGCTGCGGGGCCGTGGAGACGGCAGCAGGGGCCGCCTGCACTTGGGCTTCTTTGCATGGTTCTGCTGAGGTCCTGAAAAAGCCCCTGGCATTTTTCTGTCAGCTGTGCCTGGAGAAATTGTCATCCCCTGCAAATGGTCTCTGAACTGTGAGGGCGGGGGATTGTTCAGCTGTTTGTTGCTCCAATTGGATTCATCTGTTACCGATGTTTGCCGATACCATCGGTAGTGGCTGTGGGCATTCGGCTCTTTTCCTGCTGCTGGGATGGGCGCTTGTGTCACCTAAGGGGAGGTGGATTCTGGAACAGGAAGGTTTTGAATTTGGTCTGTGTAATGTTCATTGAATTTTCTGCCATCAATATACTGTTTTTTGACTGATACTGTTGAATATTTGGGGAGTGACTGTAGTAATGCTTAATTATTTTTTTTTTTTTTAAAGAGGTAAAAGAAGAGGTCTCATCTATCTGCAGTCTGTATGTGATATTAGATATGCGAGTTACATGTTGTAGCGTAGATAGCAATTTCCCTGGAGACAGAGTGGGTGACTGTGAGGGCAGGGTGGCCTGAAGATAAGGGCTATCTGCTATCTTGGCATGAAATATTAGTAGCGAGCATTTAATCTGTTTTTGCTTTCCCACTTTATTTTGAAAGCTAAATTAAAAGGATTTTATTGCATTAAAACAAAACCTTCTACAAATTAATATCCCTGTCAATGCTTGCTCTTCATATAACTTTTCCAGTCTGACAGTGAACAATGACAGTGAGGGCAGATCATTTGTAGGAAGTTGCTTTAAAGAAAAAAACAGAAAAAGAAACCTTTGTAATTATAAACCCTGATTATGTAAAGTAGTCAGATACAGGCTTTTTTGCTTGGGTTGTGTGTTTCTCTTTTAAAATGTCTTGTTTAGAAGTCCAAGTGCAGAAATGGAGGATATTCATTTAACATTTAAAATGAAATCAAATACCTGCTTCCTTACTGTGTAGTGCTTTGCTTATAATCTTTAGAGTTCGCTTATTTAGCTTTATGGCAGCATTCCTATATGCTGTTTGGATCTTTGAACCTCATTTCTCCCCCTCCTTATTTTATTATCATAAAATTCAAAATACTTGACAAGGGAAAGTACTTCAGAGACTACAGCACAATCATACTTCCCGTACATCAAAGTGAGAAAAGACTGTGAGATGAGCTATCTTGACCAACATGAAACAGGACTTTGACATTGTAATGCATCAACATCACTCTCATTCAATTTTTTTTTTTTTTAATTTGGACAGTAAAAAGAGGATATCCTAAGGACAATTATGACTTACGCAACCTGTAAGTGAGCAGGGGTGTTAAAAGCATCTGTAGCCCCAGTTTGCTTTGAAAAGAGAATCAAATCTGTCAAACAATACAGGGATTGCCTGGCTGAACGTGACATGTAATACTCAATGCTCTGATGTTTCTGTACTGGCCACTAAAATATGAAATAAGAAATAGATTTATTATACCAGCTAAGCAGTGAGTAAGTAGCACTTGATGTTGATAATACACCGGAACCTAAAACTACACAAGCCTTTGGGTATACCAAATAAATGTGGCTCTTTTTAAAAAAATATTTATAATAATGGCAAAAAAATGAAAATCCTATTCTTTGGTACCCTAAATTCAACCCCAGTAAGCTAATGCTATTATTAGTGAAAAATAGTTCCTTAAATGTAAGTTGGAAAATAGTTACTAGAATCATATTGTCATTATAGGAAAATGTAGTTACTTAAAACCTTGGAAATACGTGTGTTTGAAATGCAGTTGGTGGCAGGCATGCATTTACACACTTAGGAAAACTGCTTGTAAATCACATAAGTGCTTTGTACAGTACATCTTCTAATTTCTCAGCTACTGGAAGATTATCGCAAGTTAAGTTGCTAGCCTGCCTGAGGACAGGAGCTCTTTGCTAAATTCTAAATTATTTCACTTATTGTGCTTAAATATACTTTGATGTGATTATTCAGTAGAAAAATACGCAAAATTGGTTTTTATGCTCAATGTGACACTGATAAGGAAAGAGTCTGTTGTATTTTGAAAATGCGAAGTATGAAGAATAAAATCTTGAAATAAAAAGAAAAAATAAACATAAAAAAATGAAAAGAGAAAATCAAGCCTCTTGGTGTATTTTCTGATAGTGTCTGCAGCACGGCACAGTGCTGTGCCGTTAATGTAGGTAGAATGTGAGCAGAGCTATAAGGAAAAAGGAAGTGCATCTGAGGAAAAATATTGAATTGAAAAATTCAGTATTAAATTGAAAAATTGTTCTAGTTTAGTGCTTTCACTTTTTTAACATTTAAGAAATATGTTTAATGAAAATATATCTCACTGACAGTACATCTTTGAGCTAAAGTATGTATTTATGGACATAATCGTATTTACCAAACACTGGACAGAATGTATTAATGCACATAGGACTGGTGTTATAATTAGATTTTAACATTTTTCTTTCTGTTAGGTTTCTGAAGCTTTTCATTAAATAAAAAATTCTTTATGAATTAAATAGAAGGTTTTTTAAAATAGAATATGGTTTGCTGCATACCGAATAGGAAGTCAAAAGATTCACAGTAAAATATGAATCCTTTAAATGAGAATGTAAATAGCCAGCATAAGTCAGCTTTGAATGTGCAACCCTTCTATCAATAATTGAGGTATTTTTTTCTTGACTGCTTTGTCTCTGAATGCATCTCTCTAGCACAGTTATGATAACTAATTATCTATTGAATCATTTAGAGCTAGTGCAGTGAAAGTAGCACATAGTGTACTTACCTGGCTAAACTGATAGGGAATGCTTTGTAAAAGTAAGGCATTGCAGAAAAGTAATATTTATGCTCAATTTTTTTATGACAAGCAGCTGTCTTTGTCCATCCGTCTCCTCATCAGAATGTTTATTTTATATTATCCTATGCTGTGAATTAGACACAATGCTAATGCTGTGCATTATGACAGGCTGAAAAAAGATGTTAAAAGGGTATGAAATTAAGACAACAAAACATTTGAATTGTTATTGTTGCAAAGGGTACTACATCTCCTCTTCTCTCTGATGCAGTGAGGAATTAGCAAGTTCTGCTGTATTTCTGAACTGGGCTGCCGGTGTGTGTGGAGAGGGGACAAGCAGCTGTTGTACAGACAAGCGCTCACTGATTTTGCTTTGAAAAGGACTTAGAGCAAGCAAAAGGGAAAGTCTCTTCCTGCGGTAATGCGGTGAAATCTATTGTTGCTATGGTCTCAACTGGGTGCCTGGAAGCACTGATGTACGTGTGAAATGTTTTCGTATCACAAGCATATTAGCAACTTACTTGATACCAAGCACAGAAAAAGAAACCCATACTGTTCATGCATATCCTTGTTTTCCTCGGTTTTGTACTATAGTAAAGTGAGGGTGTTGTTGGCAGCCAATTTGATGTCAGGTCTGTCTCTGATTCTTTCTTCGTGCTCATCGGGGTGCCGATAGACTAAAGCCATGCAGCATGAAGAGATTTTTCACATCACAGTTGCAGAAGCAAACTACTTCTTGCCAAGCACAGAAAATACCAATAAACATTACATATTCACATTTCCCTTTTGTTGTTTAATAAGGGAAAGGTGTCCTGGTGATTGCTCAGCCATCAAAGAGGAAAAATTACAACTTCTTTTCTTCTCTTTTTGCTCTTTTGTCAACAGAGAGTCTCTTTTCCTCAGCCTTCTGCTGTAAACTATAGAGAGCATATAGAGAGTCTCAATAGGAAGCATAATGGGAAAATATGAAATTGCACAGCTCAGTTGCCAATCGCAAATGAAGGCGCCTTTCCTCTTGGCTGTACGTGGGCTTCTTTGTTAGCCAGAATTGATTCCCTGTTTTTCAGAGGCCTGTTTATATATTTGGGATACATCTGCCTCCTCCAAACGCTCTACTGTTAGACTTACTAATTAGAGTTGTATGTGTGCAACCTAGATTTCCCCTTTTGTCTCTTGAGTGGAGGGTTTTTTGCTGTAACAGGTACCTCTTCTGTTGCATTGGTTGGTGTACGCACTGATCTGCAAAGCACCTTCCAAATACAGACTGGTGTGAGGGGCTGCTTTTGAAATAACCAATTAATAAGTGTGGGTGTGTAAACAAAGCTCTTTGCTTTAAATTCCCATTTGCTTAATTTTAGTGCCACCACCAAGAACTGTCATCCTCTCCTTCTCACTACTTACACTATAAGTTTCTGCTCAGTGTGAGAAAGAAAATTTG
>JAOTQQ010000052.1:34375459-34442710 GCA_026546715.1 Gallinago undulata | reverse complement strand
ACTTACTAATTAGAGTTGTATGTGTGCAACCTAGATTTCCCCTTTTGTCTCTTGAGTGGAGGGTTTTTTGCTGTAACGGGTACCTCTTCTGTTGCATTGGTTGGTGTACGCACTGATCTGCAAAGCACCTTCCAAATACAGAGTGGTGTGAGGGGCTGCTTTTGAAATAACCAATTAATAAGTGTGGGTGGGTAAACAAAGCTCTTTGCTTTAAATTCCCATTTGCTTAATTTTAGTGTCACCACCAAGAACTGTCATCCTCTCCTTCTCACTACTTACACTATAAGTTTCTGCTCAGTGTGAGAAAGAAAATTTGCCCAGGCTTTTTTTCTTTTTTCCCTTGAAGATGACAGAATCCGCATCCTTCCGCAAAATAGCTATGGAAATTCCTCCTTCGTTAGGCTTGAAATATCTTTACTGATCTTTAAGTCTACTAATTTATTCTGTCTGCCAACAGGAATTTGGCTCAGTTCCTTACGTGTCACTAAACCACTACTGAACTACTGTTACTATCTTTAATCTTTTTTGTATACAAGTAGTCATAATAAACCAGCAGTAATAAATACCATCAGTAGACATAAATACTAATATTTCAGCATAATTTTAATAGTTTTTTGTTTAGCTTAATTCATAGTGACAAAGACTGAAAACTGAAAGAAATATGTGAAGCCTTCCCATTATTCTGAAAAGTTCTGCTCTTAGCCTTTGTGGTCATTCAGTAATCTCTGAGCTAGGTGTGGACTTCCACTCCTTACATACATGAACTGAAGTACTCAGCAAATGTATATACTTTGTCTTTCATTTAAATGACTCCACTTTAAAATCATCTGCTCCTTTCAGGCACTTGTTTTTTTTACCCCAGTGCTTTGGGGTTAATTTATGTCTTATAGATAGTAAGTTATAAATGGGGAAAATAAGACAATGTTCCAACTGTGCTGTTCGTGAACAGTATTCCAGTATTTTACTTAATAGCCCCTTCTATGTCTCGCTATATGTGCAAGTCAGGCGCCACCTCCGTTGCTGGTGGACCCTTTACAAAGTATAACATCTTAATGCTTGTAAAATTACTTATGTACTTTTACTTCTGTATCAATTGTAATATATTGAATATAGTATATATAAAATTTAACTTTTTTTCTTGTAACACCTGTAACAAAAGTCTCTTGGAAATATGTAAGAAACATATAGATCAGCTCTCAGGGAGTCATTTGTTGTGCTGTATTTTTCTAAAACTCCAGTTGATTTCCCAATGTTTATTTCTTTCCTTCCTAATAAATTCTGATAGTCATTTTGGTTTAGTATGCTAATTTAGAAAGTAATCATACAAAGATTATATACATTAGTTTATATTTAGGATTCTGGGAAGGATCTTTATGTAGCTCCATATTAGACTACAGTCTGATTTCTCTTTTCATTCTGAGAAATGAATTTATATGACTGACTTCTCTGGGAAGTTATGGTAAGAGTTTTCTAATATATCGCTTGGCAAAATAATCGTACTGTATTGAATGAATTCATACATTAGCATGACTCACATACAAGGCTGAGCAGTTGCACAGTTAAGCCAGCCACTTCCAGTAAACAGAATTCAAAATCTCATGTTTATTTTAATTTTATTTACTGCATTGCATATGCATAGTTTCATGTTTCTCCAAGAAAACATGATTGCCCGCTCCACCCCGCTCTCTAATTGGCAGATAGGAGTGACAACTCAGCTTGCTAAAACACACAAACTTTCACGTTTGGAGTAATATTTTTCTGAAAATACATATCTTTTACAAAACAGGCCCCTATATGTAAATCAGTATGGAAAGACAATGTTGAAAACCTGCCTGGTAGAAAATCACTAAAGCTGTTTGGCCAGGAGATCTTGTCAAAATTGTTCTGTTACAGGTTTGTACATTAAAAAAAAAGGATATATTGAGAGAGAACAATTTGAGCAAATGATGTCAACACATTTAGAATCTCTGAAACTGCCCTATTCTCTTTAGGAAATACTATAAGTCTGGTTGAAGTAAGTGCTTTTTATATCACTGTATACAAAGAGGATTTAAATTTCAGATTCTGAATTAAAATCTAAATGTTTTTCAAGACAGTCAAACCGAATCTTTTCAATTTTTAATATCTTAAAATTTCTGATTTAGAAGATTATTTTAAAATTTGGATTAAGCTTTTTATTTTGGCCATTTCTTTTTCCATTGAATAGGGCATAAAAAGTTCTCATGTATCTTCAAATATTCAGTTTTTTTCAGTCCATTATTTTGTACAAGGTAGGGCATTTATCTTGTCATCATTCACTCTTTCTGTCTGCCCTGCTTGAAGGAGAATTACTGGCCAGCATCTGGCAATGCACTGCGTACTGACTTGGATTGTAAAATCATATTCTGTGTAGGTAAGTGTAGCTAATGTGAGGATGAATTAGGGTGAATATAAATAAGTCACCAGAGAGCACACCAGTTTTATTTCTCTGGGATTACAGCCATGCAGATTTATGTTTAGGTTTTTGTTTTCAGTAGTTAAAACAAAGAGCAGTAAGGAGGTGACTTTTACCTTCTGTGAAGTCTTTTATTATACTCTGGTGGGATTCCTGCATATTGTTCTTCTAATGGACTTTTCCTGCTGTGCTGAAAAGCCAGCTTGTTAAATAAGATCATACAAAAATACAGGACAAGTGGAAATTATTCTGTAATTTTTTTAATTGATGGGTAGGGAGAATCTCTTGCTATAATGCACTCTAGAACAACATTGTAGAGTTTTATGACACAGTTCTTAACCGATGGGGAGGTGCAAAATAGCGCTGGAGTAGGGCAATCTGTAAGTTTCAGGAAAAGAAAGGTTTTCCTGATATAACTTTGTATTTTAGTCTCCAATTGGAGCATTGTTTTCAGTTCAGCTGCAGGTCAAGGTACTTTTGGGCAGTAAGTGCCATCAAACCCATGGATTTCTTAAACTTGCTTTTTGTTCGTTTACCTTTTGCCATAATATCTGGCACCTTGTAGGTATTTTTGTGTCCGTAACGTAATAGCGTCATAGGGTATTTTGGGATGGAAGGGACCGCAGGAGGTTACAAAGTCCAAATCTCCTGGTTAGAGCAGGGGCAGCTCTAAGGTCAGCCCAGGTGGCTCAGGGCTTTCTCCAGTCAGGTCTTGAAAACCTCCAAGGATAGGGGCTGCACAACCTCTTTGGGCAACGCCTGGACATACTTTGACCCTGTGAGGTTCTGCTATCCCTATTGAATTAGTAGGAAAAGAAGGAGAGTCTGACCTTTCTTTGCTGAAGTTAACGCAAGTGACAGCATCGCCTCTGAGAGCTTCTCTTGCCTTACTTAAGAAAGTGGTTGTATCAGGAAATAGAAGATACAGAGCAAATTAAGAGTCCAGTAAGAACATACCATGTAGGAATCAAATCAGTTTGTGTAGGGTGTTAGTTTGCAGTGTGGTTGTTTCACTTGACCTTAGCTCTACTTTAGTTGTTCATATCGCCTCTGTAGTGAAGTTGTAGCCCAAATGACTAGTCCTGGATGACCTAAAAAGCCAAGAACAGAAGAAGACATTCTCTGCTTAAAGAGTCTGAATTAAGCGTCTTAACCAGTTCATAACAAGAGCTCTCTGATGGAGATTCTTGGCGGGTTTTTTCTGTCTGGCAACTTTCAAGCTTTCTCTTATCAGCAAAATTAAGAGCAATTCAGTAGTCCCTAAAGGAATTTGTACTAAGAGCTGATAATTGTTGTAAGCATTAGGACAATCGGAGAAAGAGGAAGAGCAACATACTTGTTGCTTAACAATGATGCAACAAATGTATATGTGAGAAGTGGTTTGCATGTTAAATATATTAAAATGAGTTAGGATATGCTTATAATCTCATCCTTACAGGTGTTTTGTGTGTGTGCTGTCCTATTACGTTTTTATGCAAGAAACTCAAAATGGAAGGACCGCTTCCTTGCAGTAGGGCCCACATGATGGTGTGCATTAGAAATGGTTTGAACTCGCTGGAGGCATCACTCCTTAACTCCAAGTCCCAAGATTCAGCAAAGGTGATTTATGAGCAGCCGGTTGATGCAAACCCTTCCTCGGGTGCATCACCACTGTAGCACCCAAGCGTGGCTTATCTGCCACGGTAGTTGTCTGCACTTCACCCGTCAGTAGCCAATGCTTCTGTAGTTCTCTTTCATTTTCAAACATATTAAAAATTTATCACAAACATTTAAAGAAGAAAAAATGCATTGACTTTTCTGAAAGCAATTTGTTAATTAACATCAAAGGGATGAAATTTGCCTTGCATTGCCTGGTGAGTGGCATTCTTCCATCGTCCTGGTTGCTATGGCGATGAAGGAAACTCGTTTGTTCCGGGTCACTCCTAAATTTGCACATGAAAGCATTAGAGATTACTGCTGTCTAATCAAGTTATATGGAAAAGTTTAAAGGGAGGTACAATGTTTTACAGCCAGCAACCCTCGACAGAATAAAACACAATAGCTGAGAAAAAGGATTATCTCGTGCTTTTAAAAACATACTAGGAAAGTTCAAAATGGTATGAAAGCTTTTTTAACCAAACATCTTGATTTTTTTAATGCTATTTTCTAAATGAGGAATGTAGAATCACATTTCTAATAGAGAATTAGTGTATGCATTGCCCAACTCCAGGGCTGGATTCAGCATAATGAATAAGGCATGTGCTGTGCATTCATTAAATGATTTTACTTTTGAACTCCAGAGTTTTCTGTGTCACAGTCCTTGATATCATTGCATCAGTACTGAAGTACAAAAAGAATTGTTACTCTGAGTATGAATTAAATTCTCAAAAGCAAAGAACTTCCAATGGAAAGCCTCAGGAGAAGCCCACACCTTGCTGTAGGTACTTACTGGCAGCAGAGTCTGCATGCGGCAGATGCGGACTGCATTGTGTCTCTGTGTGAAGGTATTCTGCAATGCTGTAGGAAATACTGGGTTTATACCATGGTGGAGACTATATTTTTGAATGAACTTGTATTTTCATGTTTGGATTAGGTTTTTTCTCCTTTTTTGGGGGGGCATTATTTTATGTATATTCGTTGATTATTAGATTTTCAGGACTTGCAGTTTCCAAATAATGTGTCAGTCGTATTAAATGCTGTTTAAATGGAAAAGTCTGGAGCTTTAACAGCAGTTACGAAAACAGCTCCATTACAGACCAGAACATTAAGTTACCTTAATTCTTATTATTTATGATTTAACAGTACTGTTCAGAGACCACAACTGAAGAAACATAATGAGTTCTTCAAGTTATCTTTTAAATTCATTATAAACAAGAATATAGCATCCTGTATCTTAATTATATATGAGGATATTCTTGCTATGAAATAGCATTGTTGTCATGGAAGCAATCAAGACTCAGCAACAAGGAAACTGTGTTTGATTGACCAACGCTGTTTTTAACAATACTAAGTGAAAAAATTTCCATTTTAAAGTAACTGCTTAAGAAATGTATCTGCTTAAATGTTGGCTTATTTTTCAGTACTAAACTGACATTTTTCACTAGTAAAGATGGTAAAAATTAGTACCACGGAAACGTAGGAGGAGACTATGTGTACACAAATGCCCTTACTGAATAGGGATTAACTATGGTAGCAGAACATTAAGATGTACATACAGGATGTTTAAGGAGCACTATAAACATGATGGAAAGTGTTAGTATGTGTGAGCATCTGAGAATGATGAGTTTTTCCATGTCTTTGGTGAAACACAGAATTAAAAGGACTTATTCACAAACTATGTCCTTAATTTTAATTTTTTTATTTTTGATCTGCTGTCTTCTCCTTTCTACTAAAAGATTTATCACTTCCTTAATTTCTAGGTTTTAAGGTGTAAGAAGTGCATGTATCGTGTGTTACACACAAGGTATATAAATTCATTCAGGATTGCATGTGCAACATGGAAGTCAATATACATTTCTGGTTTCCTTACGTTTGCCTACTGCAGAATTCTGCCACGTGCCAATATTGGCAGATCTGTAGCCTAAATGCAACCGTTCTGCTCTGTGGGTGTGGGCTCTCGCAAGGAAATGCCTGGGAGCTCTTACCCCCACCCTGCAGCAGAAGCCCACTGCAGAGGGGCTGGTAGTTGGATATTGGGGTTCTCCGTTACTTTCCAGCTTGTTTAACCAGAGCTTCGACATTATTAGGTTCCAATATACGGCAAAAAGAGCATTTTATTGAGGCCAATTGCAATCTTTTCAGCAAAGTGATTGAGCATTTAAGTGCCTCGCTACATCAGTATCTTCAATATCAACTCCACTGCTGACTCTAGTGGAGACATGGTTAATCCTCATGTGCTAATATTTATGTGGAAGGGGACTTCTGACTCATAGTTCTCAAGAATCAAACTCAAGTTAATAAAAAAGAACAAAATTAATGTAAAAAGGAAGATTAGCTGTATAATTTTTTCTCTCAAGGAATACTGGCAACATTATTCATCTAACAAAATCCAAAGTGACACATGTGATGTTGCCCATTTTTTAGGGCTCGTTATTTGTAATTACATAAAAAAATCACAAACAAGGCTGTTCAAATACTGAAACAAAAAAATCACAAACAGTATTTGAATCTGAGAGGGCTTTTTTGTTCTTTGCCTTATTGGCTTTTTTTAAACTGAGTTTGTTGGTGGGGTGACTGTATAAAAATGGCCCTAACCACTTACAAGCAGAGATAGCCACACATGAGTAGGCATATTTTCTATTCATCAGTTAAAGTGTGTTTTATCTACAACAGGAACAAAAGTGATACCATGATCTTAACTGACCAATTGCACATCATGAATAATGCAGAGTAAAATGAATAACTCATCAGCAACTCTGATGCTGAGATATGTTTTCACCCAGGTTCCACTAATTGTGATCTGATTCATATAAAATGTAGCCTCCTTATAAATACGTTGTCAACAGAAAAAGGAATACATTCTTGATAAACAGTATTTTCAGTCATTTTACTAGCTTCAGTCAAAACTTTTCATTTCCATTCAAAATCCAGATCCTGATGATGTGCCCTATTTTGATCTGAAATGATAGAATTAATTCTTTCCTTATTCAGCATTTAAAAAGCATCTATTTCCTAATTCAGCTTTGCAGCAAAACTCTCTGCTGGTTCCTTTTTAAGCATAAAAGCAAAACAGTACTTTATAAAAATGAAGTAAGTATCAGAAGAACTAGATATTTACTGTGATTGTGTTCCCTTTCCCTGACTTACTGAAGGGAAGAAAAGAGAAAAACACGCTATGTTCTCTTCAGCCCTTTTCACATCCTTTTATTATATAATAAGCAGTTGGCAGTTTTAAGAAAATCCTGTGGTTATGAGTGATGAATAACCAGTGCACCATGTTGCATTTTTATTTTTATTTCAGAGTTGTCATTGTGTGCTCAAAACTGAGTATAGAATGGACATACTGATAATTTAATAGCAAATGAAAATAGTATTTTTTTCTCCTAAACAGCACAGGTAACAATTGTTACTTAATGAATGACTTTTAGAAGATGCATTGTGGAGGAATGAAAGGTGAGCAGCTTCCTAAACAACTAGAGAATAAAGGAGATGAAAACTTTATTGAGAAGAAAGATGGGTTTTGAAACATCAGGAACAGAAAGCTGACAGCTGAGGGCCCGGGTTTTATTTCTAGGGACCTTCCACACGTGGCTTTTTGATTACTCACATGGGAGAATTAGCATGGCCTGAATGCCATCTCCTTCTCTCTCCCTGTGCTTTTGTCCTTAGTAGCAGGACACGGGGAGATTTTGGAGAGGTGGGATCATGCACAGCACCTGACAGTAAGGGACTTAGCTGGTGGGTTTTCAGAGGCTGCTCAAGAATCCGTGGAATGAAGTAGGTTCCTCCAGAGGTCACTCAGAGCATCAGCACTTGTCTCCTCTTGCACGGAAGTTGGGTGGTCAAAATGAAATTACAGAAATTACTTAAAACATTTTAAGCTTCTTTCATCCCCCTTTGTCCATATTCAGAGCAGTTTTCACAATATCAGTGTGGATTTATCATCAGAAATAAGAAAGACAGAATGTGGAGACCTTGTTACTGTGCAGAACGACGCCAGCCTCTGCTGTCCTGGCTTCACAGCCCCTTGTGGGTGCTCCAGCTGGAGCGGCTCAGCATTTCACTTCATCTTTCCAATATAGATGGCGATACTCCCCACACGTACCCTATTCTGAAGGTAAAATGAAGCAAGAGTAGTGATGTTTAGAGACCTTGGTGACAAGTGACAGGTAGAAATGTAAGGATTTCTACTTCTTCATTATTGTTTTAAAGCTGGTACAGGTTTGCAGCGATGTGAAAGTTCATTCCTAATAGGCAAGTGCTCACCTCCTGAGCCGCAGGCTACAGTCAGGTATAATTAACACCCTTTGACAGTCTCAGAAGGGAGTACAAAGACCATCTGAGCTGGGGAGGTTGAAAAACCTTGTTTCTGTTGCAGCTGAGATCTTCAAGGCTGCGGCACTTTGCTGAGAGAAGTGTGGAGAAGTCAGCATTGCTGCTGTCTGAGCTTTTAGTTCTTCTGCTGGTAATCTGGATATTGGGGGCTGTGACTGTGGAATCTTTCAGTAGCCTGAAAAAACCCTTTCTCTAAGGTTAAGTGAAGTAGTAGGAGAATAAAAATATGGCGTTTAAGAATCAGATACATATGAATGTTCACAGGTCTTATTTAAATTAGTTTTGATTCTCTTAAAAAAAAAAAGGCAGAAAAAGTAGAAACAGCGCTGTCTTACAGCATGAAATCTTTCTGGCGTTGGTGGAGCAGTCTGTTTTCCACCTCTCCCAGTACTCATTGTTTGTTCCAGATTCGTTACAGTAATATTGCTTTTGCCAGTGCTATATTGTTGTGATAAATGCATGCGTATTTTCTTCAGCCCTGAATTTTGGCTTCAAGGAATCGATTCAGACTGGTATTTTTCACAAATAAGCTATTATAAGAACTTCAGAGAGAGAAAATAATTTTAGCTTTCAAAATGAATTGGCTGCTGCGCTCAGAATCTGGAAATGTCAGGTGTGGCACCTGGAGTCACCCTGGGCTTTTGGGGTCATGTGCAGGCATGGAAGTGATCCAGAGATGCTGGGATGCCTGAGAGTTGTTAGCATTTCTGATAATTTCACCTGTTTTATTTCTGGTGATTGATTATTATAGGACTGAATTTTTGGCTTTTGAAAATATTTTATATGTAATTTAATTATTAAAAATAATCTATAACTCTAAACATTAGTGAATTTTTCCTCTAAACGTTAGTGAATTTTTCTTAAATGCTTAGAGAACCAAAATAGTCTCCATTTAGCAGCCATTTACCTTCTGAAACAGTTATTTACTTGCTAAAAATCAGGTCAACTGTCCAGTTTTCTAGAGGCTTAGTGGAACATAATCATTAATGATTCATTAATTTTTCTCTTAAGCATTTGTTTATGCTTCAGGCTGTGAGAACGAAATGAAATGGTAACAGAAATATAAGTGAAGTGACAACTGTTGCTATACTATAATGCACATAGGCATACTGCACCTCTCAAGTTTACTGTCTATCAATTGCCTGAATTAGGTTATGTTATTTCAGTTATTTTGGCATTCGTAGTTCATTGGTCTGAAAAGTGGAAGTAAAGCATCCAGCTTTACGTAGCGGGGACGAGACTCATAAGTTGCAAAATACTGTACTAACTTTTGCATTACTTGCAGCTATCACATATACGCGCGTCATTTCAGAGGCACCCTCCAGTTCTATCTCTGAACTCGTCTCAATTCATTCCTAATGAAAATTACCAGAAGAACACTCGTGATTGTTAATAAAATACAATATAGCGTTAAGAGCTAATCCAGTTGAATCTCCATTAGACTCTCTAATTCTGGTATTTGTCATTCACGCAAAAGCAGATTTTCCCGGTGAATCTTTTAGAATGCCTCAGATTCGTTTTTACCCTCTTCCTTAGCTCATAGCCTCATAATAACGAAGGGAAAGTGCTGGTAATGTAGACTGAAATGAAATGTGTTTGTTTCTCTCAGCTTTTTCCTGTACCGCGTGGCTCACAAACTGCTGTGTGCCTGGCACTAAATCCACATGAGAAAGTAGAGTTATATTGTGAAATGGCAGCAGTTACTGCAGCATGGTTTCAGGACAAACTCACAGCTGTCAGCTTTTGGATCAGTCAAGTGTGGAGTTAGTGCAGGGAAAATGTTTAGCCTCAAGGGGGAGAAAGCCAGCTGCCATGTCCATTAGCACCCTTTGTTGACCATCCAGGAATACCAGCGGCATCCAAGGTGGCTTTGTCCCAGCTCTCTTTGCTGGAGGAAATTATTGGAAGGTGCCCAGTATGTGGGCTGAGAACGGCATGGGTATAAACAAGGGAGAGGTAGAAATGCATTTAGATACTGAGGCACAGGTTGTTTGATTCTTTGGGTGCCCTCAAGTAGAGACTTAATTTGCACCTGTCCTTTCAAAAAGAAAGGGTGTAATGAAACATGACCGAAGAAAAGAGAGTTAGCCCCTTTGCCTTGCCTGGCCAGTACAGAAAAAAACAGGCCCCTCAAAAAGATAATCAATGCAATGTGCTAATATTTGAGCCAGCACTTTCAAAATCCTCAATTAATTTTGGTGCTGAGGATATTGGGTGCTCAATCTGAGCACTCCAGCTGCACTTGAATTATCTGAGAATGTAGATGCTTGGGATCTCCTAAAATGAGATCCCAGCTGTTTCTGGTTGATAAGTCTAAAATTAGTAATCACTTTTGACAATTTTATTTTAAATTAAAAATTAAGTGCTTTCATTCATTATTTGTATTACATCATAGCACTTGGGAGCTCAGTCACAAATCAGGACCCTACATTATTCAGTACCTACAGACAAAGAACAAAAGATTGTACTTGTCCCGGAGATCTTAAAGGTTGACTATGAAAATATATATGAGAAACAAAGCAAAGGGTACAATGGTAATATGAGGTAGGATCCATCAGCATTATCTCAACATAATCAGCAGTCTAAGCAGTGGCAACTTGTTGCTTTGTTTGTAAAAATATTTTTTTTTTTAAAAAGGGGAGTGGGGAAAGGGGGGTAGGGGGCAAAGTTTAAGGGAAGATTGAAAAGAAACCAAAGCAGCAGCTCTTTTGGATTGCCGTCAAGCTGTGCACTTCACATCCACTGAGCATACGCTGCTGCAGCTGGGGTGGAAAGTTATTCTTATACCTGCAGTGGATGGATATCTCTATAGTACCATTGGGTTTTGTTCCAAAATTATTAAATCTTGCTTTTTTTTTTTCCTATTCTTCCTGGGACTCTAATCAACAGATGAAGTATTATTGATGTATAGATACAGTTGTTAAATTGAATAGTAAGGTATGATAAGATAAGACAGAGAAATTACAATTGTTGTCCAGATGAATATC
The DNA here is from genome assembly GCA_026546715.1 of Gallinago undulata. Taxonomy (NCBI): domain Eukaryota; kingdom Metazoa; phylum Chordata; class Aves; order Charadriiformes; family Scolopacidae; genus Gallinago; species Gallinago undulata. The sequence continues at coordinate 34,431,316 of JAOTQQ010000052.1, read as the reverse complement.
ACCCAATGAAAATTCTTGACTTGAAGAGTTAAGAGAAATTAAGTGCTAAGTAGAAGGTACAGTTGACGCTGTGATGAAAACTCACACAATGACGCAGTGCATTTGTTTTTTTTACTAATTTCCTCTTACTAGCTTTTGTGTGTGTATGTGTATGTACAGTTGTGTGCTTTCGTGTATTGTGTGGATGGATGAAAATGAAACATAAAGGTAAATACTTGAGTGCTTTGTTCGCCTTTTGTCTGTGCATTGCTATTATTCCCTAATTCTTCTTGTAGGACTAAAGCATTGTATTTCAATCTGTGAAAAATATGCCATTGTTTAAATAAACAGTGTAAAGGCAGGAATTTGAGTCATTAGAGAATGGTGTATACACAAAGAACAAAATCCTTAACAGGTAGCTTGAGTGTGGTTATGTCAGGTTTCCCTCGCGTGGGTGGTGCATCCACACTGCTGTAAGCACGCAGCAGATAAAGAGTAGTTCTGTGTGTACTTACTCGTGGCAGAAGGAGAAATGGTCCTGACAGTGCAGACAAAGAATTTTTGAAGAGTTGTTTACAGTTTGCTGGAGTAAAGAAATAGTACAAAAGCAAAGATAGTAAACGTATAGACTCGCCATTTCTGTCAACATTTTTACTTTTTAATTCATTTTTATTTATGAGACTGAGCCAAAAATCCTGGATCTGATCATCATATTTGGATGAGACTAGGAAACAGATGTGAATTTTAGCATTCAGATATATCCTAGCTATCTGACTGGCTGTCTGCTGGTTATTTTTTATAGTTTTAATCACTTTCTCAAGTACATGACATATTCTTGATCTGGGCCACCAGCATTTTTCCATCTTGGCATTAAGCAGTAAGGAATTATTCCTCTGTGTAGGTGCAGGTGCAATGAAGAATTATCCTGACTGCTTTTGGCTTTCTAATGCAAATGAGATAATCATAGAATGTTGTCTAAATCTACTAACAGCTGAGAATACCCCCCAAAATATCTATGCAGACATCTTACAAGAAATACTCTGTAATGGACCCCAAAAGATATTTTTTTTAAATCTAGAAGTTTCTTGCAAAGCTCCATTTAAAATATTTTATTTACTTCAGAGTTTCTTGTCTTCTCCAGGACCCTCTAGCCCCGAAAACCTTTCTTACCCTCCTACACTCCATATTCAGCTTGTTCTTGATTACAGTTATTTTACCACTGTAAGAATTCTACTTCCAAAAATACATACGAAAGCTTTTATTTCTGTGCTATTCAGCAGAAAATAACCACAGCATGGAGGCCACAGAAAATTGTGGATCTTGTTTCCTGCCTACTTGCATTAAACAGTAAAGAACTAAGGCCACCAAACCATTTGCATCCACCTGTGTGTGTTTCTCCTCTGGAGACCTGATATTGAGCTTTCTATCTCTGACAAGGCCTTCCACTTAGTTCACAAAGACTGGTCATCTCCACACTCAAAACCAATATTTTGTCTAATTACTTAGGCAAAACCAGACTGAATGTCTTTCATAATCTCTTCCAGTGAGGGGCTTGTCTTGTTAGAAGGAAAGAAAAAAAAAAAAGGGGGGGGGGGGGAGAAAAAGTGGTTTGGGTTTTATATTCCTTGGATTCACAAGCAAGATGGTCACAATCATTTTAAAATAATTCTCTCCTAGACTATCAAAGCAGTGATTGGAGTCGTGGATAGCAATCCTTGAGCCAGTCTTAAAACCTTTCCAGGAGCATTTATTTGTTTTGATTTGTTCAGTTCTCCAGAATTTTCAAAGGAGATAGTAATCCTGATTGATCTCCATGGACAAGGCAACGATGATTAGATACAGTATTAATCTGCTAAAAGGGCAGGCTTATTATTTGGCCTTTTATAATTTTTCCCTCAGGAGTTAGTATCTCTAGCTTATCTTTAATGGGTGAGTCGAGGAGGGTACTGTTCTCAGCAGGGCTGAAAGGAGACGTTTTGTAATGTTGATACCCAGGGAGTGGTTGTTATTAGTTCAAAATAAAGCAAGTGTTAACAACAGGACAATGTGTCAAAAGTTAGAACTATAGTGAAAATTAGTTTCAATTAGGTGATGGGACTGTTTAAATTTGGGTAAACTTTAATGGTATTAGGTGTAGTTATTTATTGTGAAGACGCTATTAATATAACAAATGAAGTGAGAATAAAACTGCATGAAAATGTTGATACGCTTGTAATAATAAATGTTTCTATAAAGTAGAAACATATATAAGCGGGTGTACTTTTTTTTTTTCCCATTCAACCGGTCCTAACAGCAAATCTTTCTCTAGAAAACCTTTTGGAATATTACCGTTTTGGAGCAGTAAGATGGAAGTGATACTTTTCTCTTTGGAGATTTATTTTCAGCAATTTTGTAATAATGGATGGAAGTTTTCCCTCAATGCGGATCCTAGGCATCATTGAAGCTCAGTTTTAAGAGTGCAAGTGTGATTTGTGACACATACATCTGTTAATATATAAAGAAATTTAGTGTAGAATCATTTGTTTTTTCTACTTGCATAATTTTGAAATGTTCCCGATTACTCGCCCTCAGAGCGTGTTAAAGACTTGCCCTTGTTCCCCAGCTGTTTACCATCGTTTCAGAGTTCATATACTCCCCAGCCCCACTGCAGCTCCGCAGCGCTCCCCCAGCCAGCACAGTCCTTTCACAACACCTTCACTGCCCTGTGGGTCACAAATTGTCCTAGGTGCCATGACAATGCAGAGGGTAGGGTGAATGAGTCTTTCTTGGGACTCCGCTCTTCTGCATACGTTGTTCGTCATTTTGATGGAGTTAGATATGTGAATTTAGTCACAAAGGTCTTGTCGTCTGGTTTCTAGATCTGTGCACAGAGATAGGTCTTTACCTAATTACTCCTGTATAAGAGGAACGACTTATTTTTATGAATAGTATATTTTGGAAATCCATTCAGTCTGGGTATAAAGATTTTAGGAAATAAGAATGTACAAATTCACTTGGCAGTTCTTTCCAATGATTAATTGATGTTAATGTAACATGTCATTGGATTAGAAAAAGAAGAAAAGATTCTGACATGGCTATAATAGGAAAATTCTCAGCTTCGGAAATGACAGATATTTTGTTGTGTTTAATTTTCCTTTCATTTATGAGTTACTGGAAATTTGCTGATAAACTGAATAGGAATTGGAATAGGTTCTAATAGCTCAATTTTTTAAAGAATAATAAAGTCTGTTAACTATTCTGTTTACTGTCTAAGTAACGTTAGAACAAGGTGGCCGTGGATTATTTTTTTTTTGTTATTATTTTATTTCTGGGTTTAGAGGTTTGTGTTTTTTTCATTTTTGTTCTCTGTAATAAGAGTAACAGAATTAAGTGATAACTGGGGGGGTTTTCTTTATTCGTTAATGATCTTGGAGATATGTTTTCAATATAAGGATGCACACATTCACCAAAAAGATGTATATTTAGGAAAATGCAGTTTCCACAGAGTCAAGTCCTCTGAGATTTCAAAATGTGAGGTGTTTCAAGCAATACTTAAATTTTGAACTAAGTCTTTGCACAGGGTAAATTTCACTGCCAGAGATGTGGAACTCCAGGTGGAACTTGGTGGTACATATAGCAGTGTTAATAAATAAAATAAAAAATCTTTATTGTGTCATACATAATTTGAAAAAAACCCACAGTGTCAGCAGAGTTTATTGCCTTAAATTTTATGATGCCTTCCTTACAGACTGTTAATTTTTTCATTTGAAAAAATATCATGTATTCCCCCAATTTAAAACTTGTAAGACCAAGCAATTTTGTGGATTTTCTTCATCTTCTCATCTTTTAATAATTTTCTTGCTGCTGTAGAGAAGATGGTAATATAATAGGCAAAATATTATGGGGAAAGCATATAAAATTTCAAATGGTGATAGAAAACCCCTGAGGAAAAATATTTCCATCACAAAGTGTTCTCTTTTCAAGGGATCTTTGAAGTCTGTCGTAGGACTCCACATTCAAAAATCTTCCTGCTTTGTGTCTTTTTTAAATTAATCATTTGAACATTTTGGGGGGCTTCAAATGTTTACTGGGTGATTATTAAGACACTGAAGTACTGAAGAAGACTCATGAGGCTACGTATTCACCCTCAGAGCCTTTTTTTATTTTATTTTGACAAACCATCAATTGGAATTTTTAATTCAAACTATTCTCAAATGTTACAGCATTTTTACACAGTATGTTATCAAAGTATCAAGTCCTTTGATAAGAGTAATTAAACATGCCAAGTTTGTTTCCATAGCCCTAAGTCTGCAATTGCTTAGTCTTTCATTATATTACACGACTTACTCTTTAGCTTGCTCTATTTATTTACAGCAAAGCCAATGACGGTTCTAAATGGTGGTATATTTATCATCAGTGTTAATGATAATATATTATTTTGGAATAGGTAATAAAACAATGGACATTAGAAAGTGCAATCACAGCAAAATCAGTGTCAGTTTTACATTGAATATTGGTGAGAGTTGTCTGGATAGAATGAGATTTGTATGTGCCCTATGTTGGGAAGACAGAAGAAGAAATAAAAAAGATATTCCTGTTTCTCAGAAAAAAATATTTCAGTATGTTATATGAAATATATTTTGTTTGTTTGTTTGTTTGTTTGTTTTTTAATCAAATGTGGTATCGACTTTGTGGATTTTAATGTAGTTTAAATGTAGGTTTTGTGAGGTTTTACAAGCCCATACCTGCCACTCGGTAATTGTCATGACCTTCATGTCCTAACAACCTGAAAATACCAACCCAAAGAAATACTTGCTTTTGCGTGGTCTCCACTATTGAAGCTGAAAACATACTGCAAGTTGTGGCCATGCTGCAGACAGCTTCCGCACCTCGTGTGAACATTTAACTGTAGGAAAAAAATCGCATTTCCAATATTCTTGACTGCTGGTAATAAGAGTATACTCCTGTTTTAGGAAAAAAAAAAAAAAAGAACAACCCCCAAACTTTGAATTAGAAATCAAATTACACTAGTGGGATCATTTTTCCTGTCCACAGCTTGGCACTGACTAAAGTGGTTTTCATCTTTTTCTAGCCAGGGAATGAAGAGGAAATCTCTTAATATTCTATAATTGTCATTGTTTCACAACAAACTATCTGCTTTGTGACACATACACTGGCTGATCCTTTTTATTTTCTTTCTCTTTTTCTGAGAGTGCTGGAGTTTCCCACTGTAGAGCCCTTGATTTTGTCATTGGAATACATCCTAGCAGAAATTTCAACTCACAGAGCAAGGTCGTTTTTATTTGAGATCTATGTAAAAGTTAGCAAATTCCAAGTATTTTAATAAAGGCAGTAGTGATAGCACAGGAATACAGTTTAGATTTAATGTGTGTGCCAGGGAGTACATTAACTGTAGTCAAAAATAAAAGCATGTGAAATGGCATACTACTGACATGAGCTGATTATGATAATGCCTTAGTACAAATTTTTGAAAATCAGATACTATAAAAATATACCATTAACTTTATGTTAATAAAATATTTTGCTTGATGCCTTTTAAATTATTCATTTGAAGTAGTCTAAAAATATAAAAGAACTCTTATTATCATTCAATTTACATGATTACTTTAAGTTCACTTTTTTGGTTTAACATAAACAGAGTATAAAATTCCCATCAAGCTTTTGGATATTTAAAATGTATCATTTTTATGCAAAAATTGGAGTCTGTTAGGATGTTAAGGTTGTCATTAGTATAAATATAACTTCAATTTCTGATTTGAAACTATTTTACACATAGAAATTACTGCGTTTGCTGATTTGGCTCATTATTTCTGCTTTGATTATTCGTGTACTCTTTTGAAAAACACAGTTTTAAAAACAAAAGCTAAAAATCTTATAAATTGACTTAAAATATTATTATGAACGTTTCTTCTAAGTAATGCAGGAATCAAGGTAGCCGTGAGACATCTGACTTATTAAATATGAGAGTTGTTTTTTAAGTAAGCTGAGCTTTGAATGAGCAGTGGGGTTACTCCGAGTATGGAGTAAGGCACTTTAGGACTCCCCAAAGCAATTATGAAGCAGGTATCTTTTCCTGTGATGGAAACCTCCATCAGCCCTTGAAGGGAGGCTGAGACACCTCTCTGCCTTATTTGCCTGTGCCTGAGATTTGGAGAAGGTGTTAGCTGACCCTCCGCTGTCTCCGGCCATGTGAGATGACAAATTCATACAACTTTCTGACCTTTATCATCACTGTTTCCCAGAAGTAGTGGCAACTTCTAGAGCCTCAGATGACTTCTTTTTGTTTGTTTTCCATCATCTATTTCTATTTGACTGTAAAGTCTATTTCTATTTTAGCAGTGCAAACTTGTTGCCAGGCTTCTGAGGCTGATTCAGCTGTCTTCATGAACACTCAGTCCCTTTAATACCATGCCCTCCTGGAGTCTCCACCTCAGTGCTGCGTTTAAACATAGACCTGAACCGAGCCACCCCGGCCGAGGAGGCTGCTGCCCAGAGACTCAAGGATGCTGTGTTGAGGAAACCCAACACTGGAAAAAAGGATGGTGGTTGCAAAAGTCAACTCTCGACCCTTAGGTTTATGGTGATGAAGGGACTTTTTTGGGGACTTCCTACTGAGAGCTGTGTGCACAAAGGATTGCGAGACTGGGGAGATAAACCTTGGCAACTGCAATAGGGTCACAGAATGAATAAGCCAGCTTTTCAGTCATTCACAAGGGATATGGCCTGAAACTCAGTCAGCCCTGGATCGCCATCCACCAGCATATGCAGGGGATTCTCACAGCTGCTGCGCTCAAGCCTTGTTTATTGTAGGAGGTCACAGAAAATAGATGGTTTCATTTCTTATTTCTAAGAGTCATCTCCATTTTTTTGTGCTATAGACTTAATCCACAGCAAAGCCACTCTGGCTGAGAAACACTAGACAATGTTACTTCCTTCTGATTAGTACTTTTCCCCAAATGGTTGTTGAATCTCCATATCTAGGTTAATTTGAAATAGCAACTGAGAACACAGAGACTTCCAAGAAGGAAGGAAATATATTGTACTGCGTTGCTGAAAAATGAGCTTGACGAATTAAAGGCATTTGCACGTGGTGGTTGCTATTAAAAGGCCCTTTCATGGCTGAGAGCATTTTTGGGAGTGCCATATTGCCCTGAGCTCTCTTTCCAGTTATGGTGAAAACTGAGGGAAGATAATATGGTGGGAGTGTTGCAGGTAGCCATAGAGTCTAATTTTAGGAATTCAGCTGGTGTTGCCAAAGTAAGCAGCTTGTGTCATTGGCTGTCTATATACTTGGGGACAGGAAGAGGAACGTGATTTTTGAAGCAATTCAGGGAAGTCTAGGTAAAGTAATTTCTATTAAGGCTTTTTTTCACCCTTTTTATTGCTGTGTGGTTAGTTTAGTATTTCTATTGGATATAAGACTCGGTTGTGTAAATATTCCTCCTCCCTGTGTTGCAGTTTAGCCATGAAGCACAATTAAAACAGCTGATTTTTGGAGCATCTTTGACGCCCTTAGAGGTTCCTTAGTGAAAGAGAACTTTCTTTGACAGAAAATTCATTGCATGAAAATACTTAAAGCCCAAAGATTTAATGACTTTAAAGCTTTTGTTACCTTCAGGAGCTTGCAGAGTACAGAGCAAAGCCAGTAAGTGTTGCAGATTATCCTCTGTGTTTTCTATGTAATTATATCATTATGTTTCTCTGGTTTAAGTTGGTAAACGGCTGCTGGATTTAATGAAAGCCTGTACCTCAAAGGTGTCAGCTACTACAACACAACTTAATTTAGAACTGCAAGTTTTAGAGAAAGTTTTTTCCCTAGTAAAGGGATTTTTTTTCCAGGTACCATTATGTAGGCACCCAGGTAAGGAGCTGTCAGGCAAGTGCTTGATAGATGCAGTTTTTTATTTTCCCAGATTTTGTAGACCAAACTACAGAATATAAAAACTTCATTGGCATCTTAACAAACAAATGTATTATATAGAAATATCACTAAAACTCGTTATCTGGTTTCTTTTTTTTAAGATTTAACATAACCAAGGCATTGGGGATGTGAAAAGATTTGATAGGGGTGTAACAGTTAATCGTTTCTCACTAGTTGGCAGTTTGGCACGATTATGGTTTGGGCTTTCTTGAGATCCATAGCTTCATACACAGCCTGGCCATTAGTGTGTCCCAGCAGCGAGAAGGCGAAGTATGTTTGGTACCTGAGGCAGAAATTACTCACAAGAAGTTACAGGCAGAGAAAATGTAGCCTAAAAACTCTTCCAGGTAGAAATTCCTATCAGAAAGGTTAGCAGCAACTTTGTGTAATGTATGAGGCTCTGAACCTGACAGAGCCTGCTGGGAAGCTTTCTTTCTCTAAACTGTTAAGTCATCTTGTGATGCACGGTATCAGCTCACGTCAAACAAATAGGTGATGTGACAAAATGACCACCAGTTCAGCAGTGTAAAACCAAGTGGGTTTCTTACATTGCCTTTTGTTTAACTTTGTTAAAAGTAGTGATATAGAGAAAAGAGCCTCCGTTGGTCAGTCTACTGTATAGAATCAGACTCATTTTTTGTCTAATGACATTCAAGATAGAGCTATTAGCTGCTTCCGTAATTGTAGAAATTGCTTGAAATGTGGCTGTGCTACTTGTGACCATAAAATCAACTTAGAGGCGATTGATTAATAGGTACAGAACAGAGGTCTGTTGAATCCACTGAAGAGAAGTGTTATGACCTACCAAGCATGCATCAATGCTTTCTCACAAAGTAACATACCTCCTTTCAAAACATACACTTGAGAAAGAAATAGGGAGTACAACTCCTTTGTCTCCTAAAAACACCTCTACTCTTCATTTACAAACGTCAGGTTTCAGTGAGTGGTGTGCCACAAAACTCTTCCCTCTGAGTCCATCAGTGCCTGTCCCTGAGCCAGTAGGTACCCCTGGGGCCTCCTGGGCAACTTGTGCTACTAAATTGACTGAGGTGAGAATTTCCCCAAATTACTTATCTAAATAATAATTATGATGGGTCTTCAGGGGTTCCAGGGCAGGTGCAGTTTGTGGGGTTAGAAATGGGATGCACAGGTCAATGATAAGCTCATCGTTTCCCAGCAGCTGGAGTGCAGCACTTTCTGGACAGTAGGTACTCCCTTCTCAACAAAAAACAGGGAAACGTGGGAGCCTTTTACAGTCCTGACTCGTGCATATTCATTATTCCCTGCAGTAGCAGTTTGGACCCATCAGCAACTCTAAAAAAAAATTTTACATTATTAGAAAAATAAAAAAATCTTCAGCAAAGGAATTTCATATCTATTTCCCCATTCCGTTTTTGTCTTGCATTGTACAAAAGTCAGAGCTGAAAGTACAAGCTGCTAAATTTGGCACTCGTGCACTTACTGTGCTGTCTTGTACCAGATGTAACCTTACTAGCTGGAGAACAAGTAAAGCATTGTTATGCAATGAAAGTGGTTTTACTTTGAGCATTAGTTTCTAGCTTTACATTTTTTGTGTGTAGTTTATTTTTTTTTCCTTTTTAGCTGTAGGTTTTTTTGTTGCTTCATTCTTTTCTTTTGGTCAGCTCTCACAAGGTTCGTACGCCAAGGTGTGAAACGTTCTGGATTGCTTTGCAGCAGGATTTGTCTCTCTGGGAGGACTCGGAGTTTGTTTCACTGGCAACTCTGAAATCACCACTGGGTCTGTCATGTGGTTAAGCTGCAGATGGTTTGCATGAGTTGCTTGTTTCGACTGCATGAAATGTTCCCCCGGGCTCTGCTGGGATTCTGAGGAATATATGCACTATCAGTCACATGAAAACAAAATCATGTTTTACTTTTCTGTGACATTAATCCTCACTAGCCATAAGTTTAGTTGTACAGTGCAGCTGCTTCTGCAGGTGAGGGAAGGGAGACACAGCAGTGGGATGCAGTAGTAAGCTGTAACCAACCTTTCACAGGCATCATACAGCCTGGGGTAACCTCAGGAGATGGATGGGAAAGAAAATCCTCACGTAGAAGTTTATGTCAAGTATCATAACAGAAAGGATTTTTTTTTCTTTTATTTATCAATACAGAAAGGTTTCAAATACATACAATAAATAGATTTATCTTTTACAGTAATTTTCCAAAGATACATTTTCTTTTTCAGAAGAGGATGTATAGAAGAGAGGCTGTGACGGTCAAGCTACTTTTTCTCAGCAGTGTAACATTTTTTATGCAGCCATGCTTGATGTGAAAGCCGAAGGCAATGCTGCAGCTTGTTGTTGATGGTTTGTCACTCATCTAGTTTCCCTGGCACAATTTATGTATATGCAAATACAAATTCTTGTCGTGCCGCTAGATATTTTAAATGTCAAAAAACTCCGGTTACCCTGTAGAAGAGCAGAGTCTTACAGTGCTTGTGTGTGCATTGTGGTTCAGAAAGAGATTACTGATCAGCTGAAATCATAGCAATCTTTCACATAGAAAATACCAAATACATTGAGGAGAAGGTGTTATTGTCTTTTTGAATTTAAGGCTCATTTAAGGTTCAGTTATCGCATCTGAAGTTTCGTGTCTAATTATTGTAAACCTGAGGCACCAGCACATTGTGGTTAGAGACAGCAGGGCAATGTTCTCAAGAAGTTTGTTCCTCTTTTAGATACTGAAAGAAGCAGCAATGCTTTCAAATACTCATTATGTGAGATACTGATCGCTTTCAAATGTCTGGGTAGAAATGGCAGGAGGGAAATTGAGTGCTGAATCCTTCTGAAAATCTCCCATTTACTCTCATCAAACTTAAAAAATCCCAAAATATACAAATTTGTTACTCATATTAATTATTTAGCTGGCTCATAGATTTTTTTAAATGAATACATGTTATACTGTTTTTAAAATGCTGAATAATATTTTAGATTCCAGAGATAGACATTCTGACTGAATATTGAGCTCCTGTTAACATGGGATGTTTAATTTGACATAACATGCATGGATGATCTGAACAGTGGGACAGAAGGCTTAGACTGGTCAGCCTCTAGGTAAATAAGAGAATAAAGAAACTACAAACATACCTGAGGTGGACTGGACTTTGATACATCTCACGTTGTAGATGAGATGCAGAAGTATATTACTAAAGAGTTGTTTCCATGAAAAAGAAGAGCTTGGGTGTGAAAAACTGGAACCCGCTGTTACAAATAGCTGGCTTTCCTACCTTAAAAAAAAGTTTACTTTTCTCTTGTGGCACAACACTCAAATTGGAAGAGTGAGTCGTGTTTGCTCCTCAGATTCTCATGCAGGCCCCAAGCAGATGCTTTCAGCTGCCTCAGGGATGGGTTGTCTGGCTCGGAAGGGGAACCCTGGTCAATTGTCAGAGCGCTGTGATGTGATGGTGAGGGGAGATGAAACCACAGCTGGAACAAATTTCAGGCTATGAATGTTACATCTTCCCTATTTCCTCTTTCTCTACTTGCAAGACAAAGTTACGAACTAACAGAAAAAAGAGAACCTCTGCATTTTCTTGTTAAGTAAAAGTTCCTGACTTGAACTCTTTAGTTTGTGAAAGGGGCGTGGGGTGTGGAAGTCACTTTGAAGTGTTAAGCTTTGTCTTCCTGGGGAGTAACTCTATGTAAAGGCAGAGCTGCGATGTTGGCTTGCCGAGTGTCGCGCCACCTGCTCTCCGTGTAAGTGACCTTGGGATTGTAGCACAGTCACACAGCAGTAGGCTGACGCTTCAAGTCAGACTGTTTGCCTATCGCAGCTTTATTTTATTTGTGTGGAAATTGCTCCGCTCTGACATTTATAGCGTGATTGTTGCTCTGGTCTATTCTCTGATCTATTCATTTGTGCTTTCTTTTCTACTGACAAAGTATTCCATACTCGTTTATAAATCCTTGAAATTAGCAAAAGTCATCACCATAATATTTTGATGTAGATTAGGCATTGATAAATTGCTGAAAGGTCATGATGCCAGTAGGAAAAAAAAGCCGTGACCCAACTCCCAATCTTAGCAGCATTCATCTGAAAGCAGAAGGTCCTTGTGCACAAGCTCAGAGTAAGGCCTCACATTCTCAATTTTTGTTTTCCCCTTTCGTTAGCGGGATTGGAAAAGTAAACAGACTTGGGAAAGAGCTGTCTTGCTCAGTGCTGGAGAATGCAGCTTTTGATTCCATCCCACACTCTTCTGGGTATGAAATGGAAGAGGCCGATGCTGTCCCCCATTAGCTGTGTTCAGCTGGTGGGAGTCTCTCCTGTGCTGGACTCCCAGGAGGCTCGGCATCGGTCGGGCTGTCCTGAGGAACAGTCCCTCTGCTTCCCTCTTCTGCACCAGACAGAAATGTAGAAAAGCAGATCGTGTAGAAATTAAACCAGCAGTTTGGGTGTCTAAACCAGTTACACTGTTAAATATAGCAGTAAATCCAAGCTAATTTTTTAATTGATAAAAGAATTAATTGCAGAAGTTACATCAAATGCAGGTGAAGTTGACAGTATCTGAAATTGTCTAATTTGACCACTTGAGATGTTTAGTGACAACTTGGAATTGTTTTGGGAGCTATATTCCATGTCTCAGTTGATAAATCTCTATATTACTAATCATAATGACATATTTTTTTTCATATTTCCCAAGAATAGAACCAGAAAAGTGCTCAACAGTGAGAGAACGATTTCCATTCTAACTTGCATACATTATCCTTTCATTTCATTTGGAGAAGTGAAATTTCTCACTCATAGGAGACCAGGCTGTTGGGACTTACAAAATCTGTGCTGATCATGACAATAACATATTGTGCAATATACAGAAAAATATTTTGCAAAAAGCCTCACTAGCAAAAAGAGGTTTGCTTCATTTATAAGGTTTCAGACCTACGATACTACTAATGTTCTCTTAAGAGAAGAGACCCTGTTTGAAATACAACGCGGACTTCTTCAAAGAACATGGGGGGTTAAGGTGGTAGGAGAAAAGAGGAGTTTTACAGGTTCTGTTTACTTATTAACCAAGGCACATAGCCCTGCTCGTGTACTCTGGAAAAAGATCAGACGTGCTGGCAAAAGATCAAGGATCGTATAGAAGCTTAATATGATTTGCCATTTTTATATAGGATTCTGTCTCATAACTATTGAGAAGTAGTCATTGATTGCTGCCATAAAGGAAAAGAACAGCCATTCCCCATGAAGCACAAATTAACAGTAATATGCAGGAAAATATTGGACTTCATGTTGGATGCCAACAAGTAAGAAAAACCAAAAAGCATGAGTGCGTGAATAAGGACTTCTTACTGCTCTTTGAGTAACACTTTCAGAGCAACTTGGAACTGAGTTAGTGCACTGAAAAATGCTATCTGGAAAGAGTCAAAGTTGTTTAGGTTTTTGTGTTGTTGTTTAAACATGTTTGAATTTTAAGGATAGAATGTATATATGAACAGAAGAATAATTCAAGAATTCATGTACAGAAAAAGAAAAAAATTGGATTTTTTTTGAGAGAGAAAACTCATAAGAATTAGATGGAAAATTATCTTTACCATTTCTTCTAGGAACTTACCATTGTTTCCAACTGGTGTTTTTATTAAAGGCTTTGCACAATGCAAAACATTGGGGAAAGTTGCAGTGTATTTTCCCACTGTTTGTTCCTACTAATTTAGTTGTTCAGTCATAAACAGACCAGGATGCGTGACATTTCCTTATACTTTAGGTATGAGGAAAAAAATGATGATCGAAAAAATTTGTAGAATTTCTTCACCCTCATTTCCAGAGGATCAATAAAACTAAGGAATTAAAAGAAGACAGTGGCCATTACAATTGGTAATAAAAAGACCTTTGTGACTCTGGGTGACTTATTAATTGCATCAGTGACTGTCAAGTGTCAGAGGAGTAACAATTTCTCACTTTCTCGGACTAATATACCCACAATCAACAGTTATTGTTTATGGAAGGATTATACAGTTTGCAGATCGGGCAAAACATGAGTGTAGACATTCCTAACCTGGCTCGGCAAATGCTATTATATCTTAAAAAATCAGGTCCAGGATGAGCTTCATCTGTTGCACCTTGGTCTGAGGCCTGCTCAGAGCCCCCAGTTGTCTCAGTGATGTCACAAACTTCTCCTCCCTTACATTTTCATGTCGTGTTTTTGTACATAACTTGTCGTGGATGAGACAGATGGTTTTCATGTGAACCATGGATGTTATCTGTCCCTTCACATAATCCCAGTTATTCTGCCACTGTTACTGCCCCAGATGCTGGTGGGTCCATTCTGCTGTCATTGCAATAGAGTGTTTGTTTGGATATAAAGTATTCTGAAAGGTATTTTCATCACCTTGGAGTGAACTTGGTAGGTCCATTCTGTGTTGGAGAAGGAAGGCCTTTTATAAATAACAATAGGATATTTACTGTCATTTAAATAAATGCGTAAATAAAAACATTTGAAATTACACTTGTGTTAGCTATAGAATACTTCAGCAGATCCTAGTGTCGCAGTTCAGCCACATATGGCACTGTCGTTTTTTTCAGAGAAGATTTTCATTCTTCCAGAAATAATATGTATTAATTTTTAAAGTCGTATTTACAAGTTAACCTACATAAGACCTGCTGATGTCTTGAATTTTCATAAGGCATTCTTTTATGAATTACAGATTCATAAAATGTCTCAGCAATTGTAGCTTGGGTATTTGAATGGATCATGGCTATTCCTAGTGCAGTGCATTTTCCATTATAAATAAGATTCTGTTTCTAAGGGCTATCCCTCCATAAACTGCAGCAAACAAGGTGCTGTCTCCCTTTGAAAGACATCCAGCTTCAAAACAAAATGGACCATAGGGACCTGCTTGCTCTCCTTTTTTTGACTATGACAACATTTCTTGCAATTTCTTCTTCATCCACTCCTAATGCACTTGAAAATTTTAGTTTATTTAAGGCTCTTAAAAATACTGAATTGCACAATATGCAGAATTTTTAGCTAAATACGAGGAGTAGAAGGCTCTACTTGAGTGTGTTACTGAATATATGCTGCTAAACCAGTAGCACTCACATGAGTGTAATAGCCAAAAAATGACTTGTACTGTTACAGTTCATAAAGTCTTGGTCATTTGATGAGGAAACTCTCATCATGGACCTAATACAAGTGGAATCTGAGCTATTTAACATTACCAGTCCCTTAAATGCACTTTAAAGAAGCATCTGCTCCGTTATTTGTCTTATAACCTGTATCAGAATTGAATAGCCACACTCATGAATGATCAGTTTCTTCTTAGGATTTTCACTCAATATATTTAAATAGGGTTCGTACACATAGGAAATAAACTGTTAATTATTTATATTCCTTTTGAAGGTTTTTTTTTTGTTTGTTTTACAATTTGAGTCTCATTCTTAAGTATGTAGAGGAAGAAAACTTACATAATATGAACCCAGTTACTTCACTTGCATATGCTATTGTCATCTACTTGTATGCAAGTTAATTTGCAAGAGTAGTTTAACTGATAATTGAACTTTTTTAAACAGATGTACATATGCTGTGTGTATGGCATAAAAAAATGAAAGTCCTCGTTCCAGTTCTTGGAGAACTGAATATGTAAATCTTCTGTCTGATTCAGATGGCCCAATTTTTCACATTGAAGAACACATCAGAAACCTCATGAAATCCTTAATCACAGAATCTTAGTGGCTGGAAGGGACCTTTGAGATCATCGAGTCCAACCACATTAAAAAAAAAAAAAAGTTCCTCTTTAAAAAAGTTCCTCTTTAAAATACCACAAATTAATTTTCTTATTGTAGAAATCACTGATCCAAATGAGAGTCTCAGATATTTATCCTCAATAAAAGGACACTAAAAAAAGTCAGTTTATTAAAATATTTGATTTTTGGGTGGGGAGACGGTGATTATCTTTATGAGGAAAAGTAGAAAAAATGTCCACTGTCTCCATATTTAGTTTACAGACTCTCTTACTTAAGATGAAATATCCTCTGTTAAGAAAAAAGATTATTTGTCAAAAAAATGTAGGAGAGAAAGAAAATGGTAAAAAAACTGAGCTATTATTATATGGCTACCTAGAGAAAAGGGATCAAATTCTCACGAGTTCCAGAATTTTTATTAAATCTGCTAACATCTTCTCTATTTAGATGCATATAAAATAAACAACACATCAAATTTAATATATACATGTAATCGATGATCTGATAAAAACTGTAGCCCTTCTGCCAAATTGATACGCATCATTCCCCCTTTTATAATTATACTGATAGACTCCATTGTGAGAAAAACACAATAGGAACTCTCATATTATTAAAAAAATAATATCAAATTTGTAGAACAATTATTCGCTGTAGTTGCCTGTAATCTTCCAGAATCTTTTTTCTTTGTGCGTAGATACTTTCTTCTAAGTACATTAATAAAGAGTAAATCTAAACAAGATAAGAAGAGAAAATTGGAAGCCTTCTCAATACATTTTCTTCCCCACAGCAGGAATTACAAAATAATTTTGTTTCTTTTTTCCAGTTCTTTGCTGTTGCCCAGCCAACACCTGAGGGATCACAAGCAAACCTGGGAGTAAGTAATTAAAATTCAAAGCTTCAGCATTCAGATACTTTTTGCACTTTCTTTTGCTTCCAACTAGCAAGGAATTTTCCAGACAAGCTTTTAATTAACAGGTGAGTTTAATTGATATGTGAGTTTTCTGTAATGGAAAGGATATCAGTGAGAAGTATGGGAGGGCTCTCTCATGCTCGCAGTTTCAGACTGTTAGTTTATTTGCACATTGCTGTTTGTGTTGAATCAATTTTCTTTAGTGAAGAAATAAAGTGGGAGATGTAAATATTGGAGAGACCTGAGGAAGTGCATAGGCGCCGTAAGCAATCTTTTGTGCTTAAATAAAATGTATGTGATTTCATTAGATTTGCCCTAATTTCACCTGACTTTGCCATCTAAAACACAGGAGCCGACTTGTGCTTTTATTCCAGTGAGGAGAAAGTCAGAAGTGTTGTTGAACCCACCTTAAAAAGAGAAGAGTCACCTTCTGTAGGTGGCTAAAAGCCTGCCTTCAAAATGCCTTAATTTAGACAACAGAAATTAATTCCCTAATGCTTAACATGAGTCTTCCACTCTGCCATTTAAGATTGTTGGGTTGTTTGGGGGCTTGGGTGTTTTTTCATTAGTTTACCAGGGGTATGAAATTTTAACTTTGAGGGTTTTTGGGGTTTGTTTGTTGTTTTTTTTTTAAATGGTTGATTTCTGAAAGCAGACCAAAGTATTGTGAAATCCCATCATTTACTCTTTGTTACGAAGTCAGCTATTTCAGGAGATTTAAGCCATGCTGTGCACTGGAGGTATTTTATGAGTTATAGAAGCAACCAGCCAAAGAGTTTCTTCTGATTAAGGTATAAGTAGGACGGTGCACACATTTGTGCATGACAAGATTTATTTCCTCCTCCATCATTACAGCTCTAGCTCCATGTGGTCTGGTGGGAGAGTCGGGGAGAAAACAATAGTATAATGTAATTAATATGTTGACATGGAGTTGCATCTTACAGCTGTTCTTTTTGAGTATTTGTTGTCATATTTATTTAACTCAGTATATTTACGTGTGTAGGCAAGTGATTTCCCCAAATCAAGAAAAGATTTCTACAAAACAACGGGCAACGTCTCATGCAAGCCCACTTAGGCTCTCCTGGTGTCACTTTATTCTGGCTGTAGGGTGGACTGTGTTGGTTGTACTTGGCATACTGCAGCTTTGCTGGGTATGTTTGACAGTGAGGCAGGGGTGTTGTTCCTTTTAGAAGTGTTTTTTTTAGTGAGCAGTTGTATCTGTCTATTACTTGAATTAAACAAAGGTGAGAATTATGTTCATTTCCATTTAAGACCTCTGAAATGTGGGTTTGGGATGTTGCCTTTCTGTCCTCATGGCTTTCTTTTGTTTGGTATCAGTTAAATTTATTTTTTTCCTGTTCAACGTGTTTAACATGCAGCTCAGAGAGATTTTTTTTTTTTTTTTTGAAAAGGCAAGTTGGAGGAAAATGGCTATATGATATAATATGCTGGTGCTACTTAACTACATTTCTCAACATATGAAAACCTGCCTGCTTCATGAAAAAAAACCAACTCATTTAATTAAGCCCGCATTTCCATTAATCCCATACTCCATATGTATCTTCTTCTCAAATGGGCTTGCCTTTATAACCTTGCAGTCCATCATGGCCATGTTAGAGGAAGGGAAGTTCTAGCTAGAGAAGCATTTTGTTCTCCAGTTCCCAGTGCCTCCTCAAACAGCTTCCATCTATTTGCTATGTGTATTTATTTCCTTGGAATTAAACATGAGCAATGATCCTTACAACAAAGCTGTATATATACAATTAGTGTTCTATTTGAGTACATAAGCTTGAAAATGTGAGGTTCAGATAGGAACTTGAGAACTCAACTACCCAGCTAATTACCAAACGCTTGTCTCCGTGCACTGACCAGCGAGGGAACATGCCTCTTTTTTCTTTTAAAACAGATGGTGCTTTCAGTGTACTGTAAGGTCACCAAATTCAAGCTGTTACAAACCAAAAACCAATTCCAAAGTTTTGGAGCTCTCACAGAGATGGCTTTGCCAAGCAACCCACTCTGTGTTAACGTGGAGGAACTGGTGTACTAGGCACAGTAGTGGCAGAATGTCACCGAGCATCCGGGAGGCTGATCTAAGTCACTCTTTGGGACCGATCCAAGGATCAGAGAGTAAAGGCTTAAAGCCACCTTTAACTTCCCGGGAGCTGAATCGGGCAGCGTAATACTAGCCCAAAGAGCTGGCTCAAAGCTTTATGAAATTGTAGAATATGTGAAAGCAAGCTGTGAAGACTTAATCCAGATAATATCACAGTGGTATAACGATGAGCTGGGGCAGCAACTGGGACATTTGGCAAGGGCTGTGTTGCAAAATGGCCAGCATTTCCTTCTTCAAGGTTATTATTTCTTTGTTAAAATAAAAGATAGATTGTTAAAGCAAATATTTTCTAAGTATTTCACCGTATACTGAACAGTGAGCACTGCTGTACACTGAGAAACAAATTAATGAATCAAACATTGCAGCACTATCCACAGGGGCTCGTTTAAAAGCAAATGCATGACAGAGCTGGAAACCAGCTTAAATGCAAATGAGCCGATGTGATGAAATCTGTAATGTTTGATTCATTAATTTGTCTCTCATAGTACAGCAGTGATCATTGTTTAGTGTGTGCTACTAATGAAAGACCCTTAAAGATAAGGATTTCCAACTTTCTAGATGAGCTGTACTTTAACAGAGAAGTTCTGTCACAAAAGCTTTTATGATCATGTGAGATTCTTGCAGCATCTGTACTAATCGGTTTCATAAAAAAGTAGTATTTAATATATATTTTAGTTTTCTTATGATGCAGGCTAGCAGATGGAAAGAAGGAGAGCCAGCATCATATGATCCGCTAGCTTTCCAAAGGCCACCAGCAGCTAATATGTTATAGTTAAAAGGAGAAAAATACTGGGAAAAAAAAATATTCTTGGCTATGGGATGAAATAGAAAAGCTTCCCTGTCCAATCTTTAAATACAGTTACTTTCCAGAAGATCTAAATCCACTGTAAAAACATGAGTGAGTACCCAAAAGGGGTAGGGTGGGGGTGGTCAACTTTACCTTTTATAGAAGTTAAATGTCAGTTTTGATAGATATCGTGGTAATGTATATTCAATCCTGTATAACAGTGACATCAGCCTCTATTTGTCAGAACTCTCAGCCTATAGTTGTGTTTCTGTTCTCAGTCATTCACGTGACTATTAAGATTGGGGAAGAAAGAACAGAAAAGGATTATCAAATTAAATGGCCACTGTAAAGTATATAAAAAAATCTAGCAATCTGAGCTCTAATGACAAAGAAAATTCTACCTGAATCAGTCTTAGCATCTGCAGCCACAAATACAGAAATTTGGATAGGTTTGGTTTTGTTAGGATTCATCAATATGATGATGGCTTTGACACCTCCACATGTCATTTTGGAGAGATGGGTGGCACTAGCCTCACAGTGTACAAGAAAAAAAAAGGAGCGAGAGAAGCCTTTTGTAGCTTATCAGCAGCACATAATAAAAAATTGGCTCAGTTCGGATTCACATTTTTCAGATTCTCATTCCAAATCCAAACAACATGCACTAGGCCAATCTGTCTATTTATTTCCATTCTGTATTTACAATGGGGTGACATTTAGGCAAGTACAGTGCTAATTGCCTTGCAGGTACCTCCAGGTATTGACATCTACAATTAATCACAAAGCAGGTACACTCCTGATTCAAAAATACCAATTTTTATCACATCGCCATAAAAATTTACCAGATTCTGAAGGCGTTTTTAATGATAGAACAGTTTGTGTTCTCTTGGCTTTTTCTGAGGTGGCAAACTAAGATGTCAAATAGTGTCTGCTACAAAACATCTAGGTCTTGAGGGCAACTCGAGAAGGTTGTAATGTCATTACTAATGACATATAAAAGATATTTTGTGTGGAAATTACTGTCTAAAATCAAACCATGGAAAGCCTGGCCCTGCTGTAAAAAGAATTTGGTTTTCGTGGCATACTATGTACTGAACCAAAAGAATACATATTTTTTCAATGACTACCAAAATCACTTGAAAAAGGGGATTGAAATAGGTGTTTAGAAATGTATGAATCATGATAAAGATTTTCTCAGGGAAGTTTCTGGAGCCTGCTGTCCTTAGATGTCCATAGGTGTCCTTAGATGCCCTTAGATATGGAGTAAGCTGTCAGGATGAAATTTTGGAAAACCAACCAACCAAAGAAAAGAAACCCACATGGAAAGACATTTGAAATTAAATTCCTTGAAATTTTCATTCCTGTTTTCCTCTAGAATTGAGCATGTGTTAGACTTCAATTTTTCGCTTAGATCTCTTTTTCTATGCATAGTTTTCTGTGTGGTTGCCACTTAGTTTTCAGGTTCCCCAGCACCTTCTAAACTCCATTTCTGCCCACCATCCTAGAGTAAAGATGTTATATATATTCTCTGGATTCAAAATGATTTTGAATTTCTAGGAAGAAAAATAGCTGGTTTTTTAGTTCATTAGTAGCTAGTTCTGTTCTGCTAAAGCCAGTGGCAAAAATCCTTGTGTCAGTGATTCAGAACTAAGACCAAAGAATGCGGCAGTGTATTTTTGCATGAAGTCATAGCTTTACCTGCCTGTTTTCCTTTAATCCAGTTAAAGATAATTTCTGTGGGTGTTTATCAATTTAGCAAACCAGCATTTCTTGTAATAGCAGCATCTTCTACCCTAGAACCTGTATGATATTTAATTACTGATTCTATGTCCCTCTTTTGAATTGTCTCCTATTCTCTTTGATTAGAAAGACAATATCTGGTGGGCTTTCCACCCAGGGCACAAGGATTTTTGTGGCTTCTTCCAGGAAAGGAAATTGTGCATTCAGTGGGTAGGCAGGGGAACAGCGTGATGAAGCCCTGGGCCAAGGGAGCTGTTGTGCCTTCCAGCCGAGAAGTGAACTGCAGGCGCTGCGGGGGCCAAACACTGGCTTGGGGGCTGGAAGAGGCAGCTCAGGAGAGGAACAGTGGAGCTGACGGGACAGCCGACAGCTGTGGGGTTGAAATGTCCGTTCTCTTTAGTCACTAAACTGCATCAGCACCAAAGGGTTAACGGAGTAATACCAGGGACATAGAGTAACTTGATACTTGTGCTTAGTATGCTATTTTTGATCCCTCTTCTTTTATATTTTTTATATTATTTATTTCTGTCTATTAGATCTCTTCTAGTCTTTGAAGTCCTACCCTGCATGCTGTTTTTTTCTTCAAAAACAATTTTTGCTTATCTTGAGATTCACAGCTTTGTTGTGGCTCTTATGTTGATGAAGCATTTTCTCATGGTTATGTTTATTTTCATTCACAAACCATTGTGGGTCTATTGCTTTACTTCTGAATGTCGTTCCATTTCTTATCAGCCTCTTTTCACCATCTCTTTTAGCATGTCCAATCCTTTACATCAGTCTTTCGGATGATTTAATTCCTCAGTTCTTCAAATGATGGTATCAGACCTGTTTGTGTTACTAGGCACAGCCAAAGAATTCTAACTCGTATGCGCCGTTCCGCTTCATGCACATGTTTATTAGTAAGCTGGTAATGCTGTAGGAAGTTGCACTAGCCATTGCCTGATGTAGTGTACAAAAATTACAGTATAGTAATTCAAAAATGTGTTATCTCCAAAGAAGGTTGTGCTTATGAACTTTTACTCTCTATTCAAGCTACAGCAGGTGGTTTTAGCTAGTTAAAGAAAACTTTACAAACTTTCTTTTTTAGGTTATTTTAAGTATCATAGAAGCTTTACAAATCAAAAGCTGTTGTTGCTAAACAACTGAACTAAATACTTCACAAGTCACTAGAGATTGTATTTCAGCATTTTCTAAAGTGTTTCTGTTGAACAACAAAATGTTACGCCTTTCTCTTTACTCGCATTCTATTTTAATGTTATGTAAAGTAGCTTTCAAAACTGACAGTCACTGCTCCTAGTCCACGCCATCTATATTCAAGAACGTTTTTAGTTTTTCCCTTAAGTGTTTAGGAAATAACTTTGTAGTTTAAGAGTAGGCATGAGAAAACAAAGACATAGGAGATAACAGAAGAGATTTAAGAACAATACAAAAGTTGCAGTTGCTTAAAACTATTTCCAAGGGCACTGACCTGTATGTGTAAGATCTCGAAAGACCAAGCGTTGGCATGGTTTGAAGACTCAGACGTGGTTACTCCAGCCCACTGCAGATGTGGTCAGTCAGGGGAGTGCAGTGCAGAGATTTCTGAGGTGAGTGGGTGTCGGTGAGCACATGAGACAGGATGGGATTCCTGGCAGGGCCACAGCTGCCTGTGTCCAGCGCTGTCTGAGAGCCACTGGGCCCTCCCTTGTGTAGAAGAGACTCTGGTAGCTAACACCCTTGCACAGAGCCCCAAATGGCAGAGAGGTCTTTTAATTTTATTCTTGTCAGCCTTTCTAAGGATTCTGCACTAGACTCACAAGTATATGATAGAAAGCTTGACTCAGTAGTTTGCTCGGAGTGTAAATAAACCTGTAACAATATTTTATTTAAAAATATTTTTTAATTGGAACTCAGCTGTAAAAGATGATAAGTAACATCTAACCCCTACTGAGAAATTCTGTTTAATGGCTGCCTTATCCATAGACATAGACATTCCTTGACATAAAGAAAATATTCTCATCGTGAGGTCAGTCCAGCACTAGAGCACTTGCCCAGAGAGGTTGTGGAATCTCCATCCTTGAGTTTTTCAGGTCTGGAACACCTCCCATGTTGAGCTCAGAGTTGGGACAGATGACTTCCCAAGGTCCCATGCAACCTCACCTGTTGTCCTCTTATTGTAAACTCCATCCATTGATCATGCTGCTTTTTCCAGTAATGAACTATTCAGAATAATAATACTGTTTAACTCTCAGTTATCACCTTTCCATAAATGAATCTCAGAGTATCTCTGAAAAGAGATGCAGGTGATATGGGGGATAAGTGGGACAGGGTGAGCTGAAGCAATGTGTTAATGGTTACCTGGCTGGGCAGTTCTGGAGTTGGCAATAGCCAACAAATCTCCTGTGTTCCAGTGCTGTTCCCTTTAACACATTGCATGTTCTTGTGTAATTGTAGAGATGCACGAGCTGGTTGAAGGTGCGTTCCTGAGCCCACATACCATCAGACTAGAGACCTAAGGGCAGCTACCGAAGCATGGTCCTGTTTCCATGTTCATACATCCTGCTTCTCAGCTGGGCTAATCAGTTTGGAGACAGCATCAAGCTGACACAGGCAGCCTAGTTCTGGGGCTGGGCTGGGGTGACACCCTGCACCATACTCAGTTGTGTGTCCTGGACTTCCCTGCTGCTTTTCTGTGAGAGGAGCAGTGTAGTTTTGTATTCATATCATACAGAGGTTATTAGAATTTTTTAAATTGTATTTTACAGAAAGTTTTTTGAGAAAATATAGAAACCTGATTGGTATTAGAAAGAAACTCTTCTTCCTCTCAGAGAAAGCTTGGGAGCCAGTGCTGGCCTCGGAACCAGTCAGCTGAGAAGCTTAAACTGCATAAAGAAAACACAAAGTGAAGTCCTCTATGAAGTTTGTAAAATTAGATGAGCTGTAGCACCCTATCACATTATTCTTAGTGCCTTCTAGGTATTCAGGAGAGTGCACAGGAGCTACCCCTGGACTGTTTCAAACCCAAATAAGTGCTCACAGCGTGCGAGACTGGGTTAGGATGAGTTACATTTGGTGCGTGGTGTTTCTGAAAGGCCAGTTCAACCCTTCGTGTAAGTTATGTGCATTATTAGCAATAGAAATTGATCCCATTAAAGTAGCATAACATAAATAGATCAGTTCTGAAGACTCATTACAAGGATAAGCGACTATCATGTATTATGTTTTGTATTCTTTTATTTCATTTGTAAGTACCGCATAGCTGATTAATCAAAAAGCAGTGGTACTGTCCATTTTCCTCTAGTGTAGAATTTAATTTCATTCTTGTGAAGAATCTTTAAGAAATAACATCAGGAATTGCAGTAAATGTTAAAAGACATCGTACAGAAAAACCTCACAGACTTCCTCGTTAGTTAACTGGTCTTTCTTTAGATCTGAGTTTCCCCTCTTTGTGTTGTAAGACATATGACTAAACCAATTTGGTCTTTAATCCATAGAACATGCTGTCAACCTCGCCTGTCTGTTTTTGTGTCAGTGCTTACTTGACTATGACTACAGATGTGAAAAATTGAATAGTAATAAGTCTCTTGCTTATATTTGATATGCGATTTTTAGATGTTTTATGCTATTTCCATATATACATTTGCTGAGAACTAGCCTTTAAAATTACTTTTTACTTATCTTCATGACTCTAGACTTTGAAGTAATACTTCAATGACAGCTGAACTGAGACATTTGAACAGTTTCTGAACAGGGTCTGAGCAGACCTCTCGGTATTCTGTACCATGCTAAAGAACTCCTTCCCTCTTGAAAGTTTTATCATGTAGGAGGCTATTAAAGTTATGAGTTTAGGCTGAGGCATGAATAAATCCTGAGTCTTACTGATGATGTCATTATAGTGGTCAATAAAATACATAGAAGCAAACGCTTTTCATGCTACTAAGACCAGCTAACCAAATCAGGATACACGAGCAATTAACTCTTTAATTAAGATGAATGGATGACATTAGCCCTCCTTAAACCCTGCTCGTCAGCATTTACAAATAGAAAAAGACGGATGTCTCCTTCCCAAGAAATCTAGCTTTTATTTTTCATTCTTTGACAGCATCTCATTCTTTCCACTTTGTAAACAAATTCACTGATGAACACTGCCAACCGCAGAGATTTAAATAGCCCTGTTCAATCAGTGCTATTTCTCGTTGCTCAGAGGTAATGTATATGAATTTAATTTATTTTCTAGGCAAGTTGCATTGAATCTAGTTTCTAATTAAGAAAACCAAGGGGCTTTTGATGCCCAAATATATAAGATCATATGAATTCAATCAGCATGATGTTAGAGACTACGTAGTTAAGTACTATGAAACTTCTTGCCTTTGAATTGAATTATTAATTCTGACAAAGGTGTGTGTAAATTGAAGGAATAAAGTCTCTCAGTTCTCTGTCCTTGCAAATCAGAATAATCTGTCTGGAAGCAGGTAGATTCTCTCTCACTACACTTAATATACATATTGCAGTATATTTTCAGAAACACTCCCAGATTTCCCAGTGATTGAGGTATTACTGCCCTTTTCTAACTGTACAAAATTTCAGGTTTCCCACTAATAAAGTAAATTTAGTGCTGCTTTCTCTTTTTAATGATATATGGTGCATATACAAATTCTGGAAATGAGTATTCTGGTTTCCTACTATGCGTATTCAAATAGCATACCCCACATGTAGGATGCAGGTTGGAATCATCATAACTTGAAAACAGGAATTTAATACTGTTTTCACTAATGATTCAACTTGTTTGTGAAGTTTTGAGTACAGCTTTTATCTATATTAATGTTACTATTGGAAATTTTTGTGAAGAAAAATTTTGCGAGACAATATTACGATATCGCTTTCTACTTCTGTAAAAAGTCCTTTGCTCAATAAGACAGAAATGCTGAACATTTATTTAAACCCAACCTTTCTGACTCCCATAATTGCACCATCAGCTGGAAAAAACCCCAAAAGTTCACCTCATCTGTTATGTTTCTGGTACACCAATGCAGTATAGCGTTGCAGCAAAGAAACAGGAAAGTTATTCTTTGAACATAGACAGATTTTTGCAGTCGTTGGTTTAACAAGAGTTAAGAATAATGATGTTTTCAGCTTTCATGTGCCCTTACCCACACATTACAAGTAGTAGTCCAAACGGTTTCCTGAAATATCTTAGCTCTCTGTCCTAACCTAACGCATCTATATTCTGCTGCTGGTGTCACGTACATGAAATTATTCAGATAATCCTTCTCGTCCCTGTTGTGCGATATTCAGCAAACACAAGCCCCATCCACAAGGTGATTCTTATGAGTTGCTTTTCCAAGACTATTTTGGTTTCTTTTTATTTAAAAAAAAAAAAAAAAGTTCAAAATGTGGAGGCTCATATATAGGAACAAAGCAGGAAGTAAAAGACTTAAGTCCATACCTATGATTAAATACGTGATTACACAACATGTGTCTATACCAGGATGTGGAGAAGGGGACAGGAGTCAATGTCCTGGTGGCTTTAGACCAGAGCTGTAACAGAGGGTCTTTTCCATTCAAGAAGTCCTTATATGGGTCAGATGCATCCGAAGAACTGGCTTTAACTGTGCTTAGCTAGGTCCAGTGAAGGAGAGTAGAAATTTTGCCCCAGTTTAAGTAGCAGAAACAGAATGGCATGGTAGCAGAAGTGGAGCTTTTTATGAAATCATGTGGCTTTTTGATCTGTGTGACACAGTTACATGTGGTGATGCTAGGTGGGACTGGGGCAAGGATAACAGGAGGTGGGCAGTGGTGTCATGTTCTGTGTGTGAAGGGAAGTTCCAGTTCCTGTCTCTTTCTGGGTTATGATTTCCCCAGCAGTCTCTAACCTGCAGGGGAGAGAGCCCTCTTTTTCCTGCACACAGGCAGGTTCTGGCTCCAGGGTTTTTTCTGCTGTGTGGCTGCTGCTGTGCGGGACTGGGACGTGGAGACATAAACCCTAAAGTTATTTCTGACATGCCGTTCTCATGGCAGAAGGCCTGGTAGTACCTGTGATATATATGACATTGTTACTTGCAATACCCAGAGCCTGAGGCAGTGACCCTGCAGCACGGTCTTCGGGAAGACATTCTCATATAGGATCAAAACAGCCTCACTTAGCAGTTTGTAGCTCTGTTCTCTTAAAGAAGAAGGTGCAAAAGCTTCCCTACTCAGGGGAAACTGTTACAGAGAACGAAGCTGAAATGGTGAGGAGATCAGCTGAGGAGCTAGATGTTGACAGCGAAATAGCCATCTGTGTTTCAAGCAGATTTTTGGCTTCATGACTGAAAATTGAAATAATGCAGCTATTTAAACTGTCCTGCGATTGCCTTACCCACAAATCCAGTCAAGGAAGATATTCTTTCAAAAGCTTCAGATGATACAAATCTAAACGTACAGCGAGAGATACAGGATGTAATTATGAAGGTCACGAGCCCAAGCAACACAGATTTTTATAAGTGAACCCTTGCAGGTTTTTTAAGTGTTTTGGCTTCGTAACAGAATACAAATCTGCAATTTTGCCAAAAGCTAGATGTGAGGCTTCTGCGGAGGTGACGCTGTCACTTCTTACCACTTTGGGGGCGATTTGGCATCTGTGGTGCTGCCTGCCTGACACCAGTCACCCCGGCACGGCCCCTTCCCAGTGGCCCAGGACAGGCACCTGGGGCTCTGGTCAGCACGTGTGCTTCTCTCTTTCCTTCTGCTGGGCCAGTGCAGTACAGACTACTGAGATCTCTCGCTAACTTTTTAAAACGAGGAGCGGAAGCAATGTTTTGTGGGTATTAGCCACCCAGGTAGGGAAGCGAGAAGGTAAGGAGGGGGGCAGGCAGGAGGCGGGTGGGCAGCGTGGAGCTGTGCTGCAGGCAGTGAGCTGGCTACGGGTGTCAACCAGCACGTGCTGCCCTTCACACTGCTCCGGCCAGTGCTGCCGCTCGTACCCCGGAGAGGCAGGACGAAGTTTAGCCTTGGGTGTGTGGTTAGAGTTCTGCCTGTTCTCTCGTGCACCCTCAGAGCGTGAGCTGAATCCCAGCTTCCCTGCAGGCGGGCTCAGGGGCTGCACAGGTACGGGAAAGCAGGACACGGAACTGTCACTAGCGGAGAGCGAGGGGGCGAGGGCACAGGGACCGCGCAGGCCGTGTCACCACTGACTTACATGAGGCTGGAAGCTGTGTGGGCAGCAGCCTGCCCCCCATGGCTGCTGGCAGCTGAGCTGCACCTTCCCAAGCCCGGGGTGGGAGCTGCTGGCAGCCTCACGCCTGCCCCTGAGCCCACAGGGCAAGCTGAATTCCTGCATTTGCCTTCCCTCCGGGAGAGGGGCCCCTCCTGTGAGCATCAGCTCCTGGGAGTGCTTCTTATCCACTGCACGGGACAGATAATGACAAGTCTGTCACTTCAATCATTGTTTCTGGTGTAGAGTTAACTTTGCAGCTTGGTGGTATCACTGCTTTTGATACTTTTAATGCTTATTTATAATTAAACTTTCCATCAAGTTCCCACATTTTGATTATAATTTTAGTCATTTTGGTTTTAGAAGGCTTGAGGGGATTGCATTGGGATCTGGGGATGCTTTTAACCTCCACGTCAGCCTTCTAGGGTGCCTCTTAACCTTCAGAGTGCTTGTCTGTTCACAGGGGTTATCCTCATAGGTTGGTACATGTTCAGTTCTGCTGAAACGCTGACCAGTTGCCAGGGAGCTGTGGTTATCTGCATTGATCTATTAGCTTTATTATTGATAGCTCAGATATAAATGATGGTGAAGACGGAGCAGCAGAGGCTGGTGCAGAGCAGAGGCTGGCTCCCCCGGCAAGGAGCCCGGCTGTGCTGGCGCTGCCCTCACTGCCCCCTGCTCAGGGAGACAGCCCCCGGCACTGGGTGCTCTGTTTGTGCCACCCACTGCCAGCACAGACACAGACAAAGGAGTGATTTGATAAAATACTTCTCTGTAGTTGTCACTTTGCTTTGAATATTAAGTCCCAGTCACTGCGTCTAATAAGGGCCATACCTTCAAGATCAGTTTGAAATGTTAAGTCTCTGTTTCCATACGGACACGTACATAAAGTGATCAGATTCTGAACTTCTAGGGGTCAGGCTGGGAATTAGGTGTCTGATTCCTGACTTCTACAGGTCAGGCTGACAATTAAATGTCTAAATAAGAATTTAATTCTTTGCTATCTCAATTTGAAGTCATTCTGCTCCTTAAAGTCTTAATAGGAAAACTGTTGGAAATCTCTTAAAGAAACCTCCTTTAACAGAATATCATTGTTGACAATTAATGATGGAGGTGGGACTGTCAAAGCCCAAGCATATACCTAAACATCTTTTGATACATAGAGATGTAGATACAAAATTATTTTCAAATACAAATATATATCTGTAGTTATGTGGGAACAAAACCTAACTCTTCAAATTTTATGTCCAGCTGGTTGGGAAGTTCATGCTTATGAAAAGGCAGCGCTCACCGCTTACGTATTTGTAAAAGAGTAAAGTAGTGCTATTTAAAAATATAAGAGGACATTAAGATGGAAGACATGAAATAAATAAAAAGTCCATAGTGGATACGGAGAATAATCAGAAAGAAAGTTGATTACTTCATTTTACAACTGACAGTTCAGTGAAGTTTCTGTTTTAATATTATGTGCAAGCCAAACTGCCAGGTTTTATTTATCATCTGATATAACTCTAGCTCTAGTCCAGGGTACTGGAAAACCTCTCTTGTAGAGTTTTACCTCTTTAACCTCAAATGAAAACTGGCATTCCATCTGGATAGTGTCCAATGTGTCACATTTTGGTAGTCATCAACCAGCTCGCCTTATAAATCAAGAGCACTGATTAAATAATCAAGATTTTTGAAATGCCTTGAGGGAGCTGTACGTTTTTTGCATCAGTGATTAGTATTCAGTGGTAATACTGAAATCTATTTGAGCTGCAGATATAAAACTGCATTTTGCATACTGGGCATAATCAGAGAGATTATATTCAGAAAGTGTGCTTCCCCTAAGACAGCAGAAGGTTATGACTTTTGCCACGGCTCCATTGTTAGTTTAAGTGAGCTTTGTCCTTGCTGTTGTACTGCCCTTCATTCACCAGAATAAAATCTTTTCTGCAGCTGTGTACTGGGAAAATGAAAACTCTAGGTAATAACTTTCATAGGGCAGCTAGTTAAATAAAACTCTAGCCCCTGAATAGAAACCAATTTTAATTAAAGATCTTTTCAGTTATTAAAACTTTGCTTATATCGTACCATTTCTTTTGTTGCTACAAGTAAGCGTTTTGTCATTTAAATCATTCCCCCAAAACACGTATTACTGGCATCAAGGGGGACTGCAGTTTACAAAAGAGGCAATAGTTATTGGTTGCAAGAGAGGCTGGTTAAGAAATAACTTATTGTTCAGAGCAAAAAATAGAACCTAAGCCCTAAATACAGTAACAAACTTAAAGGAAGTGTAGGAATATAAATGGAAAAATGCTTCCCTGAAAACTGTGGCAGTGACAGCGCTAAGCTGCCCGGAGCCTGTCAGTTCGGGGTATTCCCCCAGCCCTGCTGCCAGCTCCCCGGCGTTCCTGGGCAGCGCTGCACCGCGGAGCCCTCTCCCTCCTCGCAGGCTCATCTGCCCAGCTCCCAGCCTGGCAACTTCTAGCTGAACGCAAGTGTCTGGTGTTACTCTTTAGAAAGCTGGAGAGAATGTCTCGGAAAGCACTACATTGCCCCAGGTTTGAGGCCACTGCTTTTGTTAGGATAGCGTGCCCTGATGTTAAGCAATGATATTTAAATTGCCCTTTTGTCAAAAATTTAAAAAGTGAAAAAAGTCCTTGCAACTGTCAAAAGAATGTTTGAGCCTTGATGTGGAGCCTTGCCATATATCGATCCCATATATTTCATGTAACCTTGCAGTGTAATGAGTAATCATACTTAATACAGTCTGCATAAGTGGGCTTAATGCGTGCTCATCACTGGCCGGGAGGTGATTAGAGATGATGATGTATAATCATTTGGAAGGGGGAAAGGAATGATGATTTGGGGGTGATCTGTCCTGCTTCCTAGCCCTGTCCTTGACGGATACTCTGACAGCGTTCCATATTCATTCACAGCCCACTGGAAGGCAACAGTAGTAGCTCCTTCTGCCTATTACAAATCTTCACACCGGAAAAAAGGTGGGATTTTTGTCTCCCTGCATCAGCTAGCCTTAGAAAGATAATAACTTTTCCTTCAAGCTTTGTTTGTACCCTTAGATTATCATGACTGCAACAATACCATTGCTTTACCTGCTATAAAAGAGAGCTCTCTCCCAGGAAATGGAGGTCCTGAGTTAATGGTCTTTTTTAATGGGGGATTTCCCTCTCATGTTTTTCTCACACTCCAGTTGAAGCTCTGCCATGATGCAGAAGGGAATTTGAGCCTTACTCTGTTGGTGAGAAAGGGCAGAAGTAGCACGGACTCTAGCGCAGGAAGCTCTTCCCTTTGGCTTTCATGTCTCTGCAGCGTTTTTGTATTTTTTGTTACACAGTTATTGGATAAAAATGCATTTCATGAGGGTAGGGTTCCAAATAGTAAAGAAAGTGGGGCAGAATCTGGCATGACATTATTCTTGTGCATACAGCTGGACTTAATCAAACGGGGCTGGGTGGGAATGGTCGTTGGCCAATATCGAAACCTCTGGTACGTGCAGGACTTGTCTGGGAGAGGGCTAGTTGACTTAGGCCAAAAAACACATTGAGGGTCAGGTTAAACACACAATTGTGCCTGACCCAAGTGTGACCTCTGCCCTCCCAGCTAGTGAAATCCTTACAAATTAGGCATGTAAGTACATTCACACACTTCTATAGATGTGAGGCTATATTAAAGCGTGTGAATTAATTTTCAGATTCCTGAAAAGAATGAAAGAAACTGCGTAACTGAAAGATGTTGTTGCTGCATTGTTTTCATAGGTATGTACACACAAAAACGTTGATATACACACACACACAAAATACTTGCTAAAGCCAGAGAAAGGGTAAGAGAAAAGTGTGGCTTTTAATAGTCCTTCCTCCTCTTTGTCCCATGCTAGGGCTGATGTGGCCTAATAATCCCAGTAGTGGTCAAAATCATATAGTCATTATAATCCAGTATCTACAGTACTTTAGCAGAACTTGACATAAGGTTAAAAAAAAAAAAAAGGATGTAAATGTAGATATTCTGTAATTTTAAGTGCATACTGTTTTTTTCTAGGTCAGATTCATAGCTAATTCCAGTGACATTTAATGTGCTGGAGTATGTGGAATGTGATCTCTGCATGTTCCAACTGAATGCTTCTTCATTTCGTACAGTAAATTGGAGATTAAAGATGTTTGACCCTATCATACCGTACTTGTTTTGGTCTTTGATGAATATACTGTCCTTCAACTGCTGTGTTAGTCTGTTATTGATGCAGGCTTTGCTTGTTTACTTTTAGAGACAGCTACATTTTTACCCCCTATTTCTCTCTGATTTTTAGTAATAAATAGCATACCTTGTGAGAACTTCAGCTGCTTACTTTTAAGTTCACTATTATTCAGTGCTGGTAACTTCTAAGCTAGTGCAATTATTAATTTCCTGTTAATTAGCATAATATCTTCTAGTATGGCTAAATCTTTCTCATCTTTATTTTCATTAAAATAATACTATAAAATAATTTGTTATTGGCCCTGGTTTCATAGTATTGCAAGTCCCTTTCCTCTAGTTGATTTCATCCTGATTCGTACTGTTGGTGCCAAGCAAAAGGTTGGGACTACTAGCTTTCAAGGTAGGTATTTTTTTTCAAATATTTTGGGGGCAGATCTCTACAGACTTGTCACCTAGCTACTTGCAGTGCTGCTGTTCTACATAGTGGTTCCTTTCTGTTCCTGTTGGTCCAGTCAATCCACTGTCTCCCTTAGAGGCTTGCTGCTTGGTAGCCTGGAAGCATTTCTTACTGGTTTTGTGCCTGTAACTAATTGCTTTTCAAGTGTTTCCACAGGCCTCCAAATTTCAGTCTTGTGTTTCACCTGAATGTAAACACTTCTCATTGGCTTTATTTGAGTCTCTTTATTAGAGACTAATTTTTTGCTTTGCCTTAAACTGTGATATGTTCATTCATTAGATTTAATAGCTAATATTTCTTGGCATGTATATAGAGGTACAGCACATGGGCAGGAAGGATTCTTTACAGAAGAAGGAGAGAAAGACAGTTTTGTGGTTAGATAGACAAACATCAGCTTCAGAGATTTAGGGGCTCATTTGCAGGGTACAATACATTATTAGCTGATCTTCTCAGGAAAATTCCCTGCTGAGATTTGTGAATGTTTTGGTGGGAGTGACTAGGGAATACTGAACAGAGCCCATTGATGTGGGTATTTTAATCTGTGTGCCTCTCAGCTTACTATGCAACATTAAACTCTGCTGAATAATTAGGCATTTGTCAAGGAAAATATATACTTATTAATGGATGATTTACCATGTTTCGTCCTCTCCACAGCAGACATGCTTGCTGTTCTGTTATTTAGAGAGTGCAAAAAGTTCTCTGTATTTATCTACACAATTATGATCCTGTGGTCTCATTCCCTTCATTTAGTGATGTTTGTATGTAGAAACTCCTGACTCCACTTTTCTTAGTTTTTTTTTTTAATTGTAATTTCTCATAATTCTTTCATATTATGCTTTAGTTTATGTATTATTCTAAATAAATATTTCCCAGGCTTGATCCTTGCAGTATCTGGAGCACTGTGTCCAGTTCTGGGCTCCCCAGTACAAAAGAGATCTGGAGTTACTGGAGAGTCCAGCAAAGGTGATGAAGGGACTGGAGCGTCTGGCATGTGAGGAAAGGCTGAGAGAGCTGGGACCCTTCAGCCTAGAGAAGAGAATGCTTGGGGGGGGTTCACATCAATGTGTATGAATTCCTGGAAGGAGGGTGTAAAGAGGACAGAGCCAGGCTCTTTTCAGTGGCACCAAGTGGCAGGACCAGAGCGAATGGTCACAAGCTGAAACACACAAGGGTCTGTCAGGACATCAGGAAACACTTTACTGTGAGAGTGACTGAGCACTGGAGCAGGTGCCCAGAGAGGTTGTGGAATCTCCATCCTTGGAGATATTCAAAAGCTGGCTGGATATGGCCTGGGCATGGTCCCTAGGTGGCCTCGCTTGAGCAGGAACATTGGACAAGATGACCTTCAGACATCCCTGCCAACCTTAGCCATTCTGTGATTCTGTGCGATTGCGTATGATGATGGTCAAATTCACCAGACAAAGACAAATGTAATTAAAAAAGCTGATTCCACCTTTTTGTGGACATGCATGATGATACTGAGCACCTGCAATTCATGGTAAAACATGGCGACACGGCGGCCGTTAATAAAATACCCGTTGCTAAAATATCATTCTCTAAAATGAACATAAGAGATGTGGTGTATTGTAACTAAAAGCATGTGAAAGCCTTTCACAATGATACCATAAATATTTCTCGTTACAGGAAAAACACTGGTTTTGCTGATACTAGTGATAGTAGAAGCTGGAGGTAGTAATAAATAGGATTTGAAAGAGTTGAAAAGGAAAACAACAAAAATAAGTGGCCTGAGGTTTTTGGACGCTTGGTGGTTACATGTAAAGAATTATCTAAGAAATAATATATTCAGCAAGTGACATAAGTAATTGAATTATACAAGGATAAAGTGCTCAATTTCATCAAGGTTTGAACTCCATGCCCGCTGAATGCAGTAGCCAGACTCTCGTGGGCTTTAGATCAAACCGCAAATAAAACAGTTTGATTAGTGCTGTTTGACCAGTGTAACGGCAAGACTGTGTTAACTTAGTCTCATGCTGTGTTTTTAGCATGTTTAAACTGATTACAACCTAATGACCAACATGCTTTATGCCTCAGTCTAATAATCTCACTGTATGCCAGTTTTAATTAATGAAAAAGTCCTCTTGCACTTGTTTTAGATGTCGATGGATGTTTGGATCGCCTTTTTTAATTTAAGCGAAACTTTGTTTTATCACCTTACAAACTAATGTTCTCCATGATAACCTCTCAAGGTAAATTGTAAATATGACGTAATGGGAAGTTTCTTGTCATAAATGTAGCTGCTCAGGACACGTACGATTCCCAGCCATTCAGTCCCCTGGAAGATGTAGGAGAAGGTTCTGCAGGTTATGCCCAGGCAGTTTCCTGACCACGCAGCTGCAGCTCACACTCATGTGAGAGGGAAAAAACCCCAACAAGTGATAATGTTTATAAAAAGATTGCAGCGATAACAAGACTACACTTTATCTGCGTGCTCCAGCTGGGCAGTCACTTCTCTGGCAACGCTGCCATAAAGTGCTCTAATGTTTCTGTCTCTGAGAATCATTCCAGTAATAAAATACCATCCCGTTTAATGCATTTATACTGGCTTAGCTGCGTTGTTTGTGCACATAGAGAGGAGGGCTATCTCACCTCCCTCTCGGAACAACTGCACTCCAGCTGGCAAACACGGCTCTAGCCGAACAATTCTGAGAAGTATTTATAATAAGCTATTGCAGCTGCTCCAACTCATTCTTTGCTTTTGTATAGCAGATTTTGCATTTAGTATTTTCTTTTATGATTTCATCTGTTACACAAGCTAGATTCTTCACTGATTCACTCTAAATAGTAACAACAAATTAGACTACCATTAACAGAATTATATCATGTTTCTACTAATAATGGAATATTTTTGCACAATTCAGGCTACGTGAAGTGGAATACACAGATACTCTGCTATGCCTTGGTGGCCTTGTTTCTTCTCAATAGGAGGCAGCAAGTCTTTCATTTCAGCATGCTGTCCTCAGAGTTCGTGCCATTTGGATGCTAAGCTGTGGATGACAAACTGCAAAGCTGACAGGAAAACATGCAAGGTTGATATATAAAACAAGCTCCGCTGCTCGTGCTTTGACTGTCATCACTGCTTTCAGGAAAATAAATAACACTGCCTCGGTCTGTGCAACGCTCCTTAAGAGTTTCTTCAGCTTACATGGGAAATACTGCAAATTTCTTGTGAAAGCATTTGCAATCTAAGAACTGCAGTTTTCTAAAACAAATTCAGAAAAAGAAATACTTTTTCCCAATCAAATTCATAAAAGATAAAAGCTTGTGTAACTTGTTCTCAAATTGAACAAAGCTAACAGAAAAGTGATGGTCCCTCTCATGAACTGTGAAAAAGGTTGTAGATGTTTCTCTGGCTTTAACAGCCAAATGAAAACATTCTCTATTCGCCACTTGCTCTGCAAATTTTGCTGCAAGCACCAACAGCTTTACACCAAGAAGACCCAAAGGAATTTTCCATCAAAGCAGAAGTGTGCACCACATGAGCAGGTGAAAATGTGATGGAGAAAGGTGTGATGTCTCCGTGTTTCCTATAAGCTTAACCCTTGCCAGCCTTCATCTAATACACAGTATTTTGTTTTATTTCCAAATACCTGTGGATTTAGCAGTTGAACATTATTCTTGTGAGAAAGTTAGTATTTGGGATTCATGTACCTAATCATATGCTAATATATCCTTTAAAAAAAAAGTGAGAATTCATCTTGTCTGTTACCATGCTGAAAAATGTACATGTAACAGAAAGGGATATTTAAAACATCTTTATTTCATTATCTCATTTATTATGTTGTAGGTTGGCAACTAATTAGTATAGATATTTGAAGTTACAGATCGAGAGAAACTAAATTACTGCGCTATAATATAATTAATCATAGAAAAACTTTTGTTCAGCAGCTAATCTATTAGCTACTTCTTCGCTTCTTGTTGATACTCATAACTTTGATTAAGATTTTCAGTGCTTTATTTAACGTCATTATTAATATAAAATTCAGAGAAGTATCTTCTGCCTCTGAAATAACATTCCCATAAAGATCTGGAATGAAAATCCTTCTGGCACTGAACTTCAGCAAGAAATAGCATATATAAACCCCCATGGGCCAATGTATGCCAGCAGTCCATTGGAGAAGAATGCCTCGGGGTATCAGACATTCCTTTCGTTTACGCCCTTCCCTCTTGTTAATCTCCTCTGCTTTCTGATGTTCAAACGACGAAGTAGACAGCCACAACTAAAAGCTATGGCTTTTAGCCGAATACAAAGCAAGACCGAGATTCTTGGTAGCCCCTTTAGGAACCTGTAGCAGAGATATCGTAAGGGTGGAACTCGGTGGCATTTTGTGAGTATCCTTGAACCGTTCACATGTATGTGAGAGACTGGGATGGGGTCTGCACACGGTATCTGATTTAATACGATTTAAATACTTCATCTGACTTGACTCCTAGAGTTGGTTTGCTGTTCAGCATTATTTCCTATCCTTCCAGTTACCTGGAAGGATATTGTCTGAGAAGCAGAAATAGCTGGTAAGATTTCAGAAGTGAAAATAGACTGTCCCTTAATAAAGTTCAGCAAAATTATCCTGTTGTTATGATTTTCTTTGCAGGTGAAAAAGTGGCAGGATATATAGGTCTATGTTATTTCACAGGCATAAACTATCCTTGAAAAAAATATAAAGCCACTTTCAAGAAGCACTTGCACTTACTTTAGCGTGTGCCTGCGTTCTGGCTCAGATCATTTGAACAGTCTTGCTTCTGATAACAACATGAATGCAGGAAGCTCTAAGAAGCTTTGACTTGACAGTTTGGAACTGACATTCCTAGAGTCCCCCTGCCCGCAGCCCCTCTGCCGCAGAGACAGCCTCAGCTCCCTCCCTCCTCCCCCCGAGCTACGGCGCGGGGTGGTCAGCTTGTGCTTTGCACAGCCCCTGACGCGACTGCAGGTTTATCACACATCATCTCTACTCAGGTCTGGATTTCTAAAATGTATTTAAGGAAGATCTGCTTATAAATTCCTTTGAAAATATGTGGCGGGTGTATCCAGCGAGCTGTGTGCTGTCACGGTGGGGAAGAAGGGATAATATCTTTCATTAGGCCAACGACCACTGTTAGCTTTTGGTGGTTCAAGATCTGAAAAACGAACTTGTATGTCCACAGGCTTGTCAGACTTTTCAAATAATGTTTGCTGGTCTAATTGAAAAGACTATTTCAGAAACAGCCCTTACCTTGCCTGTTTTCATTGGCAGTATAATCATAAACAGTTATGAAACTAAAAATGCTTAACCTGTATGTTTTCTATTCCATAGTTTTTTTATCTAGTCAAATGGTTACCAATTGCAACACTTGACATATGAATAAAATACCTGGGCAATCCTTTAGAAATGCCAGCTAAACTGGATGACAAGCTATTGACCAGTCATTTGGGAAACACCATTTAGTCCATTTACTACATGTTAGAATATTTTAAAAATGAATTGTTTTTACTGTAACAGCGTTAGTCAGAACATGCCAAAAGAAAATAACTAGTTTTAAAATAGTACCTTTTGTTGGGGTAACATTGGTAAACATTTTTAAATTCCTAGTTTTTATTTGATTTTACTGTGTGTATGAACCTTTTGGTGTAATTTGACACAAATGTAACCTCTATGCGTACACTAACTGTGCATTTATGTTAGATAGTTATTTGCTATTCATGCCTTAGTAGCCATTTATATAGTTTTACTTATCATGTCAGCCAGCTCTGACATTATCACATGACTCCAATTTGTTATGTGCTTTAAATAATGAATAGCAACTAGGCAAAGACTAAGCAAAGCGAACAGCAAGGCATAAAGCAATACAGTAGTAGTAATGTCTGTGTAGCAAGCACTTTCTTTTAACAAAAACCCACTTTATGGGATGTTTGTAAATAGGAGGAAAGAAAAGTTATTGGACAGATTGTCTGCTAAAATAATATTTGCAGCTCAAATAATGATATTAACAGTACTGAATGTGGAAATTTGTTGTAGAAGATAAAAAAAAATTTAGGAAGTTAAACCAGTTTTCCTCATTTTATTTTAGTAAGTGAATGATGCGTGTTCCGGTATGTGCCTGAAGGGTTCCCCCCCCCCATGTCATTATATTGGGATTAATTATAGTAAAAAGTAGGAAATGCTGTAGGTATAACAATTTTTTTTCTGGTGAACAGCTTCAGGATTTTGTTTTGAAAATTTTATAGTGAGGAAAAGCTGTTAAAACTCAATACCCAAAATATTTGTAAGAGCAGAAGGATATACATAGTATAAATGCAAGGTTTTCTCTTCTGTATATTCTGATAAATTTTTAATTGGATTTTTTTTCTTGTCCAAATTAAGATTTGATATTATGATTTTAAGTGACACAGATTTCTTTAGACAGTAATTTTATATATGTATATATAAAATGAAATGCACGAGGATAGAATGCTAGGCTCTACTGGACTATAATATTTTATGGTTAGTGCTCTATGGTATTTATATAGTAATTTACTACTTATTTTCTTAATGATGCTTGGAAACAAAAAGCCAGCTGCATCATTTTATGAAGTACCAAAAAAAATGTCCATTTGATTGAATCAGGAGTCAGAATCAGACGTGTATGAGCTCTGAATTGCGGTCACAGTGTATTACACTGCCTGTTTCTTTGTAAAAACGTGTTTGATTTGCATGGAGATCATCTGTAAATCGTTATGAGTTAACACATTAATGAAACTTTTTCTTACCAAAATTCCCAGTGATCTCACCAGTCCACCTCTAGCGGGAGCTATGATGCAAATGTTAACACATAGAGACGTGCCAGTATTTGGTGCAAGTCTCTGAAAAAACAGTTTTTGAATGTTACAGTGACAGCACCTGGGACTTTTCTATTCCATGTCTCTTTGTTGCTACAGAGAAGCTGGGCTGGTAACACCAACAGGGGAAGCAGTGAACAACAAAGAATGCGCTTTGTGCTTTCTCTTTAGGAAATGAATATGCCTGTTCTCCTTCTTAGGCCTTGATCTCACCATGAAATTAAAAACATGCAACTCATAATTCTACTTTAACACATTTTTGCCAACGTAATTCATGGACAA
Source organism: Gallinago undulata (assembly GCA_026546715.1). Classification (NCBI taxonomy): domain Eukaryota; kingdom Metazoa; phylum Chordata; class Aves; order Charadriiformes; family Scolopacidae; genus Gallinago; species Gallinago undulata. The sequence goes on along the minus strand of JAOTQQ010000052.1, from coordinate 34,391,256 downwards.
ATACCGTGAATAATCATGCACAGGTATTATTATTGTGTATGGTCTCTTATAAATAAATCAATAATGGTACATGAATGACAGACTTCCAGCAGGAGGAGGGTTTCACAGAATCACAGGCTTTAAGGCCAAAGGGGATCATTAGATTGTGTAACCTGACCTTCTCTATAGCATGTCATATAATTTCATCCATTTACTCTGTACTGAGTCCAATAACTTATGTTTGACTAACACATCTCTTCTATATTTGCCTTTATATTGAGTTTCTTGGCCAAAAATCCATTACCATTTTAGTCAGATCTACTATCACCTAAAAGAACTTCTGAGGATTTCTTTTACTACATTAGAAACCTGTCATTGGGAATGTGCTGCTAAGTTTCTTTAAATATCAGTGATTATCCTAAAGTCTACACTTCTGCATGATCCATAGTGTTTGGGTTGGGCTTTGGGATTCTTTTGAGTGAAATATGTATCAAAAATATACTACTGCCTGCCCTATTTTCTTATTTATAGATTTTTTTCTAGGAAGTTTTAAGAATTTTTAAAGAAAATGGTTAGGTTAGTAAAAAAAACCAATGTTTCTGGCATTTGCAAAAGAAATGTTATATACTAAAAATGCATTCTAACACCATCCAGACCCTTCCTCTCAATCTTTTTTTATCCTGTATAATTCATAACAACATCTGATACGTGCCTGCTAGAATTGTAGCACAGATGATGGGAGAAGAATTTTTAAACAGGAAAGGGAGATTTGGAAAAACATACAGGTCAACTGTGGGGTTGTAGCTCCCAAGCTGGACGTTGCCAGCACCCTTCAGACTTCCAGATGTAAACCGGCACGCTGAAATAATAATACTGGATTTAAATCATCCATCTTCTCTAGGCTGTTAGAGATTTATATTCCCAGAATTTATTGTCTGTAGTCAACTATTTTTTTTTATTCGGTATTTAAAGACATGGCATTACTTTACGTCACAGATTATTCCTCTCTTTTTTTCAGGGGAATTTTTAGGCCGAAAAAAAAATATTTTGGATGATCAATATATAAAGCTACTTTAAAGTATTTCTGTACACTTGATTCCTGCAATATATTCCTTATGATATTCCTTATCTTCCTTGTAAAAACAAATAAACCCTCAAACAAAAAAACAAAAAAACCTCCCTCAAAACCAAAAAATAAAGCAAAGAGCTCTTGCTGCTAGCACCCAGGCCCAGCTCTGAGAAACCCACGGAAAGCGCCAGGGCAGGTCCATCCACTAGTACTTTGGGGAAATGTTCTCTCCCCTGACTCAGCATGGAAACGTCACGCACGGGCTGCGGAAGGTTTTCTCTTCCCAGATTAGCATGTGAGGTGCAAGCGTCCTGTCCCGGCAGTTGGAGGGGAGCTTCTCATGCCTGTATCACTTCTCAGGTTTGGTTTTGTTACTCATTTAAAGGTGATCATAACTTTTTGGCAAACCTAGTGCTTTTGGGTATCTTAATAAATTTACAGTACAAAGTATCTGAAGGACAGACGTTTTATAATGAGGCAAAAATGAGAGACGTTTCATTGGGCTGTGTAACTGCCACTTGCCGATTACTTTTAATTGGTGAAATAACAAATCGCTGTTTCATCTCTTGAAGCTTTGACCTAATAGCTGCACTGTTTTTCATGAAACATATCCTTTGGATGTAGCTAGAGGCTTTTCAGTGGTTTTATTCACAAACTTATAAATTACTGTCTGGTATTAGTTCATTATTAGAATTATTAGAATTATAGAATAGTTGGAGTTGGAAGGAACCTTTAAAGGTCATCTAGTCCAAACCCCTGCAGCGAGGAGGGACATCTTCAACTAGATCAGACTAGTTATTAGTCAATATACTTTTCTAGCAGTGTACTTACGGGTCTCTAGTAACATGCTGCTGGTTTTTTACAGCTTTTTGTGTGACTTTTCAAATGAAATCATCTTCTTCAACCAAGGCCTAAGCACTACTTCATGCCACAACTCTTGCATTATTCTGAATGGCAGAGCAGGGTTGGTCCTGTCCATCCGCTCTCCTTCCCTTCCTTCCTTGCAACCCAGGCTTTGCCATGTACAAACAAACAATTCAGTAAAACAAGTAATAATCTCTGGACTATATCTCAGTGTATTAGCATTTTACCACACAGTGATGTAAGTTTCATACAGATTTCTTTCTTGATGCTCTTTCTTTCTTTATGATCTCCCCGTCCAGGATGCAGGATTTAACGTTCGTTCTCTTCTGCTATATAATTAAGGAGAGTGTAAGTATATATGTATAATCTAATATCCCTGAGGGCAGTTGTCTCCAACAATCTGAGAAACTCAACTAATTGATATTCCTTCAGCTTTTCTCTTTTAAATTAAATGTATCACAGTAAAGTCAGAGAACTACTCAGTTACTTCTTCAAATTATTTCTCTCTCTTTAGACTGTTCCAATATTTAAACAGGATTCTTTATATTTTCTTGCTTTTAAACGAGACCATTGTTATTCATAGCCTATTTAATAGGAAAAACTTTCCTGTTAAATTGATTCTAATATAAAAAGGTGTACATGTACAGTTGTCGCTTTTCTTTGACCAAAACAGAAGTTACCTTATGTGGAATTGTTACGGTTCTCCACTTGGAAAATAGGAAGTGGGCTTCATGGGAAGTGCCTTTATACAGATTTTCCCGAGAGGGAAAAAACATAGTTGACTTGGTCAGAAAAATTTTTGATAGAGCCAAGAAGAATGAAGTTTTATCTGTAAAAGGGGACTAGAAATCTTAAAAAGAAATTACCCTTGAAGACATTATTTTAGTGAAGCAAAGATTGTTCTCGCTTTCTTTGTCCAGTCAGTCTGTTCAATTGCTGGAGAAGTTCTGTGGCCAGAAGGATTATAAACAAAGTTCAGGTGTTCTACTGCTAAAGCGCTGGCATCTGATTTGTAATCAGTGTTGCAGACCAATTTAATTTAAATTATTAATTTATTTATTTACCAGTCCTTTGAGAACGTCCTAGGATTTTCTTGTAGAAGTGCTCATTCTGAGGGAAGTAATGCATTAATTTGTAATCCGTGTAGACATTACCCTGCTGATGTTCTCTCATTAGAAGAGAAATATTAATGCAAAATTAAAGGAATAGCCAAAAACTGATGAAACCATGTCATCACCTCTTTCACTTGTAAAGAATAAAATGAAGAGGAAAGAATAGGTACCTAGGTATTTTGCTAGTATTTATTAGCTGCGTTTCCAATTTTTACTGAAGTAACGATTGAGTACACATTTCAGGTTTAATGAATATAAGAGTGATTTTTAAAATAAATTTTGGTGGGTTTTTTTGTGGATTTTTAAAAATGGAAATAGGTTGGCTGTTTTGTCAGCATTCATCACTCCTGATTGGTTATTCCTTGCATGGCCAAATTCAGCCCTTGGGTAAGTGATACGGATTCTTCCAAAGTGAGGAGATTGCTCACTGATTTATAGCTGCTGTGAGCTACACTGACCTGTTTCCAGCTACATGCAGTGTTTAAGCTGGAGACTAAAACATATTCTTGGTCAGGACTATAGAGAGAATCATAAGAAAAATTCTATTATCAGATAAGTATTTTTAGTAGTGAGAGAGCAGGATATAGTCATGCTAGATGCTTAATCTCTGAATGCCAACAACTCTTCAGATTACTACATTTATAACATTTTCCATTTCCAAACAATGAGCAATCAAACATTAGCTAATTAAAATGCCTTCAGTGGTGAAAGAAAATATAAAAATACATGAAATTATCAAATAAAAAAAGTGACTAATTTGTCAGCTTCACCATCACTTTACAAGTAGCAGCAGCCAAGTTATCCCTACACTGCATATCAATCAATTTTACTTTTTACAGCTGATAAGATACTGTCTAATTAAATTATGTTTTAATTGCCTTTGACTTTTAATGCAAGGAAAATGGCAATATGCTTTCCATTAAAATACTCCCTACTAATTTCTGTGTACTGTTATTGCCATTATGCAGTTAACAGTTGTTCCACAGTGGTATCAAGACTCCACATTTTCTCCTTAAACAAGTATCCTGAAATAAATGCGGGGTTATTTTCTGTATCCTAATATAGTTCTTCTAATTGTTGGCAATATTGAGTAATGCCCACTTATACTGCGTTGTCATTCTTAGAGCTATTCAAATAGCATCTTTAGGAACATTTGATTCTATGTGTGACTGCATTTACAATTAGAATGCCAGTCCTGGAAAACACAATCTCCCTGCTTTTCTCACTGAGTTACTTACTAATTACCTTTCAAAATATTTGTTTTTTTATAAGACTGTCATGAAGCGCATAGATAGAAGTCATACTCCTGCTTGATGATATGAGAATTACAGTCAATTATAGTACAAAAATGTGTGCCATTAAGAACGTGCCAGGATTAGGACTGTGGATCCCTTTCAGGCTATGCTTATCCCGCGTACGATGGTGAGCATACAAGGGCTGTACTGATAAATAGACCAGAACCCAAGGTGTAAAATTTAAAGAGGACTCTCTCTCCTAGTACTGCTTCTGCATCTGCAAAGCAAAGGGTGGGAAGGAAGCAGGCAACTTTTTGGCAGTTCCTGTTTTTCAATTCAGAAAATACAGGAGTGTTTTGGGAGCTGATATTTTGGATGATTCAAACCATACTTCATCCGAATTCAGCTCAGAAGTAAAGAAAGGTAAGCAAGCTATAAACAGGCACTGCTGCAAGATATGAAAGCAAAACCAGAAAAACAACAAAAAAGAGACAACTTTTTTCTCTGGGCTTCGAGATAACCAGACTGGGGGAAAAAAATCAAAGTGCAGCCGTACTGCTTGTTTACTGTCTGACCCCAAAATTAATTTCTACACCAGCTGCAAAGAAAACATCACCTTGAGGTTGTACATCAAGGCTTCTGTCACACTGCCGCACAGTTCCTCAACATATAGGATTCCCTCATTGCTTTATGGACCTAATAGTATGTCCCTTGTGCCTGACGTACAAATAAAGAAGTGCTGCAGCTGTATTTTCCAGCCATTCCCTCAATGAACAGATAACGATATAGCCATTGCCGAGATATTTGATGTGAGTAGTGGACATATTAGTCCCTGCATGAGTCCTTAATCTCCCTAGGATCCACAGGAAGAAAATTATTTGATATGAGAACCTTTGATATTACAAGTTGTGTTTAACATTTCAAGGCTCATTTCAGTCGGCTCAGCTCGCATACAGGACAACACATCCTGGAGAGAGGAAAAACCCTATAGATGTGTTCTGTACCCAAAAGGTATATTACAAAAAAGTCACAAAAAAATGAGTTGCTGAAGATAAGGCCCAAAATTTTATTGGTGCCATTCATTTCAGAAGTCATCTGACAGCGCAGGCCTGGTGCGTTACAGAACAGAAGGGCAGATGGATCAGGAGCAAAAAATAGTACTGAAATTTCCATGACGCACCGAGGAGCTTCTGAAGACAGAAATTCTGTTACGATCCACAAATACCTGTAGAGCATGAGTCGATGAAATTTCATATTGATGCAACACCAACTATATCATAAAATTATATCATGATTCCTTTTCCCTTGTTGTAATCCATTAAGATGCTAGAAAATTTGATTTTTCAGGAGAGATGTGGAGGCAATAACATGTACCTGCCGTGCCTTGGCAATGTACTAGCAGCTATTGCAAACCACTCCCTGCCAGCATTCAGCCAAAGCACTCCCTGCCAGCCTTCCGCCAGGTTTCTGCCCACACCAGAAATGAATGAACAAATACGCTTTTACGCACTTGTGCCACCCATCTTAAGACATTGTTTTGTTACTTCACTATAAAAGAGGAAAAAAAAACCCAACAAATCATTTCAGGGGTAATGTATTTTGCGGTACATTGAAGGTTGAATCCTAAACAGAAGGTTTTATGCCTTTAGAAAAGTGTATCTTTGTACTACTCAAAGTTCTTGGCTTCTAAGTTTGTATCTATAAAAAGAATGCTTTCTGCAGATCCGCCTTTGTAAGGAAGTATATATGCTGATAATGTTGAACCCGTCCTGAGGCTTTACTTAGGTGACGGTCTCAGTGACAGTGACCCAGTGGGACAGATTTGGCCCGGAGGGGTGTGGGGGGGAGCATTTCTGTTAATGAGCCTGAAGGATTGAACGTGCATTTGATTTCTAAGAGCAGCACAGTTTCTGACAAGACATTTTTATTTCTATTGGAAGCATGAAGTTACTGCAAAGAAAATGATAGAATGTGCACACTTTCTTGTGGTGTTTCTTGGAGAGGAAACGTGAGTTGGTGGTCAAAGAATCAAAAAATCAGAAAATTCAGTGGAAAAAATACATGTTTTCAGAGGAAATCCAACTCTCTATGGATAGGCTTGTATTTGTGGAAATAATAATCACATACAACGTGAGTGGTACCTCCTAGGAAGCACAAAAGGACACAGTAATACCGTGGCAGGTTATTGCAGGGGAAGGTCTGGGGTGGGCTCTCAGGAGTCAGTAAAATTCTCTGTTAATTCACGTCAGTTGTGGGTCACGTCCTAGACTTATAATAATCACATTAAAAGTATTGTGATTAAAAACATACCCGTTTTTTTTTTTTTTCAATATAGATAAGCACAGTGGAAAATAACACATTCCTTATGAGATCTTTCATAAATACATTTAATGTGCATGTTTTTAATATATATTTTTTTTTATACCAGGCAATACTCAAAATCCAGAAGGAGAGGTGGCAATCTACAGGAAGCGGGTAGGTCAAATTTTAAAATTATATAAACTCTAGTGTAATTAGGCTGACAAAAAAAGATATAAGCGGTAAAGTAATGAAACTTGCATTTACTGGGTATTCAAAGAATATGCAAAATCATTTAAATTTACATAGTGAGGGGGAGAAAATGTGGTTTAGCAGAGGCAATTAACATGAGAAAGTAAGACAGATGCTGTGCAAATAATTTATAATGAATAATTTCTTTGCTCCATTTTGTGTTTGCAAGTTTTCCAAACAAACTAGTTTTTCTTATGTATATGTTCAAACTGTTTGCTGAATAATATCTATGCATAATTTTTTGTCTGTAATTCATTCATAAGCAGAGCTTTTTGAATATTCAAGCGTTTTTTTGAATGAGTATGTAGGTCGTATAACACATTTCTCTTTTCCAATTGGAGAAACATAAGTTATAGGTTCTGCTATGAATAATCACAATATTTAACAATATTTGCTTCATTATTTTACCAAACATTCCTGCTAGTAAACTCATTTGTTAAAATAATAATGGAAAAAGAGATGCAAACAAAAGCAAATAAATTAGTTTGGCATCCCCTCTTTTGTTTCTTATTTGAGAAAAATAATTTGTATTGTCTATAATTCTGTTTGTCTTTAATTAAAATATATGAGGAAGCTGACAATACAAAATCGTAAAGAGCGTGAGGTTTGATATTGCTGTATGTACTGTAGGGTTATACTTAAATACACAGAGTTGCTTGCCCAAATGGGTGTGCTCTAATTTACTTCGTAAGTTCTTCTGGGCTGGTTTTCTGTGGATTGAGCAGACCCAGGAGATGAGAAGGCGACGTTCCTGAGCGAGGCTCTGCTCTTCCAGCTCCCTGTCCCCAGGACTGAGCGAGGGGCACCTTGTGCCTCCCTTGCTGTTACCTCTGAGCTCCCATCCGCTCTGTAGCCAAACGTGGTACAGCACACAGGAAAGACTTACATGTAGGAAGATAATGAAGATAAATACACTATTTGTAGGCAGTCAAGGTGATTAATTGCGAGAGGCAAGCTTAATTATGCCAGTAGTAATAATTGGTGTCATGGACACTCACCAAGATTTTTATGGCCCATTGTTAGAAATGTGTTGAAGTTTGAATATGAACACATTAATGAATTAGTACAAATTGTGTCTTCTTACATAACAGGCTTATATTTTTAATTACATTTAGAGGCATATTTATTTGGAATGCTGTAAAAGTCAGTTTTTACTCTTTCTGTAGGTGAAGCAGGTCGTCAGACCTGAGAGACTGCCGCATTCTTATGATAAATTGTGTGTGATGAACTCAATGATGAGTGAATTCCATTTGCAGAATCTTATTAGCAATGTAAAAAATGTATTTGATTTTATATATTTATTTTTGTTGTGTACATGTTTTTCTACTTAACACATTTATGTTTTAGAGTTCCTATTTCACTTTACTATTTCAATAGCAGTAAGTAAAAAAAGTAATCTTGGTATTAGAAAGCTAAGTTTCACATTCCTAACGAAATAGTGGGAGAATTTTAAGTTCTCTTTTTGGGGTACAGTTATATCTCATTTATGCACTGGCACTGAGGATCTGACTGTCTCAGCTTACATCTTTTTTTCCTGAGATCAGAAATTAGCCCAGGAATATTTTATTACACGAGGAATACAAAGGATCCCCCAAGCCTTTCTAAAACTAACAGGACAGGAGAATATGAAGAACATAGAAATACAGTTTCATTAATGTCAACTATGCAAACGTGTATCAGTGTGAAAGTTCTGCCGTTCTCCTATTTGACACTAAATAATGTGAGAACAACCAGGAAATTATTTTAAGTATCAAAAGTGTACCTATATCTCTTTGGAAGAGAATGGGAATAATGGAGTAACTTGCTAAGTAAGTCTTGGTGCCATAGTGTGTTAACCAGCAATTACAAGTTCCTTTGGGTACAAAGAAATGATGTCTTTAATGAGCATAGCAAACTAAACAATTGTTTGAAAATACAAAAAAAATAACAGTGAGGTGACATTAAAACTTGAAGGACATTGTGTTTCACTGATCTGGTAGATTTTATGTAGCAAATATGACTTTGTTTTTTTTTAATGAGATCTATTAATTAAAGCAAGAAGATAATAGAAAAGAAAACCGCCATTAAACTAACCTGGTTGAGTATGTACTCTCATTGTTCCATGGGTTACTTGCCTTTCTTACCTCCTTCAGCACTTTAAATTTCAACTTCCTAAAACATCTAGACATAGTAAGCCTTAAAATTATTATGTTTTGTCGTCGTCTTTTCTGTTTATTTACAGTTAAAAAGAACATGGTTTGGAATCTAGTTATTTCATTAGTGATTGCTATAATGCATTATTTTTGTAATCTTAAAACAGACATCCAGGATTATACATCCTGCTCTAGCTTCCCACTCTTCCGTGGCTGCCTTCGTTTCTTTTTGCACTGCAGGAGTTCTTAGTGGTAGGAGTGATAAATGAATGTGTTTCTTTGCATTATACATGTTTACAGCAAATAAACTGTGTATACCATATCACTTTATAAATCTATTGCCCAGTGCTGTTATAGCCAATGCATTAAATATTGGGCTTCTCATGGACTGCTCACTGCAGTTTAACACAACAGATAATGAAAAGAGATCAGGCATGAAAACTTCCTCTTTATCTTGCACCTTCCGTCACACAAAGTAACTGATAACAGCTAAGTTCATCATCCTTCTTTCATGCAATATTCAGGAAATCAGGCAGTTAAACCATGACCTTCACAGAGAAAGGACTGTGTCATCTTGTGTAGTCAGTAGCAAAAATGGGGCCCTGATCCTGAAGGGAGTTGTTGGATTTTGTCGGAAGATAAATAAAGCAAGTGAATGCTTTTGTCTGCCCGTACAGAACTTCTTTTCAAGGAAAATATTTTGCATTAAGAACAGAGGGTAGAAGGCGGCCCAGAGCATAAAAATTAGTCATGAAAGATGGGGCTAAATTAAGGCTAAGCAAATAAAATATAAAATTGTTTAAATTATAACTTACTTAAAATAAACGTCAGTTACATAGTCTCTATTACTTCGTTATTTTATTAGAAATGCTATGCGATAGTACAGAATTTATTCTATCTGATGGAAAAAAAAGTTATTCCAATCCTGAGAATTTTATGTAGATTTATTATGATATTTCTCATTGTCTTTTTAATTCTTACCTACTAAGAAAATATAAAAAGTACTGTTCTATTATATTTTCAAATGCCAAACAAGCCTATGATAGTTAAAATATAGTATTTTTGGGTAACAAATTCAGCTTTCCCCTCCTCTAATTCCTGCCCTGATCTCCAAAGTGGTCTTATTTAAAAGGAACAAATGTTTCTAGTGAGGTTTGCATTGGCATTTTCTGTAGGGATAGAAGTGTATCACTTCAAAGGTAAACTGTCACAAATGGCATGCCCTATTTTAGATATTATACACATCTGTTTTTCCTTTTGGTTCTCATCATCCTTTCCCCAATCATTTCTTGCACTTTTACATGCACCTTCCAGTAGATGATTTCTCTGCAGCTTTTCAGACGCTTACGGCTGAAGCAGACGGATAACTTACTCCTGCTTTGGAGTCAGGCTTTAAATCTTGTACTGACTGAACTAATGTCGGAATTATGCAAAATAGCTACTGCATCCTTCACACCCTGCTAGTTTCTTTTTTTCTTCTCTGTGTATTGTTTCAGATAAATTATTCTTCCACTTTTTGAAGAGAAAACAATTTAACTGACCTTTCACCTAGACTAGGTACTAGAACTGTGTTGCCATTTACCCAAACTTAGTCTCATTTTCTCTCCTGCAAAGTATTTATCTGTGGTGTTCGTCACCCACACCAATACCACTTCATGCAGAGCTGAGAAAAAAATACTTCTGCTATCAGAAAAAAAATGTTGGTTTTCTCCTTTATTCATTTTGTCAGTGAACTCATTGTTACTAACCAGAATGCTCCCTGACCTCCATGGTTTTTATCATAATCACCTTGTAGTATTTTCTGTGAGACCAAAAATGCAAAGGCATTTGTATATACAGACAACTACATAAAGCATACACTTTTTCTTTAATGTAATGGTTACTACCTTTCAGTAATTACTGCAGGAAGGCAAGTGAAACTGTTCATTTTTTGTGGTGTCAGTCGTTAAAATGGCTAAGAGAATTAACATTGTAATAGCTTGCAATTACACTCAAGAGCAGTCAGTAGCTTGCACAACAAAACTAAGGACTAGTTAACAACTGTATCTGCCACTTATGCCACAATAGTAATGAGAATACAGATTTCAGCATTCGGGATCTGGAATCTAAAATTTGTACTAGAAAACAGTATGACTCCAGTAACTGGACAGACAGGATAAGGTGAGAGACCTGGGTCCTGATTCACACGAGTAGGAATTGCCCTGATATTCGTGTATTCGGATGCATGTTCAGGATTATCAGATAAGCACTCTTAGCACATTAACTCATTGGAAGCAGTGCATCCCACCAACTCTTCAGCAGCGATACCTAATGTCAATACCCACAAGGTGTGGTTTCCTGAAAGCTGGACAATTTGAACACAATTTTTTTCACTGAGCCCAGTTAATTCTCCTCTTGATCTGGCAGATGAGCAAAGGTTCATCATTTGCTTAAAAATGGCACTAATCCACTTTAACAGTAAGTTGGCAGCCATATTCTTCAGCATTCCTTTGAAATATTTGTGATCAGCAAAGATAATAGAGGAGAAGGGTTGAGGTGGGTAGGTCTGGAGTTCCATGTATGTAGAACACGCTGTTGACCTGCACCAGGACAGACAGGTGACGTTCTACTGAATTTTGCAAAGGGGTGGGAAGTTCCTTAGGGATGGCTGTGCATACTTAACATACGCATTTGCAGTATCTTCTCTGAAGAAGAACGATCCCTCTTTCAGTACAGCAGTGTTCTGTGCCTGTAAAAAATCTGCACATTTTCTTTACTTACCATTGAGCAGGTATTACTCACGAAGACTTACCCTCTTTTTTCTCCTCTTCTTCCAGAACTGCAAACATGTTTATGGCCTTGAATTGTTCAGAGCCGTTCAAGCATATAGCAAGTAGCTTTCTACCTGCTCGGTACTTCCATTTGAGCCATTTCAAAGACAGGCTATAATTCTTACCAGGTGGATGGGCTGGCTGGAGAAGAGAAGGGGAAATAAAAAAAGGCTAAAGGGACTGGAAACTACCTGAAAATACCAGTACTATTTCAACACCTTTCTCTTTTTGTTTCACAAATTACGGACAGCTTCTGGCAATATTTAAGAGGTCACACAAACTCCCTTATTTTAATGTCAAACCTGCACCACATTTACTGAATTACCAAAGATGGTAATTCCAGTGCGTTAAAATTCCGTATCTTGCCACTCCTCCTCTGTCGGTAGCTCCCTGCATGATGCTCTGGTATTTCTCCCGTACCACTGTGTGGTTACTTCCTTGGAACAGATACTCCCATGTGGTTTGTTGGCGTTTTTAAAATTTTTTTATAATTCAGACTACTGTTTGGAGGTTGTATTTCTTAACTATGCAATTGCAGGCATAGGATTAAGAATGAAAATAGGACATCTAAATCAGGTGCAACTAATGATATTCCAGTGTATATAATAAATGTGGGGAATTGTACCAATTAATTAAATTAATCCTCTTTACAATGTGTTAAAGTATTCGAGAAGCATTGTTTGGTAAGATAAGCTTTCTCTTTATTCTGAAGAGTTGAGTCCTATGTTGATATGCTGGATCATTGCGTATCATGATTTATAGCTTACAGGGTTGGATACAACTATGCTTATCACTTGGTGTGACCGGTTGTGTAATGCCAGCCAGTGAACTTCACCCCAGCTTCACCCACGTAACCACTCCATCAATCCCATAACTTATATTTGAGATGCAACATATCTTTTAGAAAGATTTGCAGTTCTATTTAAAGACTCCAAGCAAAGCAGAATTCACATTCCATAGGTAAAATGTTCCAGTCATTAATTAGCAGCAGTATTAAAATTTCACCTTCATTGTACAATGCATTTACATAGCATCAGCTTCCAGAAACTGTCTTTAATTATGGCTGTTTTGATCAAGCTACAGCAATATGTGTGGTAGAGCAGCTCCATACTAATAGAGGAATAATGATCTATAGGGACCCATTGGCAAATCAGCAGTTCCAGGTTAGAAAATTCAAACACATTCTTAAAAGGCAAGGGGACAAGCCTCCAGCATTTTTTTCCAGAAAACTGCAAATCTTTTTTGTTGTCTCCTTTTTCCTTTCCTTTCCTTTCACACTGCAGTTCAATTTTCCAAAAAAGTGTGAGAAAGAGAATCCTGGCCCTTCTGATAGCAGAGAAGATGTTCTCATGTCAGCAGGTTCTGTAGGTGACAGTAGGATACTGAGAGAGACTCTGAAGATAGTGGGGACCGAAGCCAATAAAGCATGCAGGTTCTAGGCTGTGTATCACAGGCCTGCCTCGTAAGCGTCTCGGGCATGGAGCAGTAATTAATATAGCCAACAGGGAACAGGACAGCGATACTCCTGCAGTCCCATTCCTCAAGCCACTTCACTAAAGTCTGAAGAAAGACTTTTATGTTCACTTGGCGTTTGCTGCTTGGAACTTGTTCTTGAGGGTAGGTGCTTACATTCTCTCCTCTAAAGAACTAAACAGAGCTAAAGGATTTAAAATGTGCTAGAGAAGTAGCCTGTGGTCACCATTCACTTACTAATCCAGTAGCTAAAGTTATAACCCAAAAAATGAGGTTTATCCTTCTCAGCCTCATGCATATTCAGTCTCACGTCTCCCTTTCCCAGGAGAATGCCCTTACCACCAGATTAAAGGGATGGGAACAAACCTCTTCCATCGAAGCTGTATCACCACATCTAAAAGAATCCAAGATCAATTTCAATAGAAAACAAGAGGAAGAGAGAACATGGCTCCCTGTCTTGTTAGGACTCTCACTTTAGGGAAAAGACATGGTTATCCTTCTAAAACATACGTTAATTATCTCTCAACTATTCTAATTGTTCTATAGTTATCATTAATCGTAACTGAGGACACAAAGCCTGTATTGGTCTTACTAATAATGTCTAGACATGTAATTTTTGTTTGGTTTTGCTTTGATAGTCTCTCAGCTATCCATCCACTCGCAGCTGACATCTTTACTAACCCATAACAGCGGGAGCATATATTCACTTATTCACCAGGACAAACTAATGCTGTTTACTCTAAACTGCCTTCCAGAAAACAATCCTGCGTTCTTTTTCACCAGATACCTGACCTTGACTTCAACATTTCTGTTAAACAAATGAGGCCACCTTACCAAGGCGTCGAGCTTGGTCTGTTCCCTTACCCTGTATCCATCATAATTGACCATCAACAAATCTTTGTTGCATGGCACTTAATCAGCCATTTGTTTATTCTCTCTCAAATCGCTGGTATATCAAGTAGCTTTGTAATAGTCTGCATCTCACTAGTAGAAATAGTCCAATGGATGAAGATTTACAAATATTTTAGATTGCATAGGCTAAATGTATTTTGGTTTTTGCTAATTTCTGTTTAATCATCATAAGGATCAAGCCACATGCTTTATGGACTGCTATTACAGACATTTGATTACCTTTTTCACTTAAACTTGCATTGCATCAAAATGTAGTTTGGCAAGATTTGTTTCCCATCTGAGTGTAATTCACAGTCTTTCTTCCCGATAGGGACAACTCATTACTTAACTGCAACTATCTTTTTAATACATCTCTAACATTCATTTTTGCAATCTAGTTTATTTTCAAGCAGAGAGATTATTTCCAGTAAAATGACTATCACAGTATCTCTGTGCAGAAGTCTCTCTGCAGAATCAAGATATCACTGTGCATATTACATTAAAATTTAGACCACAGCATTCAAGACAAGGACAAATCTTGAAATCTGTGAAATGCCGTAGAAAAAGATGAGGCCAGGGAGAAGTTGTGGTTACGTGGATGCTCTTCACCCCTGTGAATAGATGCAGTCCTCAAGCTACAGCATTGCATGTAATTTACCAAGCTCTAGTAGTACGCTCAGCTCTCCCCTCTCCTCAATTAACCTTGAAAAGCTGAGATACTTCCCTGCTGATTTCTGGATTGCCCCTTAAAACTCCTGCTCTTTGTTGACAGTTACAAAACTACAGTTGCAGTTGGAAAATTAACTCTGCTGTAGTTTCTCTCTAATCAGACATTTACAGTATGCCTTTCCCAGCTACAGGTAAACTAATGTGCTCTATTTTACTTCTCTGCGTAGTTTTTCTATTTTAGGGGATACAGACATGAAGATTGTTGTGTTTTAGCAGCACTGTTAGCCCTGCTGCTGTGCATTACCCATGTCTGAGCCTTATTTCCACTGCTGTTTCTGTATATCCTGGTTAATTTAAGTTGCTACTTTCCTCCTGGCCTTGCCAAGAATCGGTACAGTTTTATAGTTTGACATCAGATTGTGCCTAGCAGTTTGCCGTTCTCTCCTTTAACAATCTACTTTGCTTTCGTGATTTTTTTTCTGTGTGCCATTGGTACTTTGACAGATGTGTAGCAAAGGGGGGAGGAAAAATTTAAGGTTAAATATTAGTCAACATTTAATTACACTTTACAGAAAAGGTGTGTATTCTGCCCAGTGTTTGGAAGTAGCGTGGTACAGAACATGTTGTCTGGGGCTCAGCTCTGCCCCGTTCACTGAGACCCGATGCCTACAGTCACTCCTTCCCGAAGGAGCGCGGAACAGTTTGTCAAAACGCTTCTAACTTGTGGCAAAACGATGGGAGCAGTTTTGTAGCAGGTTTGTTTTTTTTTTTTCCCGTGATGAGATTTGGCTGTCGCCGCCGTCGCTCCGGGCGGCCCGGCCGCAGCTGAGGCGAGGGGCGGCGGAGGGGCCCGGCTCGCCCGCGCCCGCCGTTACCTCAGCGCCGCCGCCTCCTCACGGCTCCGGCGGGAAAGGGCCTCCGCGGGGGGCGGCCTCCGTCCTTCCTCTCCCGATCCTCGTCCCCTCGCCGGGGCAGGATCCCGACGCCGGCGTCGCCCGCCGACAGTTGCCGCC
>JAOTQQ010000052.1:34311451-34375024 GCA_026546715.1 Gallinago undulata | reverse complement strand
AGGGGGGGGGAGGAGGAGAAGGGAGGTGGTGGTGGGGGGGTACCCTGCGCGCGCGCGCGGCCGGGCGCCGAGCGCGGGGATTGGCTGTCGGCCCCGGCCGCGGCGCGTGCAGCCGGGGGCCGGCGGGGCTGCGGGCAGAGCGCGGCTGGCGCGCGGCGGGGCCCGCGCTCCCTCCGGCCGCCTCACGACGGGTCCGCCGCGCCCCGGGCGGTGGGAGGCGGCGACGGCTGCTCCAGTGCTCCGCTCCTCGGGGAGGGACGGGACAGGAGGGCGAAGGGAAGGGAAAGGGTGTCCCTCGTCAGTGAAGGAATCCGCACCGGTGCTAAGTTGTCTCCCGGAGGCGGTGTGAGGCGCTCGGGCTGCTCAACCTGCTGCTGCTGCCGCTGCCGGTAAATGCTCTTCACTTCTTACTCCCCTACGTGCCGAGGGCTCTCCCGCTGCTGCTCCCTGGGCAGCAGCGCCCGAAGCTGCAGCGGTTCTGTCTGTGTCGCTCCCTTCCCTTCTGCCTGCCCCCCTCCCGCCCCCCCTTGTCGGTAATTGCGTTCCCGGAGTTGACAACTTCTGATCGGTGTGTGCGGGAGCGGGCGGCGGGCGCTGTGCTTGCTGCAGCCCTTCCCTCCAGCAGTTGGAGAGGTCATTAGTTGCATGAGTTCCAGGGAAAGAGGATTCTCTCTGCCTCTGCAATAAGTGCTGCTGCTGCTGCTTTCCTGCCCATTAATTCTCATCCTTGATCGCTGGTATTTCTTTTATTTTTCACGGTGTTTCAATGTTGCCTCTGTTCTTTAAGCTGCTTCGTTGTTATTATTTTTTTCCCTTTCCCCCCTTTCTTCTGGGATTGAAGTACAATTTCTTTTTTTTTTTTTTTTTCTCAGTTTTTGCCAACAATGTGGAAAGGTATCGCTGATTCAAAAACTGTTGTCCACAGTGCGTCTTGGTTAAGAACTGACAGAAATAAGAGAAAGCAGGCATTTGTATTCTGAAAGGGAATAAAAAAAAAAAAAGCTGCTTTGCATCATTGCTGCAGATTTGCAGGAAGGAGCAAGGGACAATAATATTACGTTGTTTGCAAAGATAATAAACATAGAAGCGCTTTGCTGGTTCATGTACAGCCCTGCGATTGAGCTGCCTCGAAATTGCACTTAATAATACATTCATAGCCGTGGAGGAAGAGCTTGCTGGCATGTATGGCATACATTGCTGAGACAATGTACCAGCCTCTGCTAACACCAGACCAAGTCCCTGGTAGCCCTTGCATGGAGTGGCAGTTTGACAAGATACTGTTTTGTTTCTTGCATACACCCAAACTGAAATTTAAATAAGGTGGATTCATGGATGCGAATGGAGCTCTTAACTCCTTATCTCTGAACCAGACTCCTTTTTCAACACTTCTTGTTAGGATGCTTATAAATGCTAGTGTAAACATGTATCTGTAGCAATTTCAGCTGATTTAATACTACTGATGTCTTAATATGTGCTTTTTATGCCTTTTTTTTTTTCCCTTAAGTGTTCTGTCCTTTTAAAAGGCTCAAAATGTAATGGCAAGTATTGTCTGTGTGTGTGTATGTGTGTGCATAAATATTTATATGTTTATAATGTTTGGTTTGTACTTGTTTAATTTTACCAAACCTTGTATTATATGGAGAAAACAAGTATTATAACAAAATTACAATTCAGGAACACAAAATTAAAGGGTAATTTGTTTATAATATTTAGTTGTACACTTAAAAGATGATAATAAGATAAAAGAAATTCGAAATGTATGCATTCTGGAGAAGTAAAGTCTAGAGGTAGTTAGTAGCATTGTAGCAATTTAAGAAAATAAAGCTTGACTGAAACAGTACGGAATGCAAGCCGTCAATAAATATGTGTAGTTATCTAACGTACTCATAGAGCACTTTATGGAAGGCTGCTTAAAATCTGATGTGTTTAAAAAAAAGTATTTGCTTGTTAAGTGCAGAGTTAATGATAAAGTAGTATCACCTGTTAATATGGTTACTTTATGCAAGTTTAATAGCTAACCTTGGTTGTACAGTCTCAAAGTTTTTCCTCAAACTTCAGAAGAATTTAGAGAGGTAATTCTTTCTTCAAGATGTTTGATTATCATTAAAATCATACTATTTGAGAAACTGGTGAATCTCCACCTTATAGAACGACGACAGGTATTTTTCTACAGGACTTATGTAAGTGCAAGGTAAAGTGGATTTTTACAGGAGGCTGTCAACCTAAATATAGGTGGCTTTTTTTTCGTTGTTAAGGTTGAAAATATATAAACCAATGTATTTGGGCATCATTTTCCTGTGCATTGACAAATCAGTAACCAGGTTGATGATTAATTCAGCTTGGCCCATATGCTGAGATTTTTCAGTCGCTGAGTAATAAATAAGAACTATTCATATATTACACTGATATAGATTGTGTGGTATTCAAAAAAACAGCTGTGAGGTCTGAGCTTTAACTCATTTTGAGAGGAAAACTTTTTTCGCTGTGGTTTCTTAGTATCCTGGCAACGTCTAAGAACTCACAGAAGTATTTTTTTTCCAATTGTTAACACAAGTTCAGCATATTAAAATACCCCAAGTTTTGATACAGATAATCTGTTTGAATTTTTATTCTGCTTATTTTAAAACACTTCCTGCTAAGACAGTGCTTATATGAAAATAATAATATTTTAATTCTCTATGTGCTTATTTTTTCATGTGGATAATGAAAAATCATTGTGTTTCTGTGTCATCAGATTTGAACTGTTTATGTAGCTTGGGGAAAAATTAACACATGAACATCACTAGTTTTCCTTTAATTAATTGGAACTGTATTTTTTTTTTAATATTTTGTACTAAAAGTCAAAGAGCTGCATGAGAAAATAGAGGAGGCATTTTATCTTCTTAGGTCACAGAGGCTAACAGTGGTAGGAGCATTGGTTTGAGGTGCTAATAGTTCTATTTCTTTGCCTTTTAAAAGAACATTTTTATTTCTGAGAAATCCAGCAATACACATATATCAATTTGTGATGTATTATGCTCATGGCTTTGGCATTTTTCCTGTCAAATACTGTCATTTTTGTTTCTGCAGTCAAAGAAAATTTCTTGTGAAGGGTATTACTGTTAGAGTAACGTTATGGTGTAAGCTGTGTTAGTGATCTTGTGCTTCAAATTATTTAGAACAACATGGAAAAGGGAAAATGTTTGTTAGTTCAGTCAAGGTCAATGTCTAGACTTTGTCTGAGAGGTCAAACTAAACTGAAGGTCAAATTAGATGGAGACAAAGCTCAAGCTACTGTTAGACCACTCAAGCCAATATACTGATGTTTGAAAAGCTGTTTAGTGTTTCTCTGCAGTTTACTGTGCATTTAATCCCTCAGTCCTTAATTTTTTTGGCAAAAGACTCCAATAGAAGCAGAACCACTGAACTACATGCTGAAAGATAAGACAAAAAAATTACTGGACTGATCCTTTAAATATTAGTAATCTTTTATATAAATAGATAGTCTAAAAAGTCTGCCGTCCCCCACCCTCAATTTGTAACAGGAAATGGAACCTTAGAATATGAATTAAATTAGTTTCTACTAAAGTGATTGATAAGAGATGTCTTAGTCCTGACTTACTTTTTCAGAAGGTTAGTGTTTAATGGAAATGACAAGTTTTTTCCAGGCTATTTTTTTGTCTTTTTAACTATACTTTACATATAATTTCACAAGGTCTTTATCAGGAGGAATCGTTATGTATAAAACTTACTGTGCTACAATAGAAAAGAGTTTTTCTGGTAGTAAACATATGCAGAACTGGTCTGTGGTTTCTGACCTGAGGCATCACATCTTGGAGCCTTCATACCAACTGATAGTGATTCATCTTTCTAATTTCTTACTGCATAAAACAGATCCTGTGCAGTCTACTTTTAGTTTATGCAGGAGGTAGAGTATGAAATGACTCTGGCTGCATCAGGCCATTCCAGCCACAGACCGGACCAAATTTGTGTCCTGGTCATCTCTGTAGCCTCAAAGAGCCCCTTGTTCTGATCCTTATTCATAGTCACTTAACTGAGTGGCTGCAGTACCATGTACAGTGCTTTCTGCAATACACTCCCATCTAATCCACGGACGGATTTAAAGATACTGTGGGGCATTCTCTGTTAGCTGAATTTTGTCTCACAATTATTGGTCTGCATTGGGATCTCATAATGCTGTTGAAGTCCAAATACATTGTCCTAAATCCACCTTGCTGACTAACTCAATATTATCAAATAGACTTTTTGGATAAGCAGGAAGCGCGTTAAGCTTAGTTATTATTCATTTTTTATTATTTTTTTAATAGATTCTTTTTGGTTGAATTGATTGACATTCAGTGCCAAATAGTAATAAATTGTCTAGTTTCATGTTTATTGCTGAACATTAATAGCCTAGTAGTCATTCAAATAGGGATGTAATTGTAAGATTTTTAGCAAGAAGCTGCACAATGTTGAATTGCAAACTGAGGTTTAGCTGAGCAGGTTGCGAATGGATACGTGATGCGCATAGTGCCTTACACCGGTGGCACTGTTCAGGCACGTCCTGGGGTAATAGTTAAGGAAACAACTGATTTTAAATCACACTTCTTTCTTTAACTCAGGAACAGGTTTCGTAGAAGATAAGTTTTATTGGCTGATGAATACAAATTTGCACTGAGGTGGTGGGGTTTGGGGATATTTTTTTTTATTTTGTGAGGGTTTTTGTTGTTTTGTTTCTATGATTCTATGATTTATTAGTTGTTTTCCAGCCCACACAGGCAAGGGAAGCACCAGGAACCATTCAAAAGGATATGGGAGCCTATCAGAATAATTAATGAATGTATCAGTGAAACAGTTTACAAGTACAGAAGTAACTTCTATGTAAAGTCCTTCTGGAAGGTACCGTGTGGAGTGTGTGGAGAGGCAGCAGTAGAAGCTCGGTGCTGTACCTGTACCAGAGCTGTGTGTGCAGGGTGGGCACAGCAAGAACAACACATACTTTTATGCTGATGTGCTATTTGGGGGAAGCCATGTAAGAGATAGGAACACAACCGTCTTCTCTTGCTTATCCTTGTTCACATTCACGTTCACAAGGCTTTTGAGGGCACATTAACATCAGGTAGCATAAAGTTTTTAGACCGCAGTCTGAAAGACCCAGAGAAGCTTTTAGTGTGGATATGAGTCTAGGTCTGCCAAATTTTAGCATAGCACCTTAACATTGCAAGTCATCTTTTTACATCAGTGTGCATATGTACCAGAGCCATCTCCATGTGAATACTTCTTTGGTAGCTACGTAAGAATCTAGATGTCTCCTAGGAAGTTTTACGTGTGTTCCCTTAACTCTGAATATGAAAATCTGTATTTTTGAATTACTTTTTTTTTAGGGGAGAAAAATTAGAATGTTTAGGAAAGTAATTTTTCCTAAACTAAGGAAGTTAAGAGTGTTGGCTCTGTGTTTTTCAATGGCTCTATACAGTGCTACATGTAAACTATATTGTGGAAAAGGTAAGTTTAAAGGGATGTGGATGGATGTCTGTAAGTGGAAACTACAAATTCTGTTCTGAAGCTATTTTTACATAGTAGCAGAGGGCTTGCATGTAAACACATGTAAAAACAGTAAAATATAGAAAGTCCTATTAAATGTGAACAACAGATTTTTCCAAAGCTTTTTGCATGTATGGATTGTCTAGTGACTTTTCTAATATCTCTTTAAACCACAGCTATCTGTAGTGAAATAAATTATCATAAGTGTGTGCCAGCATTATACTGCATTTAAAAAAAAAAGGTAAGCACCTTTTCCAATTAAAAAAAAAAAGAGTTTTTAGAAAGGCAGAATACTTGATGTATAAATGTAACAGTGACACTAGAGACAAGATTTTTGATCTTAAAAAGTTTACTTGTTACACATGTTGGCAATGTCATAGGAAATACTGCACTTGAATTGGAGTCTGGGAGAAAAATGTGGTATTGTCCTTACACCAACTGAAATAAAGAAGCAAAGGTAAATATTAGATGCATCATAGTATGTAAAAATACATTCTCTAGGAAGGGATGTTACACACTTCATACTTAAAATATTAAATGAGTTTTTGAACCAAATTAAAACAAGTGGTACTCAACTTAATAGATTTAAAAATATTTTAAAAAATCAACTTTGATTAAAAATGCCTATCAGTGCACACTGTTTTCATCTTAGTTTGTGTTTACACGTATGCAAGACTGAGCATGCATGTGTGCAGGTTCTTGGTGCGTTTGCTTTTGGTTCTGTGCCCGGGGGCATTCAGAAAGTCATGATCCATCAGGAGTAGAGCCTGGAACACAGAACTGTCTCTTGAAGCGTGTTTTCTCATCTAGGCATTTCTTCTTACTTTTCTCTACAGAGTTTTGACACCAAAAATGTTTTTATCGTTGTCTGTGGTTTTTGAGAGAATGAACTATGACTGATATGCTAGTTTTGCATGAGAACATCCACAAAAACATAAGCCCATAAAAGGATTGGAAAATAGTTTTCTCTTCCACTTCAACATAGCTGACTGGGCACTAACATCTAAAGGATTATTAATGTATCTCACAGAGAAATAATTGTTTTGGCCTACTCCTTCCAATCTTGAGGAAGCTTTACACAACTCCTGGTTTATAGGATTATATTTGAATTAGTTGAAACTTTATACTTGTAACTAGAGCTGTAAGTAAACACAACCGTACTGTGAAAGTGGATCTTGTAACAGTTTGATTTGACTGAGCGTTTATATTACATGTGTACAGTCACCTAAAACATGATTGAGTTTATCTAAATGTTCCTGTGACACGTGAAGGTCTGCTAGTAATGAAGATACAGAAAATTTCCCTGGTGAATGGCTTCGATCAGTTCCTTCTGTTTTGGGAACATGTGGCCTAAATATCAACTAAATAACACTAAAATCCAGAACATTGTCACCTTCTTTCTTCTGTGGGACCTACTTGAGGTTGAGAGATGATGTGAGGGTGGAGCTGCACAGACTGTATCTTTTCAGAAAATCATGTCAGTGGCCAGGACCAATGCCAAAATGGCTTACTGTGCAGCAGAACTTGCTGCACCCTTTTTTTCAGGGATCAAAGTCACAATTGTTTCAGTAATCCTTCTAAATCATACCCTCTGGAAGGTGGAAATATCTTCATGGTACTTTGACTGTTTCGTCATCGTAAGGCAAAGGGGAGAGGTAGTTTCTTTCAGATCACAGCATTGATAACCAACATGCCTTCCATTGGTAATTGGTCTCACCGGCACAGAAAAAAGCTGAAGTAGAGAATCTCCAGTGGATCACTATCGTTGCACTCTTCCTCCTGCTCCTTTTGGATCATTCGCTAGCAAGGTGCTACCTCCTGCTTCATGAGCCTGGCTACAAACAACAGCCTCTTTCCATCTGGGAATGAAAAGGGCGTAGCAGGAGAATAATGCAGAAAAAAGTGGCCTTAATGTTGCCTCACCTGCCCTGTGGTGTGTCCTTTCTCATTCAAAAGCATGTTCATGGTGTTTGGCTCTGCCGCCACATCACTGTTACTAGGGTGAGCGCCTACGAGACCTTGAGGCGTGCCTTCTGCTTAGGAGCGGTGGAGAGAAGGGCTGGCAGTTCTCCTGGTATTGTGCTCCTTGTTGTATTACTGGTGAGGATTACTAACTAATGAGTTGAATGAGAAAGACCTTTCCCTTCACTTTCACAAGCAGCTGTCGCTGCTGGAGAGAAGAAGTGGCAAGAGGTGAGAAGAACCTGTGGATTGCCTGTGGAGTATTTATTCTTCTATTGAAGCTCTAATTACCTAACTGAAACTCTTCTTCCATCTCTCCAGCAATCCCAGGGGCCTCCATAGGTTCTTCTAGTTCAGCTGGCATTCTATATCGGCTACCTCCAGGCTAAAATTGCCTTTCTTTTTCCTGCATTGTTCCTTTAAAGGAACAGTAATCACTTCCCCCTGTGTTTCTCAAAGTGTCCAAAATACAAGCCCTTAATAGATTGCTCTTTTACTGAGCAGCTTATGCATTTCCTCAATGCCTGTAACTCTTTGTCCATAGCCTTCATTGACTGCAATTATCGGAGTTTATATATTGTCAGTTCTCTAGATCTTGAACTTAGCATGTATTACAAGATTAATATTTTTAATTGTACTCCAGTTAGTTTAAGGCCAGCTTCTGGATGGCCTTTTCTTTTTTCAGAAGGGTGCTGGGGTAGGGAGAGCTGTGTCATTTTGCTTGCCTCAGCAGTGTTTTTGGGGTAAGTCAGAATTTGGATTTTGTTGATACTCCCAACATAGATAGTCCCTTTTCCCTTGATGATGCCATGCAAAGGAGACAGACACAATACTTGTTCATTCCCTTGCTTTTATAGAAAAGAACCAGTATTAGGTGTGGGGTTTACATCTTTTGAAAAGCTGCTCTGATTGCTGCTTTGTGCTACCTTCATTTGCCAAAGATTTTTCATCTAGCCCTGGATACCAAAGTGTCTCTGATTACTGAAAATTTCCTGGCCCCTAGAACCAAGTGTTAGAAGGCCTCTGTATTGTCAGACTGGGTTAGTCCTAGTAAGGCTGGAACCTGGTAGGTATTCCAGAAATATCTAAGCAGTTGCTGTGAAAACCATTAATTTGTCCCTGTGAATAGTAGAGTAGGAGTGTCTTTACATTTGTACCATAACAATACTTGAATATAGCGGTGGTAAAACCTGAATTGGCTATGGTTGAATATTAGAGACTGATCCCATGAATAGCCACAATTGCCCTGCTGGTGTTCAAATGACTACGTGTGAGAGGATCACCTGCGTAAGCCAAGCTCTGCTACAACATGTTTTCCCCACTGTCCTCCATTTTCAGTTTAATTTAATTGATGAATTTGAAAGAAGGACGCTTAAAAGATGGTGAGATGTCACTTTAGTTTTGCTAATGAAATGCTATTTAGTACTTAGTAGGCCATAATATTGGCACAACAAACCCCATCATTTACAGATGCAAGTTTTACTTTCTCAAAATAAGCAGCAATAAACACATACGTGAGCTTGAATTTGTGGCAGTTGAAGTTAGTGGTTGCCTCACAATGATTGCGGTGACTTGGGATCAAACTTGCTACTTTTTTAGCTAGATAGGGAGCCTAGATTTCTTTTTTTTCTAAGTGTTTTTCATTAAAGAAAAAGACAAAAAAAGATGGGGCCTGGCACCAGACATTACAAACAATTTCAGAGGTTAAATTAAAAACAATGCAATACTTGGTTTAACATTGCTTTCCATTCAGGCAGTGCAAACAGAAGTAAAACCATGGGTTCTCCTGGTAGTTCAAGAGCACCTCTGTGTTACTCCGTCTGCGTCTTGCCTTGTTTGCAGAAAAAGAATATTGGCAGGCTGGAGGGACTGTGGCCGGTGTGCCGTTCCCTGGGTCCGGGTGGTGAGCTAGCAAAACTGTGGATTAAAATCTTTCTTCCTGTCTTCCCTCTCACTTATCTGCTCTAAACTTAACTCTAGCACAGCTGTATTTTAAGCTTTGAGACATAAGGGACAACAGGCACAAGTTGGAATACAGGAGGTTCCACTCAAATATGAGAAAAAACTTCTTCACGGTGAGAGTGTCAGAGCCCTGGAACTGGCTGCCCAGGGAGGTTGTGGAGTCCCCTTCTCTGGAGACTTTCAAGACCCGCCTGGATGCCATCCTGAGTAACATGCTCTAGCTCTGGGCAATCCTGCTTCAGCAGGGGAGTTGGACTAGATGATCTCTCTGGTGCCTTCCAACTCTAAAAAAAAATTCAGTGAAATAAGCTTTATGACCAAGGGTTATTTGACTTGGTTCAGTCAGTTCCTGGATATTTTGGCGTATAATTCCCCAGATTTATTATGAACAATTCTGTCCTTGTCAGAAGTCACAGTATGTGACTATGTGTATGCATATCACTGGGTATTTTAAAATACTGTCAGGTGGTTGGGTAGTGAATTTGTCGCATTTATGCCATGATCCTAAAAGGAATATCTTTAGTTGGACGGTGGTACTTTTTCTCCCTTCCACCTTCCTTCCTCCCCTGCTCCCCTCAGCCATGACATTGATGGGGGAGGTTTTACACGTATAGTTTGATGTTTGTAGCTGACTAATTATCTTATTGCAGAAGTTGTGTGAATGCTTGGTTCCAATTTCTCTTGTTGTATATGAAATCTTATTTGTGGCTATTACCAGTACATTGTAGCAAAATGCTGAATGTTATGAATGAATGTTTATTTCCACTTTGATTACTTTGGAAGTCCATAGAGCTATTATTCCTCTTCCCTACTTAGTAGTTACTCAAGATATCAGTTTGCTTACATAGTAAATTTGTAATACCTTTTTGTATTACAGAAAACAATCCTTCCTTTAATAGGGAAGCAGTGGTGCAGGGTAAGCTAATACACTGAAAAATAGGTTTATTCTCCACTTCGAAACAGGGCTGTTGTGGTCCTGCAGATAAGGATCTGGATCTGTTGCCTATGAACAGCAGACAGAATTCTGCTCGGCAGTTCATCCTCTCAGCTTAAACACTGCACTTTCCTTCCAGACCTGCCATAGTAGATTGATTTGGGAACTGGATTTGCTGCCTGGAATGTTTCAGTTTTGTGGAAGGATGCATGTCTTTAAGTTTGCTAATTGTGCACCTTTTGCTGTCGTGATTTTTTTTTCATTTATTGCAAATGTTTCAATTAGGAAGTGTTTTGGAAGATGATAGAAGTTGGATGAGGTTCTAGTAGTGTAGGAGGGAAAGAAAAATTAATCCAGTTTTTAATTTCAGATAAACAGCTTTATTATAGAGGCTATCTTCTCCTTTTGTGATTAGTCTGAACACGGACAAGAATCTTTTGAAATGACTAAACTGGCAATATTATATTTGAAATATGTGGTAGCTAGGTGGCCTGTTCACTGATTGCATTTAGCACATTATGGGACCATATTCTTCTTTCAATTACCAGGGATCAGGTTTAGTACAGTAATGAGTGCCCAGTTTATCCCTTCTCTTAAAACTTGTCCAAGACTGAAAACCTTTGGTGAGCGGGGCAGATGTACCTCACTGGTCACCATGACTGTGTCATAAGGTGCAGAAGCACCTCTGCTTCTCCTGAATGAAAACTGGATGGCAGCACTAAAACCTGTCTGTCATCTTGTTTCCTGTTTCCTTGATGGTTTTGAAGACCTGTGTTGACTAAAAGCTGAAATTCTGGAATACAAGAAGTAAGCTTCTCTTAATCCTGGGGCACAACTCACCTGGAAAGGGCTACTCCAGTCGTTGTATATGAGCTAACCCATTATCGCTGTGGGTAACAGAATACAGTGGCTCACAGTGGAATACAGTGTCTCGATGGGAAGCATGCTTTTGGGAAAACTGAGTAAGTTATGCTGTGAAGCTACCTGCTTTTCTTTAGTGGTTTATTTATAGATGTCTCTAAGCCTGTTGTATATGAGTTACTCTAGACTTTGCAAGGTGAACATGCACTGTTCTAGTAGCAGAAGGTAGTTTCTTTCACCATTAAAACAGACTTTCCACCCCACCCCTAATCGTGTATGTGTGTGTTACAGTTAAAGCTCCCTTCCAGGACTCTGGCAAAGACATTATGCCTACATACAAAACATACCCTTAAAGGAACTCTTAAGCTGGCTCCTCAGTTCCTAGCTACTGCTTCAACAACCTGTGGGTTCTGTTCATCTTGATTTTGAGATACACAGAACTTCTCCTTAGACCTTCTCATCTTTCTGTTTTCCCACTTCCTGGCAGGAATTCCAGCCCAGAAAGATTATTTCTTCTTTTCCACAGTCAACACAGTACTTCACTTTGTGGCCTTTGTACAGCCGTGCTCTCACTTAAGACTTCCTTAAAGCTTGAATTGCTTTCAGGAAGAGAGATTGAGATTAGAAATCAGAGAAGACAAACAATACCCAAACCCTTATTCCCATTTCAAATTATAACAATAGCAAAGCATTGGAATAGTGTATCTGTGGAGGCTGTGAAATCCTCCCCGTTACTGTTATTGCAGTACAGACTAGACAAGCATCCCTCGAGGCTGGTACCATTACCATTGATACTGGCTTGCAGTTAGGGGACAGATGAGATAACTTTGCAGTGGACATCTCTCCCAGCTGTGTGTTTCTGCAGAGAACTGGACTAGCACTTTACAGCAGAGAGAGGTGAATCTAAACGGGTTTCTACCAAGAACCCTCCAACTATTTTTCCAAGTATGTCTCTTAGAAATTGAGTGCTTTTTTTCAAGTTACTGACCTGGAATTTTGAGTTAGGACAACCGAAAACTTGAATAATTTGAGAATGGTAAAAATGGATTCTAGCAGTTAGTGCTATTTGAGATTAAACAGGTATGTACATATATATTTGTGAATGCGTGCATGTGTAAGGTTTTACAATTCGGATACAAAAATCCCTGTGATTACAAGATGGGGATATTGCGTTCTTTTTGTTAAACTGTCTTCCCCTTCTAAGGCTTCTTGTCTAAGCAAGCCCTTAATGTATGGAAAGAGGGTAAGATCAAGAATAAGATAGCTCTTTCACTTAGCAGTTCTGTAAGTGCTGTAGCAACCTTTTAACTCCATAGTTCAAATTTTGCACTAGTAAGTATTTGTATATTCCAGGCAATTCATTTGTCATCATATATCCTAAGAAGACCACCCAAATAGCAAGTGAGACTTCATCGAATACCATGTAAAGAAAATGAGTGTCCTTATTGGGCAAATGAACCTGAGAAATAAAAGCACAGAAAAGCAGACCATGCTTTAGATCATACAGAAATACTGTGAGGAGAGGATAATAGGAGCAAAGTCTTCATGGTAGTCCCTGGAACGCACATGAAATAGAGGAAGATTAAAGATTTAAGCTGTAATAGCTTTGTGAGGGAATGCCCTGCCTCTCTCCTTGTTTCCCTGTATTGCATCAGTACTGATCTTTTTAAATGTGGAAATAGGTGCCCTCTGTGACTACCACTGTATTAGTACTACAGAACGGCTCCTTCAACTCTGAATTCCACAGAGGTATCCCCGGGTGCCCTAGATGCTAGTGAGACTTTGCCTAGGAAACAAAATGGTTCAGAAAAAATGACTGATCATCCAGGCTGGCATAACCTTCCTGCATGCTTTTATAATAAAAATTACACTGGAATTAGTGAGTAAAATATTGAATATTGTCTCTTTTAATGATATCTTTTGAAATTAATGGTAATGATGATTGCCCAGTTTGGGGAATGTGGTAGTGGCTTTCTAGTGACTAATAGCTTCAGTCTGTAATCTAATAGATTTTTGCAACATGATAATGAAAAAAATTCTAATGAAGGTCAGATAGCAAATGTCTACTGAATCGTTAGTTTTAAAAAAAGTCAAACTTTGCAATAATTCTTTCAGGTTTTGTTAGGCAGGCTTTTCACCCCTGACGACAGAGCTGTGATTGTTACAGATATCTCAGTGAATTTGTTGGAAGAACAGACCTAGCCTGTTAGGCTCTTGAAGAAGAGAACTGATGCTGCTTAGCTTGATGCATGGTGTCAAAGCTCACTTTAGTTTTCAGACTTCAGGTGCAAAGGTGCTATTGAGCCCGACCGTTAAAACGGGACTGTGTGCCATCTTGTTTTGCTGGTTTACTTACTAGTTGAGTGCCCATCTGAGAGAACCCCATGACATCATGCAGAGTGAATATATCACCCTGGAACAAGTAAATGCTTTCCACTGTATGTCTTTACCGTAGATGACTAAATCAGTTACTTGGTGATGCAAGATAATCTACATTTTAGAAAAAAGTTAGGTTCTGTGAGTTTGTAGATCTTTTTGTTTGGAGTGATAGTTTTGTTGATTTGGGTTAGTGGTTGAGGCTTTTCTTGTTCCACAGGTAGAGGACTTGTACAGGGGCATTGAAAGGAATGTGGCTTAGAACATCTTGTAAACGCATTTCTAAATTGTAGCTAAAATCAAATGTGTTTTCTTTTTGTAGAATATTTTTTTCTTATTTGCATTTATAAATCATTCATCTGTATGTCATCAGCCGGCGATATTTTTGTATTTAGAGAATTTTCTTTAGCTACCTACAAAATCATATAATTTTGGGGGGGGTATGGCATACTGATTCCTATGGCCCAGTTATGTTAGCTACAAAACATTTATCTATGAAGCATTAGAAAACTGTGATTATTTCTCCGAGTGATAAAACGTAAACACATAGCAAAAGTTTAAAAAAAAAAAGTGTCAAATCTTTGCGTGTTGAAAATAAAATGAAACTGGCTTTTCTTGTGAATCAGTAGTTTAAAGTGAGGGTAATAATACAAAAGTATAGTTCAAGTTAAGACTTGGCAGACAATCTCAAATAAAATCCTTGTTGCTCGGAATCTATTTTGGAGAAAGCACAACACCAAGTAGGCTGTTATTTTGTTCATGTGTTGAGATAAATTTGTTAAACTTTTGGAAGGATACGCCTGTATACATATGACTTACTTCAAAAATGTAAGAGTGGAAAGTTCAATTTCTGATTGCTGGTTCCGTGAAGATGGAAGAGAAAGTCTGAAACAAATTCTTCTTAAGAGGAGGTATTTACCTATGGAATTATTATTAAATTAAACAATTCCTATCATGTCTGAGCTTTTTTGTTACAAAATAATGTTTCCCTGTTTAAGATCTGTATGTGAAAATGGGAAAGGAATATAGACACATTTTTAAAAACCCTAAATCTTCATCAGATACTAAAAGGCGTCTAATGACTGATCTGAAAAACCTTCTTTTCCATTTGGTATGAGGGCTGTGTAATATTTCAAAATTTAAGACCAAAACACAGCATGGTACAAAGTACAATATAGTACTTGATTGTACTAAACATGCATAATATTGTTTTAATATTCAATTTCTTAAAATTAAAAATAAAGCATGTTAGAACTGCTGTGGATATAAATGTACCCTATTAGGTTACATTTAGCTGCTGTAACAAAACTAGGCAAATAAATACGTGCAGTCTGCAAGTCTTAAATAAATTTATAATGTCAGAGAATAAAAAAACCAAACTCTTAAAGCTTTATTAATTTATTTTTTCATTTTATAAAACATTTCTATCTTTAATTTGCTTCTCTGTTACACTTTCACAATATGCATTTTGGGGGCAAAACCTATCCTAACAGGTTTCTCGCACATCTTCAGTGTAGCGATTATTTTTGCACAATGATTGTTAAATCCTTGATTATGTTGTGGGAAAAATGTAATGAAGTTACCTAGCAC
This sequence comes from Gallinago undulata, assembly GCA_026546715.1. Taxonomy (NCBI): domain Eukaryota; kingdom Metazoa; phylum Chordata; class Aves; order Charadriiformes; family Scolopacidae; genus Gallinago; species Gallinago undulata. The sequence continues at coordinate 34,359,816 of JAOTQQ010000052.1, read as the reverse complement.
TTCGTTTGAGAAGGAATAGCTGTTGTGTTGTTAATGTGTTCAGTGTGGTGCTTATGGAGCTTTCAGGAGTAAGATGTTAAAAAGGAAAGTCCTGTATTGTTCAGCTGCTGCACTGAGGGTGACAGATCTGTAGCTGATGCTGGGTACATGTGGTTCTTGTGCCCATGCAGAGTGACCACAGGTCAGAGCGCAGAGTTAATGGGCCTGCTGGCTCTCAACTGGTTATGGTCCTAATCTCTGATTTTTTCTTCTCTGTCATACTGAAAACACAACTTGTTTTGTCTGAGCAGCTCACACAGCTTCCTAGTGACCAAGGCATGTCAAAACCAGTTGGATAAAACGGTGTCCTCATCTAATATCTGCCTTTTGCTGGTGCAGCGTGAGCCAGGCATGGGTCTTGGCACAGCTGCCTGGGTCTGTTCTGTCTGACAGCAGGGGTCACTTTGGTTTGGATTCTGTTGCCTTTATAATACATGCCCATTGTAAGAGAAGTGGCTGCCATGCTGCAGCTGGGGGTATAGCCCTCTAATGGGTCTCTGATGTGAGGTACTAAGTGAATGAATTCTGCTGATTCAGAAAGGTCGTAAGTCTTAGATTTGTTATCGGGATGAGTTGTTTTCTCACTTGATGCAGTAGTGCTGTCCATCATTGGTTTATTGGTATGGTACCCTGTATGAGAAATTAAAGAGTGGATGCCTAATACCTGCAAGCAGATATTTCATTTTGTAATCTGTGACAAGCTGACAGAACATGGGAAAATGCAATGGCCTTTCTGCTTCAGACATATCTATCTGTCTAGGTGTGAGTACTTTGTCTGTGATAGCAGCCAGTGCAGAAAAAGTACATGTGATGGTTAGATACGGGTGGCTATGCCTGTGCACCTCCAAATTAGATGTATAAAGTATTGTGGATGAACACCAAGGTCTGTTGTCACAGGTCTTTCCATAACAGTTTATGAATTTTTTGTAGTTGATCTCAGTCTACTGGCACTTTGAATTCTGGGCTTTTCCAAACTGTATGGAAAAGTGAAGGAAAGTTTGTTCTGTTATTCACATTGCTGTATTCTCTGGGAGATTCTTTTTATTTATTGCTTTTTCTTATGAAGTGAAATGAATAAACACGTGAAGTGAAATATTGAAGTCCAGATAACCCTTCCACAACCAAAAATGCAAGCTTCCTGATAGCCATGACTTCTCTCAGTAAATTTAGCAAATACCATGAATGGACTTAAAAATCTAATCTCACCTGCAGCCAAATCTTTTGATATATCTGAAGAAAATGAGGTAGTTCTTTGTCCTGGCCACTTGCAAGTATCATCTAAAATTTGCATAATCAGCCCATAATTTCAGAGGAGTTTGGTCATAAAAGGTGGGTGGTTTGTCACTTTGGTTAAAGGTGATGAAGTTCAGAAACAAAAAGTTACAAGAAATATGAATTCTGTGTGTGGTTCAGACTGCAAGTACTACAGATTTCTTTCATTTTTTCACAGTTCACAGAAAACATATTCTCAAAGAGACTATTTCATAATACTTTAAAAAAAAAAAAAAAAGAAAAGAAAAAGGTATGATAGCTATATTGGATTTTTAAGTCAGCTTTGATTCCTGCCCTGCTGAATAGAAATGAGCAGCCTAATGTAAAGTCTTTAGAATGCTTAGCAAGTGATGTTCAACACCTGGTGTTACATCTAAGTATATGGAAAATAGCTCTGCCTCGCTCAAGGAAAATGGATTAAATCCAGTATTAAGTAAACCATTACAAGATCAGACTTTCCTGTCCTTTGTGTGAGAACTGTAGAGGCTGAGTCTGCTACCTTCTTGTAAATTCTGTATTGTTTTCTGCAAGTCAGTAGTCCTAGATTTTTGTTCGGTTGGTGGTTTCTTTTTTGGTTTTTTTGGCAAGCAGTGTAACCATTGGATCAGTGTATTGCACTTTTAACCAGTATGTTGGTTAAAAGGAAGTAAGGCTGCATCTGGACCACTTCTTGGCAACTTGCATCCCTTTGACATCTAGAAACTGGAATGTTTCGTTTAAGTGTTTTCTTTTATAGCCTGTGCTTTGTGGAGATCCATTAGTAACCCTCCATTTGGGATGTGCTGCTTCTGACTGTCCATCCAGCTCGCCATTAATTGGAGGATATCTTTGTTTATGTGACTTGAGTTTATACAGTATGAATGCCTTGGTGTTTTCAAGTCACTTTATTATGTACAATAACGTTTTATTTCTCTCTTTAATGCTAACACTTCATTCTCTGCAGCTCTTTAATAGCACAGAGAAATAAAGTAGATGATGGTAGTACTTGCTGTCCTATTCTAGGTTGCATTCTCTGTCACACTCAGGACTCTTCTCCAAAATTCTGATATAACTCGGGAGGAATAGTTCAGCTTTAAGTCCGTTGAGTTGTAACTTTTAAAATTAGTTAAAATTACACATCCAGACTTTAGTTTTCATATTATATGGGGTAATATGGTTTTTAAAACCTCACAAAATGTTTCTTGAACTGCAGATGTCAACAATTGCATTGTTTTCAGAAAGACAGATGCATATGCTCTCGCGATATACAAGGAAACTTTACTATTTAATTGTGGCAAAGTAAATATAAAAATGATTCACAAAATAGGAAACAAACAAGTACTTGTTATTTGAACCAAGGAGGCCACGTTTTGGTACAGTCTCGTATGCATAATTTTGGAGAAACATAAGAGAAAAAGTGTCTCTTTGGGATTTCCTTCCCAGTATTTATGAGACAGATGATAAAGAAACTCCAGTTTCATGGTCTCACTACACTTATTGTTGTAGAAGATTGAAAGGGTTGCATCCCCATCTGGTCATTTGATGGAAACTTTTTGAAGCTTTAACAGTCAGTTTAGATTCTACAGCCCATCACAGCTTTGCAAGATCTTCCCCAGCGTTATTGTGCTGTCTGATTGCGTCTGCATTTACTGGAGATTACAGCTGTGATTATATAACCAACAGATACAGCAGATAGATAAAGATGAAAATCCTTTGTATTATTTGGCTTTGATTTTGTTTTGTTGTGGGTTGTTTTGTTTTGTTTTTCCCTCCCAGATTTGAGTTGAATATAGAAACTTGAGAGAAAGAATTAGAACACAGACTTGGGAAAAGAAAACAGTAAATTGTAGTTAATAATCCTATCAATCAGGGCTCTTGAGAAGATATGTTGCCTTTATGATATATATATATATATATTTGTGTATGTGTCTATACATACATATGCTTACAATGCAGATGTCCTTGCTATGAACTCAACAATGATAGTAAGAGTATTTTTTCTATGAAATGTAGGTTCTTTGTTAATTCTTAATTCTTCTCTGAGCATATTTGGGCGAAGATGGTAGTGGTAAGTAGTTATTTTGCAGTAGAAGGATTCCAACTTCATTAGCTAAATGCAAATCTATCTTCTTTGCCATCTTATTCTTTATGAAAGTAGGATTTTACACACAGCAACATTAATTACAATTAACGATAGCATTCTAATTTGTTGACTTTATTTATTCAGAACTCTATTAGTGTTAAACAATTAATGGTAAGTTGAACTTTAAAGTGGATAAGAACGTCATTCTAAGCTGTTATAGCTTAGTGGATGAGCATATTGTCCTAAATTGGCTTAGCTACATCGTTAAATGTGTGCTGTATACAGTGCACGTAATTATATGATGACTGAATGCTATTAAATGCATCACTCTTTTAGGTACACATCACAATATGGTAGCAAATGTTTCTAAAAGTTCCAGTTACGAAAAAATGTTGTTTCAAGGGTTATCTTTAAGTGTGCACTGGACGAATTCTAGATCCATTTACAAAAATACACAGGTCAGAGGATTGGACTTACTACCTAAATCTGGTTTGCAGGTATGCTTGCTTTTGGGAAACATTCCTTTTCGTTTGTGCTGCTAGAAAAATTATTTTAGACTTCATTCAATAGATTCATTCTCTTTCTGTGCACTTTCACTTCTGGAGGATTTGCATTCATAACACATTTTTCCATTTAACGTGCTTTATATTATAGTAGGAAATGGAGAAGAGAAATTGCCAGGCTGTTTAAAAATTCAAATAAATACTTGTTTGTCCTATGAGTTACATTTGAATTCATACTTCCTTTTTTTTTTTTCCCAAACTGCTAAATGCGGTAAGGACACAATCCAATGATGAAGTAACCTGTTTTCTAAAATAAAAATATGCTAGCACACACACTTCAATGCAAAAGTAAAGAGAAAATATCCTTCCTACATACATTTATTTTAATGTGTGTGTGAAGGATATTTTCTCCTTACTCTTGCATTACAACCAAATGCACACAGGCTCTTCCTTTCAGCCCTCGTAAGGCGGTGTGTGTGGTGGGAGCAGTCCAAGGCAGAAGCAGTGTGACTGAAAACAGCTGTTGTGTCCTGGTTCTCCCACTTGCTCCCTGGAGATGTAATATGTTGCTTATCTCCAGACAGTAGTTGATTATTTTCTCCTACGTGTTCCTTGGCTGTTAGTGGGTTCATGGACGAGACGAGGCAGAACCACGGCACCACGTGTCTCTCCTTAACTCCGAGAGAGGAAATAGTGTCCTTTGTAGTCTGTTCAGAGAGTCAGCAGTAGCCTACACAGGAGACTAACTAATTCGTGCTCTCTGACCTTCTGCATGTAAAACAAGCAATATTATCATCCTCATTTGCACTTTATTATTTACTGAAGTGATAAAATCAGAGGTACACAGACAGGTTTGAAGTGCTGTTGCCTTGGGTTCTGCATATGTGGAGCCCGGTAGCAGTGACCAGGAGGATGAGGTTTCAGCGTTGATCCGACAGACTCCCGAGGGGCTCCGGGGCTCAGGTGTGCTCCCTGCTGCCTTGCCTGATGCCCCCGTGCCATGGTGCTTCACCCCCTGCACTCCGGACTGCTCTGGCTGCTCTCCTCTCCCCTGGGTCCGCAGGGCTCCTGCACGGGCACCGTCAGCCTCCGGTTTCATGGATTACCCTGCGGAATATTGTGTACTAGGGAGTTAAGAGGTGTCTTACCTCCTGCCTCATTTCATAGACTGGCACAGCCTTGAGAGGGGATTACTTTGTGTTTAACCTGCTATCTTGAAGGTGCCCTTAGCTCAGGTCAGGCAAAGGACAAAATGCCAACTCAAAGTAGTCGCAGCATCCAAATGAAACGACACAAAATGTTGCTGCAAAGGATACAAGTGAGGAAAAAGACTCTTGAACGCATTTTAATGAAATAAATTCAGGATGCTCTCCCTCGCCTTCCTATTGTCAGTTGACCTGCAGGTTTTCCTGGCACTCTCTTCTTTTGCATCTGGCATGTCTTAAAAAGCCTGTTGCAGAGAACAACTTCATGGTGGAAAAACATCATTTGCTGCCAATACTGGTGTGAAGTCCTTAACCTTAATGGAGAAAACTGTTTTCTTTCCCTCCAAAATTAGTTTATTCCTTATACCAGAAAATAGTGCAACTATTTTTATAAATTGATGGGGTTTGTCACTTTCTTGAAGATCCCTGTCTGTTACTCCCCATTTTGTTCCCTGTACTTACCTGCTGGTTGGTGACTCCTCCCTTCCCCTTTTGGTGATTCAGTGTATGTTTCCCAGCACGAACTCTGTTGTTTTTTTTTTTTCTGAATTTAATATTTCTGTGTCTATTCATCCTTAAACAAACATAGTTGATAGAAATGTCAGAAGTGGGTGAGTGTAGGTGGCTCATTAATGACTCCAGATTGAGACTGAGCACCATGATAATCACCATTTTGTGGACACCGGAGGCTTGGAGCAATTGACCTCCATCATCTTGTTTCCAGTGGTATAGAAACATGGGGTTTCAGAGGTGATCCAGAAGCATAAACCAAACCAGTGGGTCTAAATTAATTGCAATTTTAAATGGCACCTTTTCAGATTTTCTTTTTAATCTGACTCTTCCTAGACTTTGTTAAGCCCCTAACCAGAGTACTTTGTCAGTGTGACTAATGATATTGACCATCATCTTTACCATTGTGGTTAAATTGGTTATTATGAACCTGTTTGAACTGATCACACTTGCTATGACTGCATTTACACTCTTTTTTCGGTGATCTATGAAGACCACCTTCAATTAGCAACCACTTTTTGTCAGGGTTTTAGTGCATTTTTTTTGTTTGTCTGTTCAGAAGTGGCACCAACAGCCCTGCTTTTTCCTTTGGCCACGTATAGCATATTGTATAAAAAGTTATGCTTGAGGCTTAAGATTGAGCTGGTTTTGCCACATCACAAGTATTTTGTGGTCCACACCCAGTCGGTGTTGATCCACAGTTGGTCCGTGGGTTCTCTGTGGGTTGGTTTTTGGGTGGAAAGGCAGGCTAGATGTGGCATCGTGACCCCGCACTCCTTTATTGCATAAGAGGGAGAAGTAAGCGTGTGTGCTCGGAGGGAACAGATGTGGACAGTTAATTCTGTTGCCCTGACCAAGTGATTAAGGGAATTAAACCTGGCCTATTCCATTATGCTGAGTGTCCTTACACCCACTCCTGTTCAGAAGCAAAATGCTGCTTAAAGTGAAGAGTTATTGAGAAGCAGAGCACAAAACAAACATTATCAATCACAGATGTGACATCTAACCTCTGTGCCTAAACGCATGCCTTCATGAATACGAGATTCCATCGCTGTGACCAATTGAATTAGACTATTCAAAAAAAGAATAGCGTGAGACACCCATTTGAGTTGTGCTTTGTGATTAGATTTCATGAAAATTGCATTTATTAAAAAGGGCCAGAGTAGTAAATGCGCACAGAAAAATTACAGTATGTTTTCTCTATAGTGTTGGGATATATTTTGTTACTGGCTTTAAAGAGTATTGCTCTACACTTTTCTATCAAGCTTTGCCCTAGGGTGATGGTTTAGAATTTTTAATTTAACTTTGTCTGTCATGACAAATGTAGAGAACTAGACAGCTGGGAAATTGTAAAAGTAGGTTTAAAAGGGAATTATCGAGTCCCTCCACTCCAGTGGTTTAGCAAACCAAATTTTACAAGAACACTGTCGATTATGCTTGCAGAACTAAGAGCGCGGTCTTATTTGTGAAATATGGCCATGCTAATTTTTCATAATTAAAAAACCATAATGTTCCAGAGCTGCTCTCCTGTAATGTTAATAGAAGATTAAAGATGGGCTGCAACCTTGAACTTGAAGCTTCAGGTTCAATGTTTTGAACTTTGTATAATGTGATGAATAGAAAAGGAAAGGTTACCGAGACTTGATTGGGTTTATCAAGACCTGAAATGATATTAGTTAAAACTGAAATTCCAGTAGCTGTGTAATGTATGAGGTACTTATTTATTGGGATACAAGATTGACGTACTCGGCCAAAAATAGATGAAAGGGAGGAAAAGGGTGAAAGTGGATGGCAGATAAGTTCAGAAGCAGTACTTTATAAAGAATTTTAGCCTTCCCACCCATTTTAGTCTTCCCCCAGATGAGAGTGTGCTGGGGTGTTTCTACCATACCACACCCTTGGACGTAGCCTGTGCCATCTGTAAAGGCAAGAGTTCAACTTTTATAGCTGCTTCAGGCAGGTAGGCGTTCAAGAAATGTGATGGTTCAAGAAAAGCACAATGGCCTTTCCTACTTCAAGTCAAAATCTGTGAGGATGCAACACTACCGTTATGTCTTCACCCTCTCCTTCAAAGCCTCTTGCCTATAGGTGAGGGCAAGAAAAGACAGATACGCTTTTCTCTCTCTTCCTTATGTTCTCTGCTTCTCTCAAGGAAAAATCTGAGTCCAGCCCCATGACTTTCTGAAGCAGTAGCTGCAGCATAAAAATTAAATTGCAAAACATCCTGCATGTTTCTGAACAAGAGCTATGAGACTGTCTCTGCCAGGTGTTTCATTCTAATATTCATCAATATCCCGAGAAACAGGAGAAGTCCTGGAACTGCCCATGAATTGAGGAAAGCAACGTTACTGCTGTGAACTCCCTGAACTGACAACTAAGAGCTATCATTGAAACTCTGTGGATAGAGGTGTTGGTGTTAGAATTTTACAGAAGCTGATGGGTTAGACTGCTGCTCACTAGGGAAGTGTGTTCAAGTATATTTTTCAAGTGTTGATACATTACACTGCTTAATTTTGTGGTCCTGTGATTGAATGCAATTACTATTTTTAAATTAATTTTGGGCAACCTACTTAGCATTTGGTATTAGTAGGAATTAATACTAGCACCTCTTTATTTTTCTTACGCACAGTTAATTTGCAAATATTTGCTTTTGTCACTGCTGATTGTAAACAAAATGAAAGCTTTTTATTTTAATTGAAAACAAAATATGTTTTTCAAAATGAAAGTCTTATGAGAAGTTTTGAACAGGAGCTGTATTTCAACATTAAAAGACTTAAGAAAATACATTTACTTTTTCTGCTTATGATATGCTGCAGAGTATTTAATGTCAACTATATTTTTTTCAAGACCTTGAATCATTTTGGTTCTCTCTAAACTGTGGCAGCACCTACAGCCTCAGTCTTTTGGGCATATCTTAGACCTCTTGTTACCATCATGTTGGAGAGAGCTATGTTTTTTTCCTTTTGAGCTCTTGAAGGTGAAATATTATTCATGAATCTTTGAATCAAAAACATTTCTAAACAGAATTTTAACTTTTCATATCAGAAACAATTGTACTGTAACGTAGTTGAGTTCATGCTGATTTGGGGACAGCTCTGTTCTGATTCTGAGTACTGTTCATTTCTGCAAGTTTTGCCGCAGCATGTATATTCTTGTGTGATCTCTCAGCCTACTGCTTGCAGAAGAACTGATGGAGGGAAGATTGAATTAAATAATGATGAATGGAAATGCAATGAGCTGTTCCTCTCTGTTCTTAAATGGTGGATTTGTGAGCCTGAATCAGCTCATCTGTACTCTTCCCCCTTCTTGCCCTTGCTGTGCCCATGGCTGGAACAAACTGGAGAACCCCTTGGTCTTCCTCCCTTAGGCCATGAAGATTGGGCCATGACTACCCTTGGCTTCTGACGCTGAGGAAGTCTAAAAGCTCTCTCTGTCCCTGCATCTATTACTGCTCCCGAGTCAAAAATCTGCTGCAGCTGCCTGCCTGTGGCTGTGTTGTTACTGAAAAGACACACAAATGCTCTTTTCTGCCATTGATGTGAGGACTGAAGAGCAGGCTGAAGAATTGTTCAGAATAATTTGAAGTAAGATTAGGAAGTATTACTTTGATTTTTTTTAACCTGTGAAACAGTATGGAGCTATTTTCCTTTTTCCTCATGCTGACTTTTAGATAAGTTTTGGACCTTTTCTAACAGAACGACCCAAGGATCTGGGGGTCCTAGTTGATAGTAAGCTATCCATGAGCCAGCAATGTGCCCCTGTCACCAAGAGGACCAATGGGATGTCCCTGCTGACTGCAGGGGGCTTGGACTAGATGACCTGTGAAGGTCCCTTCCAACCCAGATGATTCTATGAATCTACGATTCTATCCTGGGCTGCATAGGGAAGAGAGTGACCAGTAGGTCAAGCGAGGTCATTCTTCTCCTCTGCTCTGCACTGGTGAGGCCACAACTGGAATATTGCGTCCAGTTCTGGGCTCCCCAGTTCAAGAAAGACAGGGAACTGCTGGAAAAGTCCAGCATAGGGCAACAAAGATGATTACGGGATTGGAGCATCTCCCTTACGAGGAAAGGCTGAGAGAGCTGGGATTCTTGAGCCTGGAGAAGAGAAGGCTGAGGGGAGACCTTATTAATGCCTATAAGTATCTAAAATGCGGTTTGGCAGAGGGTGGAGCTGGACTCTTTTCAGCGGTTCCCAGTGACAGGATGAGGGGCAACAGGCACAAGCTGGAACATGGGAAGTTCCACTCAGATATAAGGAAGAATTTCTTTCCAGTGAGGGTGCCAGAGCCCTGGAACAGGCTGCCCAGGAAGGCTGTGGAGTCCCGTTCTCTGGAGATCTTCAAGACCCACCTGGATGCAGTCCTGAGTGATGTGCTCTGGGCAATCCTGCTTCAGCAGGGGAGTTGGACTAGATGATCTCTAGAAGATCCTTTACAACTCCAATGATTCCGTGTATAAGCTCTGTGGCCCAACATGCACACACCTTCCAATTTCTGCTTTCTCTGAGAAGGTAGGAGTGTTAGTGAAGCTATACCTAATGATTAGTGTAGAAAGACAGAAATATTAGGGGAGCAAATTAGTGTGTGTTGATATTGTGTACATGTATTTGCTTCTCATAAGATGAGTTGCCATGGAAAAGGTTAAAATTCTGTACTATAAATTCTAGTGGGTTTTGGTTCAGTTACCAGGTTTTCTTGATTTCCTTACAATTTCACTTTGAATTAAGTGTCCAGCTGATTTTAGACAAGAGTGGTCTTTCCTAACTTTGCTTGTTGTCTTTTGCCATACGATTGTTGGTGTGTTCTATTAATCTTGCAGTCATTGCCCTTCTGGTGGTGTGCTGTTTGGTTTGCATCCTGCAGGATGTTGGAAAGAATGATAGAAGGAAAGGCAAAATGCAAAGTTATGAGAACAAGATGAAAGAAGAATTTTGGATCAAATGCTGCAATAGCAAGCAGCATCTTCTTTTTATGTCATCCCGAGTCAAACACAAGATAGAAATACCTGGGATACTTCTTGTCTAATAAACTGAACCATGAAACAAGTGTGGATCTATTCATCTGCTGCAAAGAATCCTCTCTGCTGGTTATTGTTACTATGCGAGGAAAAGGAAAGAAGAAGAAAAGAGAAAATGCTTCATTTTTTCACTGCTGTCATCACTCATCCTAATGAGGACAAAAAAGGTTACCTCTACTAGGAGCATGATGCTTTCATGTACTCTGAAACCCACCTGCTCACTTCTTAATGAGAATGTAAGGTTTGGAGATACTGTGATCGTGTTAGGTTATTTCTGAAATACTTTACACAAGAAATAACTGTCAGCTGCCTATTTGGTAACCACAACTTTTTAAATTCAGACATCTTATGAAATTCTCTGGAAAGAAATTTTGGAATTCTTTTTTTTTTTTTTCAACTGTTTTAGACGCTGTCAGTAGTCAGGCATCAGCAGTATTTGTGTCTCTGGAGTTTATAGGTTGCATTTTACACAAACATATTTCAGCATCTGCACATCTAATGTGCAATATGTATGTACATGTAAATAAATACCCAGATCAGCACTACGGTTTGAATTTAGGAAAGATCTAACAATCCCTATGAGCTTTCAGAGGCTATTGGTAAGAGGAAATGATTTTTCATGAGGTATTTTGGACACATCTGACCCATATGTTTCACCTAGCGTTCTTCTCTGTATGTACCTTGGAGTTGAAGTGTCATCACCATCCTGTGCTTTACAGCTGGGGTGTAAAGGGGAGTCAAAGATGATTAAGATGAGATGGAAATGGCTTTATTTTGACATTAAAAGCTGTGGGTGAGTTTAGAGAGGCTTTTTTTTTCTTTTGCAAGTTAGGGCATAATGCATACTATATTTCATATACCACAAGACATACAGCTTGGTTTCCTGTGCCGATTTGTTAGTCCATTTGCTATTGAGTATATAAAATAAAAGAAGTATGTCTCTAAACTTCAGTGGTTAAAACCTACTTGAAACTAATAGAAACGAGGCGTTGCCACCTCATTTGTGGTCACTTGAACAAAGCAACCAAGAGAAAACATCAGCTTTGGAGCTTTGTCAGTGGTCATAGAGTTAACCAGCTTTCTCAAGTCCTGATTGGATATATATAAGCACAGAATATTTTCCTCCAGCCTCTCCATTTTGTTCATGTGAGTATTGCTACTGTTAAAAGCTGTGCACAGAGGCAGAAATAGATCTCTGCAGCCAGCTGCCAGATCAGCTCAGTGTTTCTGGGGAAAAAGCAACGCTTGGACTTCCATAGGCATTTTTACTTACAGTAAATTTGAGTTGGGACCGTTAGTATCTTGAGGTAGTTCAGGGTTGCTTTTCGTATTTATCTTTTTGTTTCATTTAATTAATCTGCTGTATAACCTAATCTTGTGACTTTCATTGAGAGTCACAATTTTTTTCCTACTTACTCAGTAACAGATGGACCTGGCTATCCAAAAGCAGTGTGTGGGGGGTTCAGTTCTTGGGATTTTGTTTGCTGGAGCTGTGCGTGAGAAGAAATCAGCTTGCCTGGGAGGCGTGGGTTTACAGGAGCAATCAATTGCTTCCTGTAACACCACGCCGTTAAACTTGATGGAGGAATTGCTTGAGTTGATTTGTGCTGAATAGCTGTCCACTGTCAAAAATTCATTATGGTCATTGGTCTACTAATAAAAGAGGCTCATTGAGCAAAGTAATTCTGAGTTAGAGGAATAGATGTAGGCTCGTTAGTGTCAAGGAGTTGACCATCAGGAGTTCAGGCTGAGTAACGATTAGCCAATGGAAAGTATGACTTAAAATCCTTAAAAGTCTTTTCACCCTTACAAAATACCTATCTTTTGAGGGCCAAATTGACTTGCTAATTTACAGTGCCGTCAGGGAATACCTGACTCTACAGGCTACATGAGAGGTGGCAGGTTAATTGATCCTTGATAAGACCAGGTTAATTGATCCTTGATAAGACCAGGTTAATGCACAGTTATGGGAAGAACAAGGGGGGCACATAGTCATCCCCCTGCTCCCTCCCATTTTATCAAGAATTGGGGGGAGGTTTCATAGTCTTTATCCCTTTAATTCTCTGAAGGTCCTTAAGCAGCAGCCATGGGCTTCACACCCACCCTGAAAGCAGAGTAATCTGTCTGTGTACTTCGGATTGTTTTTATGTTGCATTGGAAGGGAATAGAAGGAAGAGTGTGCTTACATGGCAGGAGTTGAGTTTTACAGGGTTGAAAATCTGTTCTTGCTGTGGTTGCTGTTATTTAACAGATTTTTAGCCTGATTCCAGATTCGTGAGCTAGTGTTTCTAGTACAAGAGCTCTTCTATTGCCTCTTGAGCCTTTTACTAGCCTTGGAGCCTTTAGAAAGAAGCACGCTCTTGGTGCTGGGGCTCCCACTGACTTATGCTTCATGGCGCAACACCTTTGCTGTGACCTCAGGATAACAGGTAAATGGTTACAGTACTGTGGTAGGGTGCTTCGGAGGGTATTAGCTTCCTCCGTCTGTGTAGGGGAAGTTAAAAGGGCATGGCATAGTGCCTGTATGTATAATTTTTTTTTAGTCGTTTAATTCTGTTTAAGCCAGGACACTGTCTTTGAATCACTGGCTGAAGAAATAAATGAAGATTTCTAATATTATTTCAGTATATTCCCTCAGGTCATAATAGAAAGATTAGTGTTACATAAAGACTTTCATCATAAAAATTCATATTCTGATGAAAAAGAGATTGTGTTAATGACATAGAACTACTGGAAGATAGTGCTCCACAATCATATGTTAGAGAAATGTAACATTTTATTCTTGAACTTGTTTTCTTTCCTATTGAGTAGTGTAAGTTCACTCTCACATAAAAAATTCCTTTATCTGATGGATAAATTCAAATACAGCTATTCGTTGGACAAAAACGCTTGAATTTCTGTAACACGAGCTTAACTATATCTCCTCGTCTGCCTTTTAACTGTGATCTAGCTGAGACCTGAAGCATAGTCATTTCCATTAATCAACACTGAATCAAGTCTGAAAACTTTATACTAAGATTTAATTGTAAAAAGCTTTGTTTTAAAGCTTGCCAAAGTCAACACCTGATTTTTTCTTTCTTCTGAAGGAGCTAACATCGCTGACATCTGAGCAGAACTGGAATAATCTCTCTTGTGCTGATTTAAGTGATAGTGATAATCTTTCTCCTTGCTAGAGAGACAGAGTGCTCTAAGCTTAGGATTGTGCATAAAACCAAAAAGGACGTTTTGATTACATTGTTTGGAAATATATTGGCTTTATAAAAAATTTAGTACAGTTTTTCTACAAATTGAAAGTTATATTTGGGTTATATAAACCAATGATGGAGAGTGACACAGCAATGGGAGGTTTATTTGGTACTTGCTGAAAATTGAAATTATTACAATTAGCATTCTTGGAATACTGCAAAATGGAACGATAAGTACATGGCAAAATACATTTGCTAAAAAAATATGCTGTGGACTGCAAAGTGGATAAACGTTGAAGGTAGTTGTAGACAGACTTCAAGTTTGCTTTTTTGAGGCCAAAATATTATCTTTTAGTACAGAGATGTGGCAAACAACATTATGATTTCCTCCCCTCCACTGGAGTGATACATCTGTATTTCTCTCTGTGAATTTATGTGCAAACTTCTTTGTGTTTTTTTTTTTTAATTACTTTTCCGGCAGAAAAACCACAATGCTTTATCCACACTTGCGTCCCTATGTGGTCATCTACATATCTTTTTGTGAGAGCTTGATGTTTCACTTCTGTGACAACCTTCTGTATTGATTTATTTTACAAAAAGAATAAGATGATGGTTTTGTAAGAAGTGTCTGTTCTTCAGTCTATTCTATCAACACAGTGCAAATTAATTTTACGTTTCAAAAAAGGCCATTTGTTGGCAGAATATAAAACTGTTATGAGCACAGATGGTGAAAAGCATCTTTGAAAAGATAAGGCAGATCTTGATCTTTTCCTCCTCGCTAGTGAAAGCATCGCTCCATTCCATTCCACCAGTCTCCAGGTCTTTCTCCCTGGTCTCTGTAAGGTTGTAGTAGGATGGAAGTTTCTTAGGACAGAGACCACAATTTTTATTTTTTCCTATTTTAACTTTTAGATAGGCTATGTGGAAAATGTTAAGGGGAAATTATGGGGACACTGGAGAAATTCCTGTAATAGGATTTTCTAATGTGAGGAAGTAAAACCCCGTCACCTGCCAGGCACAGCAGAAACCAGAACATAAAATGAACTAGTAAGAAATTGCTTTACTCTCTTCTCTCTTTTTAATAATTTCTCAGTTTTTATCCCAAGCTCTTCTGGCTTATACATCATAAACTGTTAAATAAAATGAAGAATAGTATTAATGTACATTACAATAATGTTAAATAATACTTGCCTCAATAAGTGAACTATTATCTATTACGCTCTCTGTTGCAGATAGGGATGAATGTGTTTTGCCTACTGGTTTGTGCATGGTGCTCCAAAGAGTATTTCAGATGTGCATGTGCCCAGATCTTTAATTCTCTATTTAGATGTCTGAATTAGTTAAAAAAAAAACAAAACACAAAAAACAAAACCCAAAACCCACAAAAAAACCTAACCAATCAAAAAATGTGAGTACATAAATAATTTAAGGACGTTTTCATAGAATAAACTTTCAACGTACAGTCAGGCTAAAATTCTGTGTTCACTTTTCCATTTTTATTAAAGGGGAGAGAACTGTGTAAACCACAGTTAGATGCTCAGTTTACCCCTGTAAGATCCATGCATCGCACTGAAGTGCATCTGAAATCCATATGCTCCCAGTGCTGCTATTTGTAGTGTCTGTCTTGCCGGTGACACTTTGTGGCTCTTAGCCCTGCTGTGCTGGCTTTGGGGGTGCTGAGTGGGTGGGAACAGCTCTCTCTGCAAGGGCACGCAGATACCGGAGGGTGGCCCTGCTTGCAGTTCTGGTTTTTGTGTGGAGATCCACCTTTTAAGGACCCCAAGCTTTGTAGAACATCCAGCCAGCTCAGTGACTAAAAGGACAGGCTGCAGGGTGGGTTAGTTGTAGGAAGCTGGAGTTTTGTTCTGTGAAAAAGGCTTTTTATTTGGTGATTGACTGGCAGATCTGGTGAATAAGATGGTGTTGGGAATATGCTTCTGGTCATCAAAAATTCATCTGTGTTTGGTGGAGTATTAATAAGCATTCTGAAAAATCTCACTGTGGAAATAGAAGCTTGAGATGTAAAACTGTCAAGGACTTGACAATCAGTCCCACTCGAGTTTCTTAGTCCTGATAGGACTGTGTGTGAGCTGCTGGCCTCGGGCTTGGGGCTGTGGCTACTCTCGGAGGTGGCTGCTTCCAACCGCTCTAGGCTGCTCCAGCCAGAGCTAAAACCGACTCACTTGTGCTGCTCCAGATGGCCAAGTTGTCCGTGACTGCTGGCTGGGACAGGGGAAAGCAGTGGCCTGGCAGTATTGAGCTCCTTGAGGATTAGTTTCTATTATTTCTTTGAGGAGAATGTTGTGTTGCTGTGCTCCAAATGAACTAATTTTTTAAAGGTAGTACTAGCTACCCTCAACCGCAGGCAGACACTGATGAGGTTGTTTCCTGCAGTGGCCCCAGACCAATGCCCGTTACAAATGCCAAGCTCTGTCCACCATGTAAAAAGGACAGATTCTGAGATGAAGTAGGGCTGGAAGTCATTTACAGTCTGTATTGTACTGTATGGTGGATTTGTTCAAGGTAATACACAAAGCTGTATTTTTCTCACTTTCTTTTAGAAGTCTCGGTAATACTTTTCTGCATAATTTTATGCTTGTCAATTGTACTATGCTGCTGTTTCATTAATAAAGGAATGAATATTATTCTTGGTACAAAGAGAGCTGAAGTCTTATATGGGTCATAAATCCTGTTGCAGTTTCTAGAATTCAAACCTAGTTGTCACATCAAAGCTTTTAAATTCCACCAAGGTGCTCCTCACCTCCTTAACTTGATGACTTCCCTGTTTTTGTGAAGGCTTTCTATATAGTATAGTATCATACTAGACTATTGGGATATTTTTTCACAAAAAGTTGGCAGTGGACCATATTAGCTGATATTTGCATATTTGTATTTAAATTTTGGTGATAATATGTCTTGTTCTCTGTTAATCTTTCTACTAACTAAACTGAGAAGTCTGTGTTTTAATACTGCTTTATTTTACACCTTATTCAGCCTTTAATGTTTATTTTAAACAAATCCTTTCTTTGCTTAAGCAGTGCTGTAACAGTATATACACAGCTATATAAATATAAAGCTACTTGGGTTAGCCCAGTGCACTAAGCCATGAAAATATAAGCTTTCATTTTCTATTTCAACACACTTTCTTCAAGCTGTTAATAAACATAAATAGCATCATGTTGTATTCAGTAATATCAGAGATTCACTGGCACTGTTCACATGCCCTCATGAGATGAGCAGGGATGAACACACTGGAAATATGAAATACTGGAAATCGATTTAAGTCAACTAGCAGGAAGCATTTAATACCAAATTGTACGTGTGTGTAACCTCGTTAATGGCTATCATATGAAACAGGTATTAGTATACTTATATATACTATTAGTATATATATATATTATATATATATTAGTGTATATATATATATATACTCCACTTATAGTATTAGTGGAGGTTTTTAAATGTTTTCTCATCTGCTATTTTTTGGAGAGGTCATTTGTATTAACATCAGGAGAAGAATAGCTCTTTACCATACCAGCTGGATGGTTTTATGTCCTTGGTCCTCGTGTGTGCTTTTTAAAAAGTCAGGTTAGCAGTGCGAGCAGCGGGTTGGCCAGCTGCTGGTGTGGTCCCATCGCATGTAGGCTGGTGCTGCTGGTTTCTGAGACGGCACATGATAGCAGGCTTTGGGCCTTGTTAAGTGGGTGGATCTGAAGTTCTGTACTTCTGCTACACTCCGTGCTGCTGATGTCTTCGTGTATGCCTCAAAATCTAATTTGCCAGTCCAACATCATTCACAGAAATCCCTACATTGTATGCTGTAGGCCCACGAGACTGAATTCTCACCATTGAAACAAAAGGTGCCTCTAGGACAATTTTTGAGACAAAAATGTATTTGCATTCTTTCTACTTCCATTCACATAGCTTTCTGAGTTAGTTTGGATAGTGCTTTTGGAGGAAAATTGGCATTTTTAGTATTATTTCTATGGTTAATAGAAAATAATTGTTTCATAATTAAGAATTTTTACTACTTGATTTCAAATACCATTTTCCTGGTAATATTAAAAGGGACAAGGTTATCTCCTAATGAAGCAAAAAATGTAATTTGAATTGAGATTTGTTTCACTTCATACTACTATAAATTTTTACTTTTCCTTTTTGTGCAAAACAAAAAAAGGGCTTAATTACAGTTAGAATCAAAATTAGCCTCTCCTTCCATGATTCAGACACTGACGCAGTCATCCTTCCTTGCCCCCCATCAAAGTGTTTTTCTTACAGACCTACTCCAAGGGGCTATAGCTGCTCTGTGTTACTCAGACAGGAGAGCCATGGTATGAGTTTCTGAGCTACTGCGGGATGTTCAAGTAGATGTGGCTTTCAAGAGTACTGAGTGTTAGTTGTAGTTGCCAAGAAAGTTGTTTGTGTTTTTTTTTTCTTTTTTACTTAAAAAATATTCTTTCTTGGTTGGTCATTCTTCACTTCCATTAAAGACAGCAACTAATGGAGGGTATTTTTCAAGACATTACATTTTACAATATCTAGAGGAATGAGATGTTTGAGTACTTCTGGCCTTAATGTAAATCTCAGCTACCTCATTGCTTGATCTTTGTGTGTTTCTCCAGCTGTGGATATGTTATTCTTAATAAAACTTCTAACTGGTAAGAATTGTGTGCTTTCATCACTCCTATTTTTCTTTTTGTTTTACTTCTTTGAAAGTCCTTTGATGAAGAGCAAACTCTTTTTTCCCCCACTTAAAGGGGGAGCAGGCCGTCCTTTGGGGAGGAGGATGGAACTCAGTCAAATTTCGGAGACTGAATGTTAAATGCTTCATGTCTCTCAGATGATGCTGAGCTACTTCTCTTTTATGCTAAATCTAACACTGTAGTTGCAGAAATGTATTAAAGTTAGCATAAAAAAATGTTTTAAAAGTAAAGGTAGATTATTTATGATTAATAATTCTGTGCTTTATGTTAATAGGAGATGATTGGCCTCAATCAATGAGGTAGCAAAGAAGCGAATGACATAAACCATCATAAAATGACTGATAGAGATGTTTATCTGAAAGCTGATATACCATGTGTGTACTTTATTGAGAGTGAAGTTTTTTACTGTTGAGTTGTGGTAAATAACTAGGTTTCTTTGGTACTGTCAATGAAGTATCTTACTATTTGTGTCAGCAGTGTGCTTTATCCTGCACTGCTGGGGTGCTGTCTGTGGTGCTGAATATTGTGCTCCGGGCATCGATATGTTAACATGAGTTGTGCTGTTACAATTTTATGTACAAATTATTATGTAGAGATATCAGACAATCAACAATGATAAATCAAGTTCTTGAATTTCCTTGGAAGTAGGTTTAATT
Source organism: Gallinago undulata (assembly GCA_026546715.1). NCBI lineage: Eukaryota > Metazoa > Chordata > Aves > Charadriiformes > Scolopacidae > Gallinago > Gallinago undulata. The sequence goes on along the minus strand of JAOTQQ010000052.1, from coordinate 34,340,663 downwards.
CACACTCATATTGTATATATTCCTGTCAAATTAATATGTGCGCATTAATGTGCTCATTAATGACACGAAAAAGAAATTATATATTTGGATGTTTTACATTCCTAGAATTTTACTTTATATTTTTCTCTGCATTAACCTTGTTAAAAGCAATGAAGTTGTGCAGAACAGTTCTATTATAGTAATGCTTTATGATAAGTAATATGTATCTGTTTTAGAGACGTTGAACTACTGACTGTAGGTGACTTTTCAGGCTCAAGTGGCATGAGTACCTATGTATATGGCAGTGTACCAATGCACAGGCCTCAGCCTTGTAATTTTAGAATTTGGTGTCTTTATAGCGTCAAATGGGTAATTACATAGAGCTCAGTCTGCTCCCTTTGCTCGTGTGGAGTCACAGCCTACTCTAGGATTGATTATAGGGGAGGAAGGTGCAACGCAGCGTTAAGAGGGATGGCCTGTTTTGGGGTCTTTGTTTAAAACCTCAGTAGCACTGGTGATGGAAACTTGCTTGTAACTATTAGAATAAATCAGATCAAATATTGGATAGCTTCGTGGTATTTTTTTCTTTTCATACTTAGTAATGTTCTCACGGAAAACTCTTTGTGCTACTCTCTTGTGAGGCTGGAGGTGTGTGTCGTTCCCTGGGAGAGGTGGAAAGACAACAGCCTTCGCTGTGTCACAGAGCAGTCAGGTTGTGCGTGGAGGGTGCAAATGGCCAAGGACTACCATGAGGATCCCTGCCACTGACCTTGGCTACTTCCTGCGGCTAGGGGTAGGGAACAGGCCTATATGGGTCATATGGCTGGGGGTTTTTAGGTGAAATGTTACTTGAACCATGTTGCTGGAGTTTTGGCGTATGCACGACCTAACAGGTACCCATAGGCCATGTCCTTGATCTACGGCCTTTCTCCGAACAATGTGTTCTTGACTTTAGCACAATTTTAAGATGTTGGCTTTGTTGGTTCTCTTCACTGGGATTGCTGCAGTAGTATAAAATACAATACAGTGATGAGAAATGAGTGACTGGAAAATTATGCTAAAGGGCATTATTTGGGTGTTATTCGGCATGTGAATTTCAGAAAAGTGAGGAGCACTCAGATTCTTACAAAATTTATTGCTGAATTACCACAGTCTCCTTTCCAAAGACAAACTAAAGATGCTAAAATCCTAGAGTTGCGTCTGTTATAGGGTTCAAAAAGTCTGGTTATAAGGAGAAGGGGGATGTGTTTCATCTACAGTGGGCGTACATTTTGAAGACATTTTTCTGTATCCTAATATCCTAAGGCTTTATATAAAAATCACGTCAACTCTGTTAACACATCAGCACTTGCACCATGAACTGTTCTTAGGCTGTCTGTGTTCAGGAGAGGACGTGGTAAAAACAGTTAATGGTAAGAACATGGTAATATCAGATACTCAATCCATTATTATTCCAAGTCTCTCCATGTCTTTTTCTGTTCAGAAATCTTCTTTTCTGGAGACAAGACATGGAGAGACTTGGAATAACTATAGATTAAACATCCAGACATCAGCCTTGGGAAGGATATTGGGAATCTTTCAAAAGACATGGAAACAAGCCATAGGAATGTAGTTCTCAGTATGTGTAACTTTACAGGGAGTGAATCTTGGGCGAGCTCTATTTCACTATTTAAAGAAGTTCAAAGGTTTGGCTGATAAAGGCCAAGGTGTAGCTTTAACAGTCCTTTTAGACAGACAGTTCTTCTCATTGTGCGACATTCCAGTTTGAAAAATAGCACTGCCCTGTATCAGCGAAGCACAAGTTAAAAGGATTAACAACTGGCCAACTGACAAACCTAAAAAATTAGTCATAATGATAGAGTGCAGCTCCATAGGGATCAGCACTGTGCTCGACACCATTTAACAGTTTCATCATTGATCTGAAGTACATGGAACTGTGATAAAATTTGCAAATGACACAAAGAATACCAAAGCAGTAAATAATGAGGGCAGGGAGTAATATAGAATTATCTATACTGATCCTGCCTGCATTCAAACATAATGTATTCTGATTCAGTCAGATGCTAAGCTTTGTAGCTGAGAAGTAAAGGCATGTTAAGTGAAGCTAGTGAGGAATGGATGAATGAGAAACTTAGGACTCGGAAACCAAAAAATCAGCACGACTTTTCAGCAAAATACAAGAAAAACCCCAAACAATCCTTACCTGTGTAGATAAAGAAGTGGTGAGTAATGGACGGATCTATGAGTGTTAGGCTCAAGTACCAAAGGCAGTGGTGAATTATCCTTCTCTTTGAACCTTTACATCAAGGCTAGGAGTTGTGCCATAGTTTAACATGGATTATTGGGCTCAAACCAGAAGTAATCAAATGGAATGGCCCAGCACGTTGATGCACAGGAGGAGGTCAGGCTGTATGGACTAGGATTGCTCCTTGACCTTGAAATGTCTCTATAACACTGGGTTGACTTGCAAAATTGTTTGACAGGCTTTTCTGGAGAAGCTGCTGTACTTCTTCTGGGAAATTGCTTGTCCCTTTAATTTAAGGTTGAAGCTATAATTTTGGGATCCATTAAAATGTGTTTCTTCCTACGTACTAAATTTAGACAAATTAAATTGTCAGTTTTTCTGGCACAGGAACATGCTAGTCTAGAATGTTGGGGATTTTTGTTTGTTTGTTTGTTTTCCCTTTTAAGTTTGAGGCAAAATGTGTATATAAATGAAAGGCTTCCCAGAATTAGATATGTTTTTCATACTGCTTTTGTGACTTGTGATAAGAAGACATTTTGGCCTAAGAACGAAGCTTATTTTTGGCATAGGGAGGAAATTTTTTCAAGACGTGGAAAGCAGGAATATTTATTTCAAAATGTTTTAAGAGCAGATTCAGAGTTGAATCCTGAACACCTGTTGTCAGGCTTATACTAATCACCTGTGAACTTATAAGTAGGGTGACACAGTGCTGTGTGGAGATGTTCGTGTTCTTAAGGAACTGGTTCGTGTTCACAGGGACTGAAATTCTGTTGTGGCAGTTCTGGAAATGTGGAGGCTCTTTCCGCTCTTTTCTAATGTGTTTTGCAGTAGCAGATGTGTTCCAGAGTCCCTGCTGTTTCAGTATTTTATCTTTACCTTGCACTTTCTGTCTGTCAGTCCCTCCACGGAGCCTTCACGGTACTTGGGACTTGGCAGCGCCGCTGAAGGACTGACGAGTCCCAGACAAGCAAGTCACAACCTCAGCAGCGCTCACTTTCTTTGCAAACACAGAAATACCTTCTGAAGAGCACAGAGAGAGGTTCCATGTGCTTTTCCTTCATTTACCACTGTCCTTCAGGTTCGGTAGTTGCTCGTATTGGGGGGCATTCGTGTGCCCTAACAAAAAGCTGCCGCTTAAGCGCCCTTGCTAAGAGGTTACGTTTTTCTCCACTAGTCAGTGAAGTATTTCAGGAATGATTCAGACTTGAATGTAGGTTAAGGAAATATTCTTTAGAAATTGTTCAGGGAGTTTAAGTACACATGTCTTGGCTTTCTTTAAACTCCTAACACTTACGTTACCATTACATCCAGTATAAAAAGTTTTTGATTAAAGTAGGAGTTATATTTTTAGATACAAAGATAATTTTATCTCATATCAGACTTGAAATTTTTTTTGTAGTCATTGAACAAAGCAAAAATAAAGACTGTTGCATTCAACTTTCTGCATGTTTTCTTTTGTTGTGGGGTGTTTTTTTTTTTGAAGTGTGGCCTGTATTTTTTTGTTTTCCTGCCCTGCCAAAATTTTAATTTCCTTTTTAAGTTAAACTGGGGTGTTCTTTGAAATCACCTTCCAAAAAAAGGTTTAGTTACATAGCGGCTCTTCAGAGAGTATCTGTCTGTGGCAGTGGTGTTTGTGGAAGGAGGGAGCGGCAGCATGGGGAGAGATGTGCTCTATTTTTCTTTGTGAGTTAATTTTAGTCTTTGCTATAAGTAAATTGCCATTAAAGTGATGAATTGAGCTGCTATTCAAAACAAAATGGGGTCCATGTATTGCAAGATTATTAGCAGAATGAGGATGTCCTGCTGCTGAAAACCACAGGAGGAATATTGCAGAGGTCATTGCCTTAGTAGCCTTTAAGTGAAGTGTACAGTAATGGTTTTCTGTAGAATGCACGGATACACAAAAAAAGTATTGGAAACCATAAGAATGAGATGACAAATACATGATGAGATTAGTATTATGTTCAGAGAAACAGGAAAAAAAATACATTCCCTCAGGAAAATTGGAGTTGCCTAGTGTGAGATTGTAATACAGCCATGAAAAAGCAGAGCCAAGGAGGAATTTTCTACTCTTGTTGAATAAAACTCTACGGATTTTTTATCTGGAGTCAGGCTCCGGCGTATGATTGTTATGCTGCCTCAGTTGGTACTCATGTGATGTGAGTCCTGTTAATATTAACCCAGATGTGTGAAAACATTTGAGATTTTCTTTAAGGTAGGGGAACTTGGGACATAAAAGTTGGTAGCAACTAAGCACTGACTCGGTGATGAAGGTGGGAGAGGCCAGGAGAATGTTCTTGGTTCTTTCGTATGAATTAGGGCAAAAAGAGAGAAAATCTCGGAAATAGGACACTGGGAATGATATCTTTTAGAAGAGGCTTTTCAGGGTATTCCAGTCAAGAGCATAAAGTCAATCTTGCTTGGAGTGCTTGTGTCTAATGTGGCAGCATGGAGGGGTTTGGAGTGCAGCCTGAGAAATTTGTGAAGTGCACGCCTCAAATGAGGGGTTTGATGATCAAATACACCTTAACATCTGAAAATAAAGCGCAGAGTGTGAGTTGTAAGAAAGAGGAAGTTCTTTATTTTACATGTGGAAACCGCAGTTGAAGAAAGCTTGTGCAGAGGAGCTGTACCACTGTGGCACGTGTTCCAAGCTGCAGTCCTAACCAGTGTCCTGCCCCTCATTTCAGAGCTCACATAATGCGTGAAAGACTAAGTGCAGTATTTCACTCTTGACTACTTGAAAATTGGAAATAAAGCAGAAACAAACAAAACAGTGATTCACGCCCAACAATGTCATATTTACTGTTGCAGAAATACCTGGTTGAACGTTGAATAGGATATAGCTCTCTGCCGGTGCACAGCTGCCTTCGTGTTCCTCTGCTCCAGCAGCCGGGGTGGGGAAGTTAACTTAATTCTTTGAATTACTTCCGTTGAGTTAAAAAATTATAATGGTTTTGAAAAGAATTAATAAATCATACATTTTTCCACCGATTCAAGCTAAATACTTAATTACTGTCAGTAGGAAACAATATGTAGATCTTATTGATACAGAAACTTCTTTTTACCTAAGGACGTCATAATGGAATAATGTGATTTCTTTGAAATACCAACCCTCAAATCTGATGCTTTGCAACAGACTGAATTCTTTACCACATGTGCCTCCAACTGTACCAGTTTGGTCTGAGATTAATCTTGTCAAAACCAAAAGATCCATCATTTCAGTGCAAACCTTTGCAAGAAATGAGGGGAAATGGAGAATATTTGGATTTTTAGAAAAATACATTTTTAATGGAGGCTATAAAAAATGTGGTCTCTGCGTGATTCTGAGATGTGTGATAAACCTTCCAGGCCCTGCCACACGCACACCCATACAGCTCTCGGAGTTGGTATAAAACTCTTATGCTGAACATGGACCTTTGGCTATTCCACACATCACATTTGCCGATCCAAAAATGCACAATGGTGTATTTTACCAGCCAGCACCATCCTCTTGAGTCTGAGGATATGGCTTCAGTGGGCTTTACGTTGGACTTTACCCGTGACCCTCTCTCTGCTTAAGGACTGCCACTGGTTTATTGGGATTCAGGGCATGCTTGAATGACATTGAAGGCACAAGACCCGCTGTTGGAGGTAAGGATTTTAAGGGCAGTGAGTTGCAAGCAAAACCAAATAGTGTTTGCAGTTATGACAGAGTCATATAATGTTAGATAACATTGCAACCTCCAGCCAAGCAGAAATGATAGGATCATGTAAAAATAGGACTGGAGATGACTCTGAGAGGGACTCTGGTTCGTTTCTTGCCTGAGGACAGGATGCAGTCTCCTTAATGTCATTCTTATCAGGTATTTGGCTAAGCCGTTTTTAAAGGTCTCCAATGATGGTGAATCTATGAAACCTTTATCCCACCTACCGAGTCATTCTCTATCATTAAAAAGTATTTTGTAATCTCAACCTTTACTTTGGTTTCTGCAGTTAGATTTCTTACTTTCGCTAAATTAATAACTACATGAATATAAATAAAACTCTTCCTTTCCTTTTTACTTTTGCTTGAGGTGCAGTTGAAAGTGTGTTATCTTCTCCCATCCCTTTCTTCTACCGTGTCAACTCCTCTTTAGACTAAGAATCTATATCTTTAGACTTGATTTTATTTTTTTCACTCTGGTTTTATGTAGGTCATGTTTTCTCTGATTACCCTTGTGGCACTCCTCTGGACCTCATCTGGCTTTCCTCAATCTTGAAGTGTGATGCCACAAACTATGCGCAGAACTGCAACTGAGCAGAGCTGGAAGGATTATTTCAGAGTCTGTTTTCTTGTTTATATAGCTCTATATAAATATAAACATACTATATATTTAGAGAGTAAGGAACAGCATGATATTGTTGATTCATGTGCAGCTTGTGATCTGCCACAACCAACAGCTTTTTTTTTTTATCTGTAGAATTACTCGTTTCTTATCTGTTTCTGTGCAGTTGAGTATTTTTGCATAAAGGAAGTATCATGCCCTTTCTCTCACTGTCATGAATTCTTTTTTTCAGAATTATTTGCCCATTTGTCAGGCTGAATTTTAATTTGTAACTGTTCCGGTAGCACACTACTTTTTCATCATGTTTCTAGACTTAAATAATTCAGATTTTAGTCTATAAAATGACAGAATAATTTAATTTGGAAGGGATCTTGGGAGGTTGTTGAGTCCAACCCGTTGCTTCAGCTTCTCCATCAAGGTGTTTGTTGCAGTAGGTACAGCACACGTCCCTGCAGCTCTCGACACAATGCATTCCTCTATTTGGCTGTGATCCCTTAGAGGATTCTGGGATGAAGTATTCTGGAAATAGCTTTCTCCCTTCATCCCTTACCTGTCTGATTGGACTGTGCTTCACTAGCTTGGTCAGCTTGTCCCTTCTGTTGTCAGATAGGTCACTTTGTGAGATTTTCAGAAGAAAAAAACTCTTTAGTGTCTCACTGCTACTTTATTTCAGGGTTAAACAAAAGCTTGAGGCAGTCTATGGCGGCCTTAACTGGCTCATAAACAGAGGTTATTAATTTGGCTTTTCCTTGAAGCAGTACTTGGTTGGTAGTTGCATGTTGTTCTTGGGTTATGGTCTTAGTATTTTAAGACAATTCAGCTGCATCCCCCACTGAGCTGGGAGAAGGCAGTCCCTTTCAGAATGCCAGGTTTTGTCATTATGAGAGAGGAAAGGCCATTTGGACAAAACGCGCTATTGGTAGTAGTTGTTGCTGTAAGTCCCTATCTGTGATGAGCTAAATTTGGGAAAAGATACAAATCCTTATTTTGATCAAATGCCCGTTGGTTACGGGTGAATCGAGAGCTTCCCGATGACTTTGCTGGATTTGGCCTTTAAGAAGTTGGTGCCACATCCAGCAGGAGGTGTGTCAGAGAAGGGAGAGAGGAGCAGAGCTGGCATGAGATGTGTTTGTGCTTTGGTTTACGCTGCAAGGAGAAGTTATGCAGCTTTGCAATTGGAGGAATAATTACCAAAGATGGTTAACTACCAGAGGAAAGATCTGGCCGCACGTACTATGATTGATTGAGTCAGGGCCTGTGTTAAGATACAGTCCTGAGGTTGTAGGAGACTGGACAGATTTTGGTGGTGGTATTGGGCTAGATAAGCAAACTCATTTAAAATAAAGATTTCAAATTTCTTTAACATAGACCAAGTGCTTTAGAGCTACTTAATGGATTAAACCAATGTCTACTGCTGTACTTTTTTTTTGGTACAAAATGTTCTGTGTGCTAAGCATGCAAAAGAAGCTTAATAGCAAGGTTTGATTTTTTTAATTTATTTTTTTAATAAGGTGTGATTCATCTTTGCTATTCTCTAGTCTAATTAAAGATTAAAAATCTGCTTCAGAATACAAAATCCTAACATCATTGTACAATTGCATAATTTTGTAGCAGCTTAAAAAGCATCGTTACCATTTCTTGCCCTATAAGTAAAGTATTTGGATGAGTAGGATTCTCCTGTGCTGCCCCACGGTGCGGCCGGCAGTGCTGATGCTTTTCTCAGGCCAAATTCCCAGGTAATGTTGCTGCCTTGGTCTTAAACTTAAGTCCTGTCAACTTGTTGGAAAAGCTTTTAAGTACCTTGGGAAGTTTTGGGTCAGGTCCAAAAAGCACAACCTTTAATCAAGAACGTTCCTGTGTGTTCAGAACAAAGGGATGCTTTGCTTTTCTGGAAACTTGGTAAATTCTTGCCAATGGAAGGTGATAAATGCTGCCTCCAAAGAACTGTGACGTTACCAGGTGATTTCACTGTGAAACAGGGGAATGACGTATGGAGACCTTTCGCAGTAATACCTGCAGATTTAGCAGAGCTCCCTGTTGATGTGTGCTGGGGTCGGGGAGAAATGCTCAGAAGAGAAAAGCTAAGTGTTCTAATGAAATCAATACTTTTTACAGCCTGTATCTTTCTTTAAAAGACTGTTTTGAGTAACTTTGTTGTGTTGTGTATGCGGTGCTCTATTCTAGCATGGCCTTTTAAGGAGATCCTCCCATGCTAATACTGAAATACTAAATTTTGCAGAGGTGGCTGTCATTTTATTTTTCCTTAGTGTTACAGATAGCAGTGTTTATCATTCAGCCAACCGAAGAGCCTTTCTACAGACATTATGACAAAAAGACCTAATAATATTTCTAAAGCAGATTAGAAATAATCTTTCTGCATGACCTTGCCCTGGTGACCTCCCTGTTTGTTGCTTTGGAGTTGGGCACTGCATCCTCAAAGCGACATTCTGCTGTTTAATATGGTGAAGTGGTTTTGTACCTTTACCAATGCTTCATCACGGGAGGGAGAAGGCAGGCAGCCCAGCGCCGTACAGCCTGCCTGCTTTGTGGGAAGGCTGTTTGGAGAACAGTGTCCCTCGCGTAGTGATACGCTCAGTGACACTGCAGCAGACGGGAGCAAAAGAGAAAAATACAATACAGAGGATCTTAAAAATTTCTCTTAGTTTAATTTAATATGAGCTCAATGTATAATTATTTAGTATGATTCCCTTGTTTACCAAGTAATTATAGCTTTAAAATCTGTTTGGGTTAGCACTTAGCTTCTCTCCATCCAAGGGGATCATAATATTGATGGAATATGTATTAGCCTGTTCTTGTGAGCAAAAGTAATTAAAAATATATCTTTATTATTCTCGGTATGATAGTAACCTATAATAAATTTTGAAATGAGCTGTTCAAACAAAATATCTGAGTAACGTGCTTCTCTTCCTTTGCATATAGAAAATTAAGTCAAACCTGCTTAGTTTTACAAGATTTTAATTAAATTAAGGGCTTCTAAAATGACATAAATTACAGAAGTGAAGCATGAGCGGTTTAGTATTGGGGGAAAAATGTCTTGACACCAAAATTTAAACAGTATAACACAAACATTAAAGTGGCCTTCAACAATGACTTGAGGATTAGAACTGTGAATATCAAGAATTAAAGGATTTTAAAGGAATAATCTTTCTGTTTTGATATTACAAGCTAGTACTGATATATTTGACCTAAAGGAAAAGCTTTTTCCTTTAGCTATGTACTATCTAATAGCTTTTATTGTTGTTCTCATTATAAAGAGAATGTCTGTAAATGTGTGCTTGAGTGTTTGCTTTTTTTTCTTATTTGGCTGTAGTAACATTGGGACATAAATAAAGAAAAGTAATTATTATTTCCAACTTAATAGTACGAGCTTTTTTTTTTTTCATGTAAACACTTTCTAGGTTTCAGGAGATGAAGATCTGTAGTCTAAAATGCTGATTTCTGTAAATCGTGTTTTGAGGCTTCAATCATGATATGGTGTGTAGACAAACCAGAAAACTACCTAATGGTGTTCTAACTTACATTGTAAGTAGCTGAAGTTATAAGGTGAAGTCATAGATATTCTTATCTTTCTAAGCTCCTATATTTCTTAAACTGACAGTAATTGTTCTACAATACAGTTTACATTAGACTTTCTGAAGTGTTTTATTACCTCACATCTCCATAGTCAGAATATTGTTACTACCTTTATGAAAGTGTTTTCTGTAAAATAATCATAGACGCAGAAATATTTAAAGGGACAGTGTTTTGTTGTATGAAGAGCACACTGATTTATGTATATTCCAGAAGCACTTTCTTCAATTCTAATGTTTTGAAAAAAACCTGCAATATTGATAAATCATTGTAGGATCTTGTATTTCTGCAGAGAAATTAGTTTTTAAGTGCTTGAAAGAGGAAAAGAAATCAGAAAATGACATTGTACAAGGTTTTCTCCCTTTTTTTTTTTTTTTCTCCTCTGCTCCCAAGTATATGCTTAGAATAACATCCTTGATGCCTCCTTTCTGTACTTGGCCTTCCAAAATGCCCAAACTTCAATGTCACCTACTTTCTGCATTTTTCCTACTGGTCGGGAGGTATACATGGAAATGAAAGCCTTTTGAATGTCATATGAGAGTATGGAAATTTTGGTATAAATCTGATCCAGTGTCGTCTTTATTAATTTATTTAATAGATTGAGAGAAAATCAACTTGATATTTCTTAAGGTTAGTTTTCACTGGTCAGTACCAAAAATGAATTAATCTTGTTTGGTTTCTCCTCAAATAGCATATTTCAGGTTTACTATTGCTTTCGGTGATGCCAAAGTCGTGGATTTATTAACGTTTAAAGGAGGTTCTAACTGCATCCACGTGATACTCAAGTCAGGAAGTTTGTATTGCATCCAGCAAGCTGGTTGCTTTGGTTCAGCACAGCATGTCTTGCTGTAGGGACAAACGGCCTGATGCAGAAGGAGACTGAGTGATGCCTTCAGCCACGGGCACGTGCTGGCCAGGGTGACCGTTTTGTCTTAGAGAAATACATGCATCAGTCACACCTCTGCTGGAGGGTGGGGAGGGCTGCAGAGATGAGGCTCTCTGAAGGACCTGTGAACAGATGAGGAGGGTCTTAACAGAGCAGCTGATGTCCTGCCTGGTAAAGGGACTGAGAAGGTGATGGAAGTTGTTCCCGTTGGTGTAGAGCAGCCAGTCCGTGCTTTTGTGGACAGCGACCAAAGTGCTGTGGACTTTGAGTGGGTGCATAATGGAGCCTTTGTGTCGCTTAGTTATTTTGGAAAGAGCTTGCTTTGGTTTGGTTTTGTTTCCCATGAAGAGGGCTATTGTTGATGGGGGAAAAAAACACTTCCATGTGAATGTCATAAGAAGTAATAAAGTAATTATTGTTTCTAGTGAGGCAGAAGTTAAAAAGTATCTTTTGTGTTTTATTTTTGTTTCTTTCTTTATTTTCTTTTCTCCCTTGGCGGGAGGTGGCAGAGACATGGGCATTTAATCGCTATCTTTACTGATCACACAGTACCCAGAGAAGAGGAGTGCTCAGTAGCTCTGTTTTGCTTATTCAGTGGCTTCCCTCCCTCCCTCCCCACCCCCTGCTAATGATATTCAGGCTGTGAAGGGGTTGAAATATCAACCTCATATCTGAAGACAAATTTACATTTCACTCCAAACACCATAATTTAATGAAGGTTTTATGCTGTTGTGGGTACTTAATTATGCTAGAGGCAGAGCTGAAATTTAATATTGTTCCACATGCAGGGAAGATTTACTAGTAGCTTATTTTCAAAAGTCCTCTAAAAGACTATTGCTTATGCAATCTACTCTTGTTGGCTTTTAAAACAGATTGGAATAACCCAAACTTTCATAAATAAAATTTCATTTTAATTGCTCAATGAGGATAATGTATGTCTTTTTAGTTTATGGGTTTTTGAGAAGGAGGTGTGTGGATTAGCTGGCTTTGCAGCTATGATCAATGCAACTTGTGCTGCCCTTAGCAGCTAAACCTTGATGATTTACATGTAAACAGATGTAATCATTCAGGACATGTAATGCTGTACATGCTCATCTTCTATATAAATCAAAATGACAATGTAAAAATTACTATAGAGCACACCTGTTGCTATCTCCTGTAACAGCTCTTCTCTGACACAGCAGAAACCTACCTTTTCAGTCTTAACCTACTGCATTCCTTAGAAAAAATAGGAGTGAGCTACTCGGAGCCATCACATTCTCAGTTTCGAGTCACAGTACCATCTGACTTGTTGCAGCACCATGAGTCAGTGGGGTAGAAGATGTTGCTGTTGTGATTGAAGACTGGGGGGGTGGGTCACTGTGATGGGAGCTTTCTGAGAGGCTGGGACACCAGGGAAATTTCCAGACTTCAAACAAGCGTGTGTTTATGTACAGCTACTAGGCAATCTATCAGATAATAATGAAAAGCAATCAGTAATTACAAATATTAGTCAAGCAAGCCTGAGCTATATTATACCATGTTAGCTGTGCTGGTTGCTGAATTTGAAATGTCCAGGCTCAAGAGCTCTTGGAGGGAACTAGAGCCAAAGTGGGTGTCATTGCTCTACTACAGGCTTCACTGCTTGGTATATGTCTTCTGCAGATCAGAACCAACCCTCTTCTCTTTGCTGGGTCATAATGGGTTTGTTCTGTCCTTGAGATGGATGTTACCTCCTGATTGCTGGTGAGTTCCACCTGCTGCAGGTGGGCGGTACTGACTCGCAGACTGAGCACCTGAGCAGTCATCTGAGTCCTTTCAGTAGTTGCAGATGGGATACTGCTCTCATAGGTTTCCTGTCTTTAGACACCTATGCCAAGGTTATTTTACTTCTGATGCTACTTGAAGTTGTCTTGAGGTATGTCTGGGGCCAGGGTAACCAGAATGTGTTAGAATATGCTACAAAGACACAGATTAAACATATACAGGACAGTGATGTGAAAGCGTAAAGCGGAACTCTAGTGGCAAATGTATTTATTGGTAGGATTTATTGCTGACATATAGGCGATGTAACTGAGAACTCAGTGAAACAAAAATTGATGGGATAAAATTATTAACTTCTGACCTTAATCTTAATTAAAATTAACGATTTCTGCCCAGTGCATCAAGATACTGTGTGTGTGGTGGTTGTTTTTTTCCTTTGCACGTTGTCTGCTGCTACTCTGCTAGCAAGACAGTGAGATGTCTTGACTGTTTCCTTTTCTTTGTTCAACTGGAGTTGAAAGAGCTGAGTATTTCTGCAGTTCAGACTTTTTCTAATGAAGCCTTTAAAACAGAATCTGCTTCCCTTTTTTTGGAGAATATTTGTTATTCAAAGCTATCATCTCATTTAAATATGTGACAGTTTCACACCTGAAAACTTTTCTAGTTGCAATTCCTTATTACTGAGAACCTAAACGTGATGGTTCCTGAGTCTTAGATGTCCGGTTTCTTGTCACTGGGTAAGAGAATTAGAGTGAGTGACTTCAGCTGGGGAAACATCTGCTGTAGTTATGAGCTGATTGCTGTTTTTTGGCTAAGCTCAGCTCGAAATGATTCTGAGGTTAAAAGAATCCATTCTGGTTATTTAGAATTGAAATCATTATATGGGACCAAGGTGAGAAAACTTTCTAGCAATTTCAGGTATGTTTCATTATTATTGAAAATGTTTATAGTTGGGGGATTTTGTGGTAGAAGGCATCTTTCAGCACAGCAGAACTTGGAGTCAATGTTTCTTAGCTCACATTGAGAATCCCCAAGTTTGGTACAGCAAGGGTGGTCCCGTTTTGTTTGGGCTGCAAACCCCCTGCTTAAAAACATTTTTTTGCCTTCTACCAGTTGGGGAAGCAAATAAGTTCTGTACTAAATGTTTGGCTGTTGCTCCAAAACAGAAAGTATATGCTACGTGTTTCAATTAAAAGAAGCCCTGTAGCTAAATGTGTTAGTCACAGGCAGAGGCCAAGTGTATCGTTATTGTGTAGGAACAGCAGTCAGGATAATGAACAGCTAAGGACAGTGGACAATGGAAAGTGAAGCATGTCGTGTCAGCACACTGTCAATGGAGTCTGGGCATGCTTTGCATTAGAAAGTGCTGTGAAATTGCAGGGATGTGGCTGGCCTTTGGAGAAAGAGTAGAAGGTTGCCTAATGGCATGTAGTAATTTTCAGACTGATTTAATGCTTTTGCCATAATAACCAAAAGACTTAAGGAAACAGCTTTCGCGTTTAATTCTTTCCTTGCTTTGAGACAAACAGAAGTTGTTTCTGGGCTTCCAGTATGTTTTACTTGGAAACAAAAGAAATTAAAATCTGAAAGAGACTTAGTCTGGTATACTTTTCTTTCCTATGAAGTATATCCCTTATGTAAACAGCTTAGGTGAGAAGCATGTTATATTGGAGTTGGGACTTCAGAAATTACACTGGAGAAGTGGCAAATCTCAAAAACAATATTATGTACATGATCAGCCTCGTAAACACTGAGCTCAGGATTCTGACTCTGTGTTGCAGCTGTCGAGCATCTTTCTGAAGTCAGGACTGCAGAGCCTGCATCCCACTAGTGGGAGAAGCAAAGATAGCAGCACCTAGAGTGAACCTTGCACACAGAATGAAACAATGAGTTTGGAAACAAGAAGGTGAAAAGTGGTCAACAAGTTCAAGGGAGAGAGTAGCAAAGGGCTTATTTTGCAAGCTAAGAGGGCGTATTCTTTGCCAACCACGCATGTTATCTACAAATCTGGGAAAATATGGAAATTGAAGGAGAAAAATAGTAAAATTATTTAACAGGTCACAAAAAGGTAGCTGAAAGAATACCTATTTTAAAACTGGCATTCTGTATTTTTATATTAATATTGTTGTACAGATTGCTGGAGCATGTGGCATGTTTATCCACTTGCCACTTGCCTAAAGTAGCATACTCTTCAGAATAAGAACATATTTCTCTTGTGTTTCTAACTGTTGTAAAAATGTGTTTGAGCATTATTACAGTTTAAAACAGAAAACAAAACAACTGCAAGATTTAATTTCTCTTCTGTTTAGGGGAAGCAGAAAGGAAAACAACTTTGCCATGTTTCCCTGCAGATGTTCCACTTGAATATAAAAGGATATGGTGCAGAATAGATAGTTATAAAGTGGTATTTGATAGTGCCACCTATTGCTAGAAAAGCAGAACTAAAACAAGTACTTTTGTTATGGGTATGTCTAAATTGAGCAGAAAAGTGAATGGTACCTGTCCATCTTTTACTTATTTCAAGGTCATTTGAGGTTTGTGGATGTAAGTTTGACCTTGTTTTTATGGCTATGAAACAGACTGAATTTTTACAAAATGGATTTATCGTACAGTAGCATCAGAGATGGGGTAAGTTTCTGTTCCAGGAAGTTTGCAGCTGTTGGCACGTGGTTGAATGCCAGTGGCTGTATTTTGGCTAAACCTATTTAGGTTGATTACTCTTCTCCCCTTCCTCCCCACCCCCTTTCATTGAGGACATTGAAGTTCATGTAATGCACTAGAAGATTGATCATAATGATAGTAAAACTGCTTCAGATTTAATAAAACACTGAAAAGTAGTTTTTTCTAGTGCTTGAGTTTTAGTTTTATGTTAACTATGAGAGAATAAAATGTGTTTTAATATGCATCCAAAAATTTTCTGAAAAGTAACTGGCTAATGATGAAAATTCTTTGAAGACAAAGACTTAATGATCTGGATGCATCTTAATAGTTAGTATCCTTCATCAGATCTTTCAGTCAGCAAGCATGAAAGCTGATTTCTCCACCTGCCCTTTGAAGGATGATAGTTGTTTTGTTACAAAAGTTTAACTAATGCTAATGGTAAGAATAATGAAAGATTTATAGGGGCAGCCTGAGATCAATTTTAAGTTTTAATTGTGGTTCCTTAGCATTACTGATCCTTCTTACTGCTTCAGTCTTGTTGATTGTCTCTTACTAGAGAAATACCCTACCCTAAAAAAATGCACATTTTTGGCTTGTAATCTTTAAGGGAAAGAAAACATGTTTTCCTCTGTGGTGTTTTGCTCATGAAGGGTTTGGATGGCAAGGTAAGAACAGGAAAAGGTGGAGCAGCTTGGGAGTAATTTGTTATTTCTCAGGTCCAGGCAGGTATCTCTCAGGAGTTTATGGCTGCTTCACATGACTAATATTCTTTGGTTGAAGCTGCCCTCCTTCCTCAAAGATAGACAAGTCTGCTGTTATCCCTGCTGAGCTTCTGAAGAACTTGATTGCTGCAAAGCTTAAGGGAATCAAACGAAGCAGCTCTCAAGTATATAGGCATCTGTAGATTTAGAGAAGGTTCAGAAGGAGAAATAAAGGAAGGCCTACCCATCTCCTGACTGGAGACGTGGTGTGTAGAAATATGACTTTATCATCCTAGTTAAGTTAAGGGCTGAAATCTAATTTATCCAAATGGTAAGTCTGTCTTTATTGATTTTTTTCAATATTTTTTTTCCTTTCAAATGATTTCTGACTTACTTTTCTCCTAGTTGCATCTTGGACCTCAATTTAAGGTCAGTTGTTGTCTTTGTCCTTTTCTCCACTGATCGAGGATATACTTTCTCTTCAAAAACCTGTTTTAACATCATCTTTTTTTCCTGTGTATTTGTGTTTAGTCCCTCTGTCTCTCTCATTCTGATTGCTGCAGCATCTGAAAGCAGCATCAAGTCTTTAGCAATACACTTTGCAATATGGAGAAGGGGAAGGATGGATCTGTCTAATGCTTTACTGCATGGATTAGTTTTGTATGCTCTCTCTTCTTGAATCTCCATGCTGAATCTCTTCTGCAGTCTCTGATCCTATACACTTAACCATCTATTTTGTGTTCTTAGCTACCTGATCTTTTGGTGTTCCTTAGCATTGGGCCACCTGCTTTCTTGTTTTTTGTTCGTTCATCTGCCTGTCATCCCTCCACAGAACTTGAGCATCTGAGCAAAGCCAATGAAGTTTCAATGCTTGGTGCAAAGTTTAAGCCCCTTTTATAATTTTCCCTAGCGTAGATCCTCTTGACATAAAATGGAAAATCGTTTTCAACAGCACAATTATGTTTCTTTGTAGGAGTCTGTATGCCCTCTTCTAATGATGTTTCACGTTTAAAAAAAAGTTAGGTACAAAATGTACGGGCAAAGGCATCTAGAATTATGTCCGAATGGGTGAGCAGTGGGGCCAGCAGAGGGCACCCCACTTTGAAAGTAGGAATGGGGCTGAAACCTGTTGTCTTAACTACCTTTACGTTGGATATCTTTGTTGAAAAATGGAATATTTTTTAAAAAATGTTAATGAGAATCATTTAGGCAAGGGGTATTTACATTGTGATAGGTGATTTGTTGGTGTTGTCTTCCATGGTACAATGTTGCTTGGCCTCAGAAACATCTTTTGTAGAAGAACTTGGGAAATGAAGGAGGAAATCCCCCCCCCTTCTGTATACCTTAAGGTGTGACTTTACTGAAAGAATAGCACCTTGGTTGTGACCCTGTGTCATCTAAAATTGAAATAATAATATATGTTAAAGCCATCCTTTAAAAACTTTTTTCCCCAAAGTGGATCGTCCTGATTTCTTTCCAGTTGTGATTTGATTTATTCTTTTAATTAAAAAGCATCTGAAATTTGAGAACACTGCAACCTATTAATTGATTTTTGTGAATGATGATGTCAATGACTTAACACCAAATAGTAATCTATTTCTCCCTTCAATCCAGTGCCAGTGTTGTTATCTTGTAATAGAATACTAACATGTGATTATATCTGCCATTAATGCATTTAACAGTAGATGACAAATTTTATTAAGATAAGAAGGGCCTCATGCTCTTCCCCTTGCCGTGGTGTAAATCAGAAGATACTGCTTTGCATTGAAAAGATTTATTCTTGTGTAAGAACTTACTGGTGTAAATTAGGAAAGTCAAGCCTGACATGTGGTGATGTACCAAATTATATTACAGGATATTTAAATTCTGTCTCCCACTGTGAACAGCAGGATACCGTTTTTATCCTTCCTGTTGAATGCAGAATCACTTTCCCATTTATAAATTGAGCCTGAACAGAGCGCTCTCGGTATTGGCTGTTCCTCTGTTACTCCACATACAGAATATATTAAGACACCTGTTCATCCTTGTAAGGCAAACAACAAACAAACCAAAATACTTTCCTGTAAACAAATTGTTCTGTGATTAGTGGAACTAATGAAGCTTCACTGCCTGCAGATTTCTGTCCTTCATCCCTGATCCCCTCAGCAACCCTCCTACCAGAAGTATTACCAGTTTCTCTGCTCATATTCCCTATGGTATTCCCCTTGTCCTTTTTACCCTCCAGTAATGCCCGTTCGTGTTTTCCTCTATCCTTTGAACCTTCCTACAATACCTTCCTCAGCTTCCTCCTGCCCCCTGTAGCCATCATCAGCACTTCTGCCTGGCCCTGTGTGGCTGGGGTGCTGAGGGGCAGCTGGTCAGTCAGCCAACAGCTAGCAGCCTCAGGATTCTCTTCCCAGAGGTGATGCTAATTTGAGTCTCTTGTTTTACTACCTGAGAGATTTTCTCAAAGCTCAAGGGAATTTAATATCTTCAAGACAACTGCGCTCTGTTAAAATTTCATAGAAATGGATCAACAGATATTAAAAGTGTGTCTTTATTCCCTCTTCCTTGCTCTGGTGATTAGTCTTTCTTAGACGAATTTTGATTTATTTTTGCTAAACTCCTGCTTTTTCTCCTATCTTATTCTTTCTTGTTTCACAAATCAAGTGCAATGGTTGCCACCCTTGTAATGGTATTCTTAATAGAAAGCAAGTGCAGATCAAGAAAGGAGTGTTTAGCCACTTATTATTTTTAAGGCTATGCTTGCAACTTCCATTCATAAAGTTCTAAATCTTTCACTTGAGGACTGTCTTTAAGCTTACCAGAAAGAGAAGAGGAATACTGAAAATCTTTAGCTTCAAAAAATAAAAGATAGCAGATCACACAATCACAGCATATAAATGATACAGAAATGTAAATTGTAAGGGAATGTATGTGGCTGGAAGGAAATTCTGGAGTCCTACATTCAGAGTCCCTCTGGACCCTGCTCAAGCAGGGCCAACCAGAGCAGGTTGCTCGGGACTGTGGCCAGTTGGGTTTTGAGTATGTCCTCAGGTAGAGACACCACAACCTCTCCCAGAAACCTGCTCCGGTGTCTGACCACCCGCACTGGGCAGCCGCGTTTTCCCAAACATCCTGTGTCTCAGTTTGGCCCCGTTGCTTCTCGTCCTCTCAGGGGGCTCTTTCTGTGACACCTTCCATTCAGGTACATGTGCATGTGAGCTTCCCGAGCCTCCTCTGCTCCAGGCTGAACAGCCCCAGCTCTCCCAGCCTCTCCTCACACATTCTAACACACAGAAGTGTGTGTGCGTTCCACAGATGTGTCCTGAATGTAATTTGACTACCATAGTATTAAGGAATAAATGTCACAGAATAGGGATTCTTACTTGAGAAAGAACAGTTGAATAATGTCTACATGTGAACATTTGCTTTCTTGGTAAAAGCAGGAAAAGGTGTAAAAATCTGAGAGCTGAGCATCACTATGTGAAAATAAAAGTTGGATGACATTCTGTTTTCAAGATGGTTTCTTGAGGATTCTTGCAAGTAACATAATAATGTAGAAAATATTTTAAAAACTTAAAACCCAACAGACCTTCAGGCAGAATTTGTTGGCCATAGCTACTTAAGGTACCTTGCTGATATTTTTTTTCATTACATTACAAATGGTTAGCCATTATGTTTATGAAGTTTTGTACTCTGTATATCATACTTTTAAAAATCACCAATATTTGTTTTGAATTACTGAATACCCAGGTGCAAGTTGGCATACTCTTTTATAAACCAGGTATTTTTCAGAAGGTTATTTGAAATTCCACACCCTGAAATTTAGATAATAATTGTGTTTTCTAGAGGCTTACTATCTGAAAGTTCACCTGCCCATGTATGTATAGGTATTTAAGATTCCCATTTTAATTGTAAAGGGGGAACTATTCAAACTTTTTGCCTATGAAGGCTTTAAGTTAGCAAAGCTTAACGGAAGGACCGATCAGTGTCCTCCTCAGCTCTGCTTTTATCAGTGGCTTTACGTATAGTTTCACTGTCTCAGCTTTTAATACCTGAAACTCCTGCCTGAGTGGGTTTATGCTCACTGAGGTGCTAGCCAGTATTTGGGATCCCATACTCTGAGCTAAGGCCTTTAAGCTAGTTTGTTGCATTGAGTCTTTTCTGTGTTTTGTAAAAACGAAAGCATGCACGGTATTTTTTTGTCAATATGTATTTAATGAAAATGTCTGCAAGTTTTGCAGTTGACCTGTTTGCTCAGTGAAGAGCACTGGCAATAGAAATGGCTGGGAGCAGAATTACACTGGGCTTGGCATGATGGCTTTTGGCTTAGCTTCCCAGCACCAAATCTCATGGTGAATATAGTTTGTTTTCTCTGTGTGTTACTTTCTCAAAGGCCTATGTAAAAAAAAAAAACCAAACCAAAACACCCCCCCAAAAAAAAATTCTCCAAAAAAACCCAACTCAGTAAATACATTTAAAAAAAAATCTGAGATTTTAGACTGCAATGGTTACCATATAAATATGCAGAGCAAAAATTTAATGTAAACGAATAAACCACTGTCATTAAATCCTACGCTAGCAAAGAATGTAAATGCTGCTCTTTAGGAACTGATGAATAAATGAAATTATTTCTGTTAATGAGGGACTATAATAAGCCATAAGCATTTCTAGATAGGCATGTTTTATTTCTGTGTTGTGTCAAGGTCCTGGCTTAAGCCAGTTAAGTTGATAGGTATTTTAAGAGGCAAGGATTAGAAATAATAAACAGCATCTCCATTAAAAAAGGCAAGTCTGTCTTTTAACTACAATTTGTAAAAGCTTCAGACCTAAGATAAATATAACCCTTACCGAAAAGGCAACTGGCAACTCTCTGCTTAATTCTCTGAATATTTGGTACTGCTTACTTTGAAATTATTTTGGAAGCAACATCAATATGCCAGATTTTTTTTTAATCATTGTTTTGTTGTCTGGGTTTTTTAAATGAACTATGAAGGCTCTTGCGTTTTCTACTTTCATAGCTGAGAGATGATAGAACCTGAAAAAATATAATATTAAAATATTTTATTACTTAGAAATACTGTGGTTTTATTTATATATATGTACATCATTCCATAAAGGTAATTAGGTAAAAAAAAAAATGACCCAATAAAAAGATGTATGAGTTTCTCTAAACTGCTTAATGAGGCCTAATATAAATCTGAATTTCAAATCACATTAGGGTTGTCGTATGCCCTAATTTCAAATGACAGTTCTGGCTTGCCACTCTGTTGGCCTTTTATTTTGTGTCACAAATTAACCACCCATGTGGTTTTATGTCACTGTTTTATTAGAGCGGAGCTATGCTTAAAGATGGGGAAATTTCATTGCAGCAGTTCTATTAGAAAACAACTCGCATTTTGGGGAGAGAAAGGGGAAGTAAAGGCAGTTTCAGGCCATATTTAAATATTTTAAATATGGATAAATATAGAGGAGTGAAAAATTCCTTCTTGTTTTCCACACTTTCTAACAATACAGATCAGTGCAAAGTGCAGTTTTTGCTCATTAGCAGCAGTGTATCGGCATCAAGGTGCTACGTTGCTCTTCAGCAGCCGTTGCTGTTAATGGCTGACTAATATTGTGTACAGTGGAGAATATATTCACAGGTGAAACAGTTCTTGAAAATGTATGGTGTTTGTGACACTTTGTAAAACAGAGTGTCTGCTCTCTGTAAGTGAAGAAAGAGGATCTACAAAAATCATGAAAAGAGAAAAAGTGAACTGTGTGGGTTTTTTCTGAATCTGCTGTTTGCTGAAGGGGATTAGCATCTCATAATGCCTTTTTTTGTTTGTTTGTTTGTTTATTCTGTGGCTTGATTCTTTGTCTCTAAGTCATACCGTCTCATGGTATGTAAATGAGTACTTGGTATGTCATCTCATGGTAAATAAATAAGGTAATACATAGAGTCTGATGCACTGACTAAATATTCTGGGTTTGAATTAACAGTCTTGAGAAAGGTGAAAATATAACTTCATGTCTTCATTTGCCAGCACAAAAGGCATTATCGAGGTGACCTGGTAGATATCGAGCCAAATAATTCTTTCCTGCCTCTATCTAGAGGTAGAGAAACACTAGAAGGAACAAGAGGTACGATATAGGCCATACTGGTTCAGATCGATGGCCATAAGTGGATACCTGGGGACAGTAAAAGAGGCAATCATAATTGAAATGTCACTTACTCTTTCCCAGGCTTTCCGCCCTTTTGGTCCTGGGCCTTCTGAGCTGGATGTCGTCTCAGCCGCTTGGGAAACCTCAGTGGGGTTCTCTTCTGTGGATCTTTCCTGCCTTTGCTTAAATCCTTGCAAACTTGTGGCCTGCCCAGCTTCCTCCAGCAAATGTGTATTTGCTGTGTAAAGAACCACCTTTTTTTAAGGAGGGGGGAAGAAAGAAAGAAAGATAAAAATTGTTTTGAACCAGGCTATTGCTGGTTCTGTTTGATGTCCCCTGGTTCTTGTATGGGAAGAGTCGGAAAGATTGGGATGCCATACCTTGCAGCTTTCTCTGAGCAGTGTGTTTTTTGTCAAAGGGGAATACAGCGTGTGCGTTACACAGTGTTTGCTGTGTTGCTGTTCTCAGTGCCGTTTGTGGGTGGGATGAGAAGGTGGTGGGAGGGGAAGTCTTCCTCTTAACTGTGGGGAGGGGAAGGGATGATGATCGCTGCGGGATTGCGCCCTCGCTTCAAAGGATGCTGGGGTATTGACCATTTAATGTAAAGAGCTGTGGGTCATGGTATTGTTGGTGTGCTCCAGTCACTCTATAGGAATTCATAGCTGTGCAAGATCAGGTAAATGACAAGGGCTTCTTATTCAGGCTTTCAAATGCACTTATCTTCAGCAACTTGGTTTAGCAGCTCTTCCTATATAGAGAAGTGTGTGTGTCTATCCCTCTGAAAAAAAAAAGTGTATAAATATTTATACACAGAGACACACTTATGTCTCTGAATGAGAAAGACACTCTCCTGGAGTTACTTTATTCATCCTTTTTAAAGGGACAATATACTGGTTATCTCAGTATGCATGTAAATAATAGCTCTTATCCAAAGATAGTATTTGGAATTGCAATTACTATTGATTTTTCATAAAATACCGGTGGACTGGTTCTTCATTTATTTGAATGTTAAGTTTTGCTTATATCCAGACCAAATTACACTTGTACTTCTAGTGGTGCTTGGGGGTGGTGCTGTGAATTGTTGCAGTTTCCTTCATCCCACCAAAAGAATGTTTCTCAGTGCTTGAAGCTGCTTCAGCTGCCTCAGGTGCTTTTAGTGGCTGGTGCAATGCAAGGAAGGAAAGAGCAGGACTTTATTTGCAGGGTGAGTTATGATTCAAGGCTGCAGATCCATTTTAGGTGTTGACCATCAGTAACTGTGTGCCAGCTGCTGCTCTGACAGCACTAAATGGCTGATAGAGACACATCTTCTCCTTCCCCTGCTGGTACTCCCTTCACTTTCTGGTAGCCCTGGTTCCTTTCATCCTTAGGTGACCTGCGTTCGGTGTAATAGGATTATCCACCTCTTCTGTTCCCTCTCCTCCTCCTCTGATGTTTGCAGCTTCACCTAAGTAGCTGTCTGTAGCGTTTGAATCCGGTTACCATGATGCCCATCTCCAAAGCTTTTTAGTAGCTCTGAAAGCTATTCTGGTATTTTCACTGGAAGTTTTATTCTTTTCTCCATTTTATTTTATCCTTTCTAATTGGAAACTCTCAGTGTAAAGTAATGGTAAATACAGTCTTAAATTTATTTTCATGCTTCCAAATGAAGCTCCTGATTCATTTGCTGTGGTTACTTGGCTGTTTGTTTATATCATTTCAGCGAACTCCTTGGACTCGTTTGCGTCAGGCTGCTGGTTGTGGTGTGCGTTTGTGCATGGATACACACTAATGCTTTGCACCTTTTAGTAATTTCTCAGGTTTACACTGTAGTCGGTACTCTACAGTGACACCAATTAATGTTTTGCTGAGTTCATAGAATCCTGGAATGGTTTGGGTTAGAAGGGATCCCTAAAGATCATTGAGTTCCAACCCCCCTGCCCTGGGCAGGGACACCTCCCACCAGACCAGGTTGCTCAAAGCCCCATCCAGCCTGGCCTTGAACCCCTCCAGGGATGGGGCAGCCACAGCTTTTCTGGGCAACCTGTTCCAGTGCCTCACCACCCTCACTGGAAAGAATTTCTTTCTAGTACCAATTAATCTAAATTTTCTCTCTTTCAATTAAAAACCATTACCCTTCATCCTATTGCTACGCTCCCTGATCAAGAGTCCCTCCCCATCTCTCCTGTAGCCCCTTTAGGTACTGGAAGGCTGCTGTCTGCAGACTGGAAGGTCTCCCTGGAGCCTTCTCCAGGCTGAACAACCCCAGCTCTCTCAGCCTGTCTTCACAGGAGACGTGCTCCAGCCCAGCCCTCTGATCATTTTTGTGGCCCTTTAAGTTGAGTTACTTAAAAGGAAAATCCAAAAGTAAATATCAAGAGAGAGTTGTTTTCTTGTTGGTCATACAGATTGAGGCTTTACTGAGTCACAGGCCATCATGGCCAGAGCCCAGAATGTGTTTCCCGCAAACACCGGAGTGCTTTTCATGAATCTTACTCACAATTAGCCTGTTCTTCACTCTCCGAGTTATTGATAGATGTTTTCTGTTCATCTGACACTTTCAGTCCTTTGCTTTCTTCTATTTGAAACAAAAATTAGTAGTTGTAGGTGGTAAATATACATTGTACTTGTTCTTGAAAATTTTACTGAACTTGCCTTTCACATTTGTCTCTTTAATTTCATATGAAAATACTTGATTTAGTAATTTCTTTTCTAGAGTTTTTTGTGTCTCTTTCTTTCAGGTTCTTGCCCTTGTAGTCTTAGGAACTCCTGGTACCCTGGAACAGGCCAGAATCTTTGGAATTTATTATCCAGGGGTTTGTAATTTATCTGAAGCACTGTTTTGTAACTAGACAGAGACCATAGATAAAACACCCAGCAGTAGTGGTGAATGATTATTTTTTTGCACTGAGCATAATTTTGCTTTATTAGTGTCACTCTCCTGATTGGTATGCTAGAAGAGGCTTCTTCCTGCAGGGATGGTACTACAGCTGTTGCGTGTTAAACACCAACTTTTAGTGTTACTCCAGTGTAGCATTCTTAATTTATTTGTGGAATCGTGGTCTCCTTTGTGTTTTGGATGACCATATTGCTTCAGCTCCTGTGTTCTTTCTCCCTGCTCTTCTGGATACAAACTTCAGTAGCTATGTCACATAGGCTGGTATATTTTTTGTTTTAACTGCTTTTCTTTTTATTTGGATTAAGGTTGCTGTGTCTCTGCAGATGTGAGTAAAGTTACTTTTCCAATATATGGTGGTTTGTATTCTGCTATGATTTAGCTGAGATTTTCATTCTCTGCCTCTTGCAAGCAATGCTATTAGATTTTTGCTGTGAAGTTTCCTTTTACCATCAAGGACTGCATTCCTATACTTGTTGACTTTGGTCAATATTTCTCTTGAAAATGTAAACTGTTGTCTTCAGCTCTTACTAATATTCATTAGGGAAAAAAAAAGATTCTTTTATTAATCTAGAAGTTTGGAAAGATTACAATTATAAAGTGGTACAGAACTTAAATACTTGAGAAACCTGTAATTTATTCTCTTTTGTCATTTGATTATTATTTTTTTTTGTTCTGCAGCTGTGATACATTGAAAAACTTGTGTTTATAATTTCATGGCTGTTAAAAGCTTTATCATTGTTATTATTCATTTCCAAAACTTCAGTTAATTTCCACTTACTGGTCTACCACTCTCTCTTCTATCTTTTGCAGTTAATAGGAAGAAGAAATATTTTTTTCTTTCAGGTTTGGCCTAGAGCTCATATATGTGATTTCCATTATGTGTATTGATGTCAGCATGAGGAAAAGCATAACTTGAAGGTTTTACTCTCATTTGTCAAGGGTGTTAGGTTTTGGTCAATATCAGTTTCAGTAATTGGCATCTACGTTAAATATCATAGGTATACAAATTCTACATATTCCCTGATTTGTTCGAAGGCTTGGTATTTTATAAAGCATTAATTTACTTAAGTTTCTTGAGGATGATAATGCTGTTTATTGAATATAAAGCTTGCACAGTACATTCGAAGTGAGTTGACATAAAAGCACTAGATTTCTTCATTTTTTAGATGCCACATACCAGTTATACATACAGTACATGTAGAGTACAGTAGACTCTGCAAGCTTCTATCTGTCTTTATTGAAACATGGGTTAAATTACAGTGCAATTGTTCCAGTTGCCAAAAAACAAGGGAGCGAGGGTGGGGAAGAAAAGTAAAGAACTCAATAACCCAAACTAAAATCTTTACCTTGAATGTGTCCTGACCTGTGGGTGAAGTTGCATGATGGTGTCTTTCCTCAGAACACTTGCTTTATGCAGTGTTTTAATCAGATGCTCCCTTAGAACAGATCAGTTTTGTGAAGCCACATATGATCTTGTTTGTAGGATCGCTGATTTTTTGCTGCTGGCGTGAAGTCAATGAAGCAAAGAGTTCAGAAGGGTCATCCTATAACATATATGGTTGCATGTGGTCTTACCCCACGATTCCATCAGTCGTGAGCAGGATGTCCCTGTGTGCTCGCTCCTGCCCCGTGCACTCCCCCAGCCCCGTGTGCTGGCACGACACACATGGTGACACGGTGGGCCGCATGAAGGAACTGATGGAGACTGTAACTGTGGCAGGAAACAAAAGAAACAGGAATATATTGGTAAAGTGCCCAGTCAGATTCATTAACTGTATCAGCTCTTGTCTTTGCTCAAGGGAGGGGAGATGTTGCAAACCTAGGAATGCAGTTGCTAAGGTAAGGAGAGAGTTGCCTCTGGTAGGAATATTGTCTCTAAGAGCCTGCGCCCGTGGCTGATGGTGTGTTTGTGTGGCTGCAAACTGGAGTCTGTGTCCTGTAGCCTTCTGTATGGAGATGGGTGCCTGTATTAAATAGACCGTGCCGTAGCCAGTAAATGCTTACTTGTTCCGTATTTACTGGATACCTTAATTTATACAAATGTTTATCATTCTCAGCTTCGAGCTGAAAGGTTCCAGAGCTGTCCCACAGCACGCAAAGTGCTGTATAATGCTAAGCACTGTGAAAATTGGGCACATGGTGTTAGTGGACACTTGTCTTCAGTCCTTGTGTGCCAAGATGGAACGTGAGCAGTGGCCCCTCGGGTGCGGTGGCCCTGGAGCGGGGAGTGCTGGGAGGCTCCAGGAGCTGCGGGGAAGGGCCGGGGGAGGCGGCTGGGCCTGGGGCCACGGCTCCAAAAATGGGCAGGAAAACGTTTTGGTGATGCCTTGTGGGCAAGTACCTTGTCCTAAATGATCTAGTGACTAAAACACTTAAAAAAATAAAACCCAAAAAATTAATTTTGGACTACAACATAAAGTATTTCCTGACCAGGACGAAATACAAGCTGTCTGCATTATGTGGATTTTGCAGTTCCCTGGCTCTTACAGGCTTGCAGCTGTGGTATTCCAGTTCTATCATTGCTGCATGTGTAATCTATAACCTTCAGCTAAGAAACACAACTCATTAATTAATCATTAACAAGGGCAAGACATGTGACAGCATGAAGTGTGCCTGATCCTCTCTCAAAGTTGTGAAGTGTCTGACTGCTTCTACATCCCAGCTCAGCAGCACTGGCAGATGCTCTATAAGGACCAGATCTTGCAGAATATAGTAAATTTATGGATTTTTCTATCAAGTACTCCATTGGCACTCAAAGTCATTTACAAGCTTTCTTTACATTTAATTAACCCTCTCTGCCCTCTGAGGAGGCGTGTGGTTACCGTGGTTAGCAGTGCTCTTGGGATCAGCTGAAAGGTAAAGGGCAGCAGGGAGGGTGGCCCCAGTGTGCTCAGCATTTGTACAGATCGGCACCCACTGGAATATTGGAATCTTTACATCCGGCCCTGACGTTGAGAAGGGCTCTGGGGACCGTGTGACCCCTGCTGGGATGGAGCCTCCTGTGCTGGGGCTGTTGTGGAACCTGCTGGAACCAGCCAGGCCCAGCATGGTGCAGCCCAGGCCTCTCCTCACAGAGCCCACCCCACAGCCCCTGCCACCGCCTGGCACAATTAATTTGTCAATTAACAGTGACAAAATTACCCTTGTTTTTTTTTCTTTATTTTCGATGCGAACATTCTAACTTGAGTAATTGATAGCAATTTTGTTGTAAGTTTGCAGTGTGGCGGTGAAGCAAATAGATGCTTCTCCAGGTACGAGAAAGGTATTTCCCTCTTCCCTTGCTACGTAGAAAAAAATTAATATGTTGTCATTATACACTGATTAATTGGAAGAGAGACAGAATCTCTCAGACTCCAGAAATCCTCAGTGTCAGTGATGGGCTGGTACATGGGACGTGTCCTCTCTTTTGAGAAATAGTGTGCTCTATTTTTATGCTGCTTGTGTAATATCTGCTGAAATTATTATTAAAGAACCTGGCAGTATTTGTTACTGGAAGAGAATTCTGAAAGGAAAAATTCCATCCTAAGTATTTTTCTCCTTTTTCTTGCTTAGCTTTGTGTATTTGTAAATGCTGGTAGTTGCATACAGATACTTCTTACCTGTCCTCTTACAGAAAGACACACCAAGGCAAAACCCCATTGGTTAGACTCCAGAGACACACTGCAACTTGTCAGATGGCATTTTTAGCCAGCCCCGGTAACAAGAAGCTTACCAAAAACCCTATAATGAAACATGAAACTCATTTTTATTTGTTTAATTTAATTAATTTACTACATGGACTTAAGATGGCTGCTTTTTTTTGTTTGTCTTTGGTTTGGTTTTTTTTTCAGTTATAGCTGGGCTGTTTTTTCTTTCTTTGGATCTCTCACAGGTAAAACAGGCCAAAGGAGAAACTGAAAGCAGTCCTTGTAGAACTACTGTGTTTTTTTAGTGTCGGAGAAGAAACAAAGTCAAATGCTTTTCAATCTCCTATGAGCTTAAAAACTCTGTACTTAGAATCATAGAAAGGTTAGACTTGGAAGGGACCTTAAAGATCATCAAGTTCCAACCCCCCTGCCCTGGGCAGGGACACCTCCCACTAGAGCAGGTTGC
>JAOTQQ010000052.1:34299620-34311351 GCA_026546715.1 Gallinago undulata | reverse complement strand
CCGGAGCCTTCTCTTCTCCAGGCTGAACAACCCCAGCTCTCTCAGCCTGTCCTCATAGGAGAGGTGCTCCATCCCTCCGATCATCTTTGTGGCCCTCTGCTGGACCCGTTCCAGCAGGTCCATGTCCTTCCTGTGTTGAGGACTCCAAAGCTGGACACAGTGCTCCAGGTGGGGTCTCAGGAGTGCAGAGTAGAGAATCACCTCTTATAGCCTGCCGGTCACACTTCTTTTGATGCAGCCCAGGATGCAGTTGGCTTTCTGGGCTGCCAGTGTGCACTTACGTTACTCTTATTTTAAAATCATTTTTGTGTCAACTTTAGTCTCTTCCCTCCGTGTTAGTGGGTGAGAAGAGGTGATACTGCCAGCGCAGGGATGAGCAGGGCTGAGCATGGTGGGGCTCCTGACTGCGGTGGGTGAGGGGCTCCGTGGGCTGATGGCACCTCCTGGGGAAGGACCTGGCCCTCCTGGGCTGGCAAGGCAATGTTTTGTACCGTGGCTCAGGCCTGAGCAGGAGCCCTGTGCACGCCAATTATTTTGGCTTTCAGAGTCATCATTTTGGGTATCAAAGTCAAAATACTTCTCAGCTTGAGCTGAGAGTGGCCACCACACATCTTCCTGTAAGGCGACAGCTCCCCATAATTGGTTTTAAAAGCCTGTATAACGTGATCTTTCTTGAGGATTTGAAGATGATCCTACACATCTGGTTGCCAGTCTTTGCACGAGTCTGACTGGAAGCAGATTTTAGCTCTCACAAATTACTTACTGTTCCTTTTCTTGGTAGATTATCAGCACTTGTAACTCAGTGTAACCTGTTGCTGCTCTTATGAATGTTTCTGTTGCAAATTCAGCAGCTCCTGAAATAGTGATAACAAACAGGGAAGGTATAAAAGAATTAGCAATTATAAGCGAATACTGTAAACGGCACAAAATTACCAAGGCAGGAGGTATGTAATAGAAGTGTAATTTGCATTGAGGCATAGGTTGATAGGATTGCACAAAAGAAAGTAAGCATAATAGTGAAAATAAGGAGATTATGAAAGTGAAGACTGCATTCCAACCCTTAATTAGTGAGGTTATCTGTATTTCAGCTTTCGCATTTGCAAATTAAAAGCACTGGGTTTTTTTCCACATTGATTCATATTCTTAGAGGATCTTATGCCATGATTCTGGCCTTAAAGATTTTACATGATACTAATGTACAATGTGTATCGAATTCTTTGTCTTAGTTAAATAATTGATGCTTTATGGAAAGCTGTTGGCCTGAAATACAATTATGCCTATTCATTTCCAGGGAGATAGACCTCAGCAGTTAAGTAGTGCTAGTACATCAAGCTTCTTTTTTAACCAAAAATAAGTACCGTTAATTTAAATTCAGTGAAAGCAATAGATGAAGCTGGTAGTGTTAAATACTCTCAATGCTAAAAGAAAATTGCTTAGAAGTTGCATGCTTAACAGTGGATAGCACTCGCTTTTCTTTATAGGGTTTTTTTTATGTATTTATGAAATATTTGGCTCTAGTGTTGATGGTTTGCTTGTCTGTTTGCACCTCCAGCTTTTGGTGATTTTTCATTTTTCGCGTGGGTGGGTATCAACTGTTTGAATGTCTTTGGCAGCATGGCCAATCACTTCTTCAACATGATTTCTTATTGTTCAATTTCATAATGGAAGTGGAACCTATGTTTTTTCCAAGTCATCTTACATGTAGTCGGGGCCCTACCTGGGTCATTTAATTGACCAAGTGAAAAAAAAAAAAATGCTGAGGCTGTTGACGTGTTAGGTAATTTTTCTTTTCCAAAAATACTTTTGAGGATAACGAAAATCCTGAAAAAAATGTGGAAACCAACAGGTAGTATAAAGTAGGAGGCAACATGTGGTCTGCAAAATGGTGACATCTAAGAGTACTTTAAATTTAACTTTTCGCAGTGGAGATACCTGGAGGAAAAGTCTTGATCCAAAAGTATTGAGCGTTGTGATGCAATACTCTCCAAGATTATCATGTCTTTTTATCTTTGGTAATTAAGTGGAGAAGATGTGGTCCACTCCTATCTGCTAGTTTTAGCAGTGTAAAAATTAAACGACTAAGAAATCTCATTGCTTGTGTGTCTATATTTGGGGCAGGGAGCATGGAAAATGAGAGGTATAAGGAAAGATACATTTAGAAGATGATTTTTTTATATCCAGGAGTATCTAGATTGTGTTGCCCTTTTGTAAGGTAAAATCTGAGATATGACTACCAAAATATTTTTAAAGTCTTTGCTTTTTACTAGCGTTTTACAGTTCGTTTTTTCTTAGTTATGCTTTTTTTTTTTCTTGACAGATCTTTCTTGCTTTTCATTGCCCAACGCATTAAGAATTCTCTCTCACCTGATGAGCTAAAGACACCTCCTGTAACAACTGCAAAACAGAGCATCACCGACCTCCCCTTTCAGTGAGTAGTCACAACTTCAGTCTTGTATGTTGTTTTGCTCTGAGATGTGTTTATATTGTCGACCAAAGTGCTTCCATCTAGGCTTGAAAAAACACCTAGAAAGATCTCTGCAGGAAAGTGTTTTTGTAGAGGAAGGCAATTTGTCTTGGCACTTTCCTTTACAGAATCTACTTCAGTCTTTTCCAGCCCAACTGTATTGCTTCAGAATGCTTCACTAAGAGAAATATGCCTTTGTCCTACTTGCCTGGATTTGCTGGAGTTGCCCATCCTGACAAGTTCAGGATCAAAGGAGGATGTTAGGAACTTATTGCTCCTAGCATCAAAAGAATATTTTCTTCACTCAAGCGGGCCTTTTGTTCAGATCTTCAGCACAATAAAAGCCACTTAGTCTATATGAATGGCTGCATATCATAAAGTTGTACATCTGCATATGCTATAATATATGCTGTGCAAAGAAAAGATAAACAAAGAGAACCGCCTTTCAAATTATCGGTTCTTTTGTGGTGTCGCTAACTGCTGGACAGAATGCTCACAAGACACCCTATAATTTAATTAATGTTGTACATACACTGAGGGAATTCATGTAATTACATATAGTAACACACTTATCCCACTGTGTCCAGCAGAGGAAGTAGGCTATCTTGCTTAGGAGCAGCTCAAGAGTAAAGGAAATATAACCCTCAGTTGGCTGATTCCCATAAAAAATGAAAACTGTGTTCAGATTTTTTTTTGAATTTTTGAGCTTTTTATTCTCTTGCAAATTTTTATTTTACCAAACACAGTTCTTACTCAAGCCACTAAATTCAGTGACTATTTCTTTAAGAAATTACTTATAGATTGTGCCTCTTGTAAAACAAGTCTTTTGAGTTGTTTAATATGGCATTTTAAATTGTATCACCTGTCATCCAAAGCATGACAAAATAGTGTTTTTTAGATATGGCAAGCACCAAATTCCAAGCAAATTTGCACAGAAAAAAGTCAACACGTTCTGCTGCATGGTTTGCAATGGGTCAATTAGTTGTCGTCAGGTATTTTCGCACTCCATGACTCTATATTTCTTCAGTTTCTAGAACATTAAGATCTATGCTCCCTACTTCTAAAGTAAATTACTCTTAGTGCCTGAGTCTTTGAATTTTCAAAATTTATACAGTATAAGAAAATTAAAACGAGAAAAACAGAAGTGCTTCTGTATAAGTAATTCTTCCTGTTGGGAAAGAAAGTCTGGTCAGATTGTGGAGATACTTTTTATTTGTTTTTATTTTTTTACAAGTCTGAGTTCCATGGCTGTTTTTTTTTGCCAATTCCTTATAATTAGAAAAATAAAATAGGGGATTCCTGAAAATTGTTTTTACTTTATAAAAAAGTATCTATATACCGTATGTAATAATATTTATATACTGTATGTAAAAGTTTCTATATACTGTATAGAAACTATCTATATACTGTATGTAAAAGTTCATCTATTTTTTTTTAAGGGATCTTCATAGCCCATCTTAAAATACTTAAAGAACAGATTGACAAGTACTTCTCATGCCAATTTCCAGGAGAACAAACAAGAAGTGATAAAAGGTGGTGGTCTAGAGGCTCTCGCTTCTGCTCTGTAGCTCAACTGCAGTTTGTCAGGAAAAGGTTGCAGAAATAGGTCCTCAGTGAAAATTTCAAACCGCTTAACAGCTCAGGCTCGGAATCCCCGGCTGTAGCCCTGCGTAGGTAGGGCCGGTTGGTTTGTTTGCTTTGGCTGCCTATTTTTTGATGAGGGAACCTGAATAACACCCAGTGATCTCCCAAGGTCAGACAGCAGGTCAGGAGCAAAGCTGAACGTGGAATCGCATTCAAAATTCCCTGCAGTTGTGGTGGTGGAGAATGTGTCCATTTAAACCTTTCAAAATGGTGGCTAGATCCTGTATATTGCTTTTTTACATTGCTCTGGAAAATATTGAGAACAGGAAGGATTTTCAGGAACTGAGGAAAAAATGTCCGTCCTGCTGTTCCCCGTTGTATGTGTGTGGGAGCTTGCTGTGGTTTGAGTGAGGCAGGGCAGGGTAATGCTGGGATGTTTGAGGAGCAGAGCCTTCCCTCACTAGCAGTGGGGTGGGAGCTTCAAGGGATTCCCCCCAAATCCTCCATCTTAGGAGTCCTCGCAGACCCCCAGGACGGGGGAAGAGCGTAACTACCACAGAAGATGGCACACAGTATATTACTTCAGTGCATCAGGGATTTTATTTTGGGGGGTTTGGAGATGTTCTGTCTTTACGCGCCAGAGTGGGTTTTCCTTAGCTGCTGCTTTGGGGTTGGGAATTTGTCCCGAGTTCTGTCCTGGGTGCGGGTGACGTCACTTGTTTTCAGCCTGTCACAGACTCTGCTGTTGACTTTGCAGTGTTGAACCAGTACTGTCTGTTCTTTATTTCCCTCATTAAATTTGTGTTCCTGTGGGTTGCTGGTGTGATGTAGAAGTGCTGGTAACTTCTCGATTACTTTCCTTTTGTGGTGTTTGCCCAGCCTCTGAGCACAGCCCGCTTCTGCCTTTTGATTTGTTCTTCTTTATACAACTGACAAAGACTTGCCATCAGTTCCCAAGCAAATATTGAGACTCATTTCTCTCCATTGTGTCCTTCTCCAACTTCTGTGTTATTCAGAGGCCGTTGCTGTGGCATCGATGTTTCAGCATATTTGTTACGTTTGCTTTTTGGTTTGGGGTTCTATTTGCTTTCTTTTCAACAAAGGCTGCTATCATCCTATCATGGTGGAGCAAAGCCTTTAGAAAGTAACTACCTTAAAGAAAGAACAAGTTTAACTTCTTGAACAAAACCCTCCTGACTTATCCTCAAGGGGGGAATCAGTTTCTTAGCTTTATACATCTTGATTGTAAATTTCCTTCTTCTGTGGGAATGGGAAGAAAAGAGCCTCTCAATCACTGCCACCTTCAGTGCTCTTCTTAGTCCTGGGGGCTGGAAGATTCAAAATTTGTTATACTTTTAGGGCTGCCACTCTGCGTAAAAGAGCATATTCTGTATGGTTTCAAAACCTCCTGTAAACTCACATTGGTGTGACTAATCAAAACTACCTAAGAAAATTGCTGAAGGAGCCCTCTTTTTACAATCAGGCTTACGTGCCCCCCTTTACCATATTTGATTTGTTAGTTTCCAACAATTTTTGAAGGGAACAAAAGGATGCAAAATAATGTAAAATGTTCATGGATCTTCTAAGTGACAGGATCCATCACCAGGCTAATGCTCTGGTTTTGAGCCTAAAGATCAAAGTCTTGTTTGCACGGTTTCTGCCAGATTCCAGGGCTATTTCTGCCAGTCGCACCTACCTTTGTATCCTGTGCTATCTCTGGGCTAGCTCCTGAGAGGTACCTTCAGTGAGGCTTACAAGTAATTTCTAGTGTGCTTCTTCTTCCTGATTTTCATAAGTGTTTAATTTTCTGGCTCCTTTCTGGTGTAATTCTGTGCTTACAGCCTCACCTCTTCCCCCTAAAAACCCCAAATAACAAATATCTAAAGAACACCAAAATGCAACTACCAAAAACTCTCCTGCAAACCCCCGAACTCTGCTTTTGTTGAATGGATTCACTTCCATGAGACTGAATAAATGTACTTCTTTGTATCTTTTAAATATACAAAATATCATTTTGCTGCAATAGTAGTCAGTAGATGTGTGGGGAAAAGTCTATGTTCCCTAAATATGTAGTCTTGTAAACAATTTTATTTTTAAGTATGCTCTTATCCTTCCCTAAAGCAAATTATTTCCTTTCCATTGATTTTTTTTTGTATACTTTTTTGTTTTTGAATAGTTGTTTCTTTTATTTTCTAAGCAGCAACCTCACCATCACAATTTGATAAATAAAATATTTGCACTCAGAAATGGAACCACAAAACCATTGTAACTTCTGCTATTGATTTTTCTCCTGCGTAACTATTTTGGCAGCAAAGGCAGAATACCATCCTATGTAAGCATAAAACTTACTTAGAGTAAATTACTCTAAATTATAAACTAACCAATAAATCAGTATGGCTACAACATTCTCCCATTCCTCACCCTTTGCCTAAAATCTCTATGCTAAATAATAAACAATGCATTGGAAAATTGTTTTTTTTTTTAAACAAATAAAGTAAAATGGATGCTTCCTGGAATTATCAGCAATAGTTCAGCATGATAACGAAAAAACAAGGAGATATATTCAATTAAAACGGATTGTAGTAATATGGATGATGATTAGAGAAGTAAGATTCTTACCCATGCTTTTGTAAATTATGCTATATCAGCATTTACTTGTTTTACTAAACTATATTTTAAGGAAGAAGAGACAGTATTTCTTTACATTTCTGTCTCTGTTATGGAGGTTACTAGAATATTAGTGGGGTCTAACCTATATAGTTTTAGGAAGAACTTTAAATTTATCAGGACTTATGCCGCACACATTGGGCTTAGCACTGCAAACATATTTGTTGGGAAAGGAATTTATTTAGCAGCATTTCTTAAGACCCAAGATTTGGTTTGTGGAAATAAATGAAACACTGTCATTTCTCAAGTCCTGCATGAATAGATGAGAAATTGAATCTTATTTTGGATAAATTCAGGCCTCTGTCAGATGTATGAAAGATGGGAATAATTCAAGCAGAACAATATGTCTAGAAAGATTTACAGAAGGAAGGGAAAAAATAAAAGGATTACCGTATCTTAAAATATTTTTAGTGGAATCTAGATATGAGTAGTCAGAGTGAGAGGCTGTAATGAGAATAACTAACTGAAAAAAAAAATAAAATAGAAAATTATCCCTAAATGTCAAGTAAGAATGTACTGGCAAAGATAAGTAGATATTGGAAATCCTGGATTCTTGACTGATGACTGTGTACAATACAAATTTGAGTGTTGATAAATAGATGCTGATAGTTTTTGGTATTTTATAAAGATTCTCTTGTAGTTAGGTATAGATTTTACTAACAATAATCTATATTCTGTGCCATGAAGTTGTATAATTCATATATTTTTCATATACTTCACTGAGATACGAGCTTTTGTATAAAAGGCTCTGTGAAACAAAAACCAAAACACATTTGAACTTTGAGCTTTGATTTTTCTAACTAAGAGAAGGTTTTAATATGTGGCATAATTTTAAAAAGAAAAGTCATCTTTCTGCTTCTATGGGAATACGGGACTGTGGGTGAAAGGGTGGGGGGAATGTGCTGTAGATAGTCAGGGTGCCCTAGAATGCAAGCTTGAGGGAAATATTAGGATTCCTTCTTAAAGTGAGGCTGAAATGCACAGATCTTGACTAGAAACTCTGAAATGGCATTCTGTGGCTGTCCTTGGAGAGCCTGCAGTAAAGAATTATAGTTCATCGCAGGCGATGCTCTATGAAATACTTCTGTGGAACTGGCACAAGCACTGAATATAAGGGTATCTGACATGAAGGAAAATATAAAATCCTAGCTGTGGTACTCCTGGTAATCTGTCCTTTATTTATGGTTTTATCTGTCCTTTCCTGTACTGAAAACACAGTACTGGCAATTCTAGGTTTTTGAGGAATTGATTCTGAAGTCTAACTGGTGTGATTTCTGAAGAAATTCTGTGTGCTTGAGCATGATGTATCCCTTCACGTTTGGTGATGAATCCTGAACTGAAGTATTTCAGAGCTACCTCGTGAAAAGGGAAAGGATCGTAGTCAGCATCCTTCTTGTAAGGAACCCTCTGTTTGCAATTACTTTGTGACTGGAGTTTGAGGTAGTGTGGCTGTGTAGGTGTCTGATTAATGGTTGTGGTGGAATAGAGCGCATGTGAGCAATGAGCTGCCTTTCAGTTCCATTCATTCCAGTCCAGGCTGGTGCCTTTGCCCTCATGAACAGCTTATTTTTGTGTATTTAAAGAAAAAAAAAATCTGCAAGAGAAGGGAATCTTGTGGAAATAGAGATTTTCTTCCAGGTTTTTCCTTTGCTTTTGATTGTCCTATTTGTGTTTATCAAAGTAGCAGGTATAAACCGGTTCATTAGGTTTTGAAAGCCTGTTATAAAATACGCTCCAGTTCTGAACCAGTCTGAAATCAAATCACAAGTTAACTTCTAGTCAGCAACCTGTATCTGCTTGGAATGGATCTTAGAAAATCAGGCTTTATAGAAAGAAAACCAAAGGAGTAGGTAGAGCTAAACAGCGATCACAGTGAGAAATCAGAATGTTCAGCGCTTCCAGACATTTTGGTATCGGGAAGAGCTCCCACCATCAGTACTCCATCTGACAGCTCTATATATTTGCCACTGAAGCTGGGACATGAATCAGTTACAATAAGCCTGAAAACAGGCTCAGATGTCATCCTGGAGGTGGCTGCTATTGACTGCAGGAAAGGAGATATTAGAGGGAGCAAGATACCTTGCACGAATAAATCAGTTTTGAGTAATAGGGAGTCCTCCAAGGGTGCTAATAATGCAGTAGAAAAACATGTCAGTAGGGCATTGGAGAGTGACAAGATGATGCTGCACTGTAGCACTGTTGCAATTCCAGTAGGTATATGAGGCGAGCTGATTCATAGCACAAATAATTTTTGTTCTGCATTTTTATTCTTCTTTTAAATTTAGAAGTTGTATGCAGGGAACGTTGTGCTTTGCTAGTTGTCTTCCAGCTATTATTTATTCACGGTTTCACTGTGCCTTCTGCAAGTTTGTCATCTAGGTAAACATTTCCCATTATGTTAGTTTACAGTGACCTGCAGTGGAAAAACAGTATGACTGCCATTGTCTTACCTGATCTGCTATAAAAAATCAAAATATATCTAATTTTCAAAATACGGATTTCAACAGAATAATTTAACATTACATTTTTTGTTATAGTAAACTCAATATAACTGGGAGTTTATTTTATTTTTTTTTAACCTGGCACCTATTTACCTGTTTTACTGGTGGGTGAGTATAATCTTGCCTTTTTGAGCATGTGTATAGTAAAAGCAGCTTTACTCCACACATGTCTTTGGCAGGGGCATGGAAAGTTAGATCAGTAATGTGGTCTGTGCTTGTACAACACAGGTTAATTACAGTAGTGTGAACATGTATGTTAAAACAATCTGCCTATTGTTAGAGAGATTTTCTGTTTTACAAGATTGCATCTTTCTTCTTACTTTTTAGTGTTAGCTTTGTCATATCTGAAATGTCGCACATTTCACGGACAGTTGAAGTTTCACTCACTTTAGCAGAAATCTAGCTTATTATTCGGATATCCGCTCTTGACAATGAGCATCTGCAGCTACTCAAGACATAGAGATGCTGGTGTATGTGTCGAGGCATCTTCATTGGTTATGCTATGTTGTTCCAGAATGAATATGCAGAATATATTGCAGTAGAACAATTGCAGTGCAAAAAAAGAAACGCTAGTGGTGTTTTGTTATATGATAGCTGGCTGTGCTGCTGCTTATAAAGCAAGTAGTTAAATCCAAGTGGAAGGAATTTTCCTTTTTAAAAAAATATTCTAAATATTTGCTTTATCTCATTTTTTTATTCAATCTCCTTAGCAACAGAAACATCTGTTTCTTTTCTCTTAGTCATTACATTCAAAGAGAGTAGCTGGTTCAAAAAGAATGAAAGCAATTTCTATGATGTGGGTAGCTATTAATTGTTGCCAAGATGTTTTAGTATGATAATAAGACATGCAACAATTGGCTTTTTTCTTTAATTGAAATATAGCTATCTAGTTAACCTGTGCTGGTTAGGTGAGCTATAATCTATCAGCTCTTACAGTGCATTTATTGTGTGATTATTTTTTTTCTGTGTGACAGAGACAAGATTGAGCTTGACTATTTCTGGTTTATTTAGGAGATAGGCAGTATCGATGTGCAGATTGTTGCTGCACCTAATGTTTTATTAATTTGCAACTTCAAAGCAAGTCTGTGAAGAGTTTGCCTTTAAGATAGAGGACTAAATATGCATGGCCTTACAAATATATATTTTTGTATGTCAGTCTACAATATGAAATAGTATAATTAATTCAAAATGCAAACTTTGTTTTACAGTGATATTCTTTCTCAAATTACTGTACAATTTTCTGTGGATTTTGATAACCCGATTTAAAGCTGGTATTTGGGTTCAAAAAGGCTTACTGATCCTAATCTTCATATGCATGGCCAAGAGTGAATTCCTAAGTGACAGGAAACTGGCACATGTAAGTGAGATTTAGAAAGACATGAGCAAGGACTGCGGGATCAGGATATGAACTGGTCTCTCTAAAGTCAAGAGAAACAGACTTACCTTTGCAGTGTTGAGAGGGAAGGACCTTTGCTACTACCATAGTCTTGAGGGGCTATTATTTAGAGCTAACTGCCCTTGGATGGACCTGCATAAATGCTTGAAAACTAGTGCCAAAATGAAATTTTTTTCTTCATAGTGTGAACCTACAAAGGTCATCACATGGAGATTAGCAACAATGGGAGGGTGGGGGTGGAAGTGTTCAATTGAACACTTATTTTTTTGCTTCTGATAAGCAAAATCAGGAAGGCTTAAGGTCAACTGGAGCTAAACTAGCAAGGGCTAGACAGTAACAACCAGGAATCTTACAGGCATGTATAGTCATTGCAGAATGAACTTTGAGGTGTTCACGGGTCCACTGATGGATGGAGAGAAATCTTAATAACGGACTCTATGGAAAAAGATTAAGTACCCAATACCAGTTTTGCCTTGCTCTTCACAAGCAAAGTGTAATTCCAGATCTGTGTGTGTACCATCTTTGAAGAGGGGAGGTGCAGCCAGACTGATAAAAGGCTAATTTTATGCCTTTTTTTAGATGGCGGCCCGCGTAACTTCAGTCCCTGTAAAGTTCATGAATGCAGATTTGAAATCCACTTTCGAACGTATTGAGCATGAGAAGGTAACCAGCAATAATCTGCAGTTACTAAAGGGCTACTAGTGTTTCACCAATTTGATCACCTTCTACAATAGAATGAATAGCAATGTTAGTGATTGTACACATTTTACTACCAAGTTCTTCTTTCGGTATGCTTGGGCACTGATGGCACACAATAAATTTTCTTGGATGGTTCTGCAGTGTTATATATCTTGTGGTTTGTCTCTTTTTTTTGTTTTGTTTTTTTGAGAGGGAGATGCACATATTCTCTTATTGCTCGTAATGCTTTCTGAATATGGCACGTGTACAGCAGGAAAAAGAGAAAATATAGCCTTTGACTTGAATTTTACACCAGGACCAGCAAAACTTTGACTTGGGGAAGGAAAATATAATGATTACTATTACATTCGTACTCTCTCTGATGCTTTCTTTTTCTTTGTCTCTGTCCAACATTTAAAATAATAATTCTGCATGAGATTA
>JAOTQQ010000052.1:34216182-34299520 GCA_026546715.1 Gallinago undulata | reverse complement strand
ACATTCGTACTCTCTCTGATGCTTTCTTTTTCTTTGTCTCTGTCCAACATTTAAAATAATAATTCTGCATGAGATTACTTCTGGCACACGTAGGTGGCAAAAATGGTTTTGAGAAGCTTTACCAAAGAACCATCTGGAGCCTGTATGAGGGCCAAGAACACTGAGAACTTCCTCCATGGAAAAACTGATTAGTTGGGTGGAGCAATGAACAGTAAACTATGGCTGTAATCCTTTTAACTGGCCAGCACATTGGACAGATGGGCAGGCTGCCCAAATGCCATTTTGCTGGGGGCTTTGGATAGCAGGCCATACTGCCCCTTAGGTTCTGCTAAAGCAGTAGTGGTAGCCATCTGTATTCCAGTTAGATGGGCAGAGTAGTCTGAAATACAAACATTTCAATCATTCCTGACTCCTCA
Organism: Gallinago undulata; assembly: GCA_026546715.1. Taxonomy (NCBI): domain Eukaryota; kingdom Metazoa; phylum Chordata; class Aves; order Charadriiformes; family Scolopacidae; genus Gallinago; species Gallinago undulata. The sequence goes on along the minus strand of JAOTQQ010000052.1, from coordinate 34,299,104 downwards.
GTAAGTGCAACATCCTTTGTACCCATCGTGCTGTAAGAGGAGCGGGTTATCAGAGCTCCTCAGGGGTGAGGTTGCTGTAGGGGGGTAAGGAGAGATGTTTTTGGGAAGGCTGGGTGGGGAGAGGCTGAGTTGTAGTGAAGACGGGCACTGTTGTCTCCATCCTGCTGTAACTTGTGCGGGTGGGGGATAAGGAGAGGTATCTGTGGCAGGACCTTGGAACGGGGAATGCTTTCATCAGCCTACAAAAAGGACGGGTTTTGTTGTTGTAGGGAAGAGCCTTACAAATGTACCAAACCCTGGTGCCTTGCAGTGTAGGCAGGGAAGTGTCACAGGCTGCCCCAAGGGATGTGTGCCTCTCCCTAGGCAGTCTTCTGCCTGGTGCTGGCTGCTGAAGTAGATGGTTATTCCTAATAGGTCTTGAGTTTGTTTAGTTTATTCCATGTGAAACAGATACTGATCCTATAAAATAAGAGTAGCTAAATACTTTAGATCTGACTACCAGTGTCATCCTCTCTAAATATAATTAGAACAGGTATATGAAATCTGTCATGCTGTGTTTCATGTGAGCTTGTAGGAGCAGTTCCTTGGATTAGCGTCCAACCCGCTCTCAGTTGAATTGCTGGAATAGGAGGTCTTTTCTTGGAAGCAGGAGATGGCGTAAGTTCTTTCATGGTAGCTGCAAATCAGGTAGTGAGGAAACACTTTGTCACTTGGAGAAATAATGGATGCATCAGTATGGTTCTTTGCAAGATGCCCTAGTTTTGTAGGAATGCCCAAAAGTTTATGACTGCCCGGTGGAAAAAGAGCAGAAACTTTGGTTACCTGATGTGTTCTCTGTTGACCACCTAGCCTTTTCAAATATGAAAGGGATTATTTTTTTTATCACTTCTTCCCGGTTTACCCTTCACTGAAAGGCACCGTTTCCCTTGGCACCACCTGTCTCGATGTTTCCTGGATTTTGGAAAATCATTGCCTACATATTGGTGCTCTTTCTAAATAAATGTAGATGATTCCTACAGAGTGTTTCCGAGTAAATTGCACATTTTCTTTCATGTTCTTTGTGTATTTAAGTTTCATATGCCAGCTATCAGTTACTGTCCATGGATTTGCTTGCTTACTTAGGATGGAATTTATTTGAAGAAAATGACTAATTCTTTTATCATTAAAGTGAAGAAGTAGCACTGGGTGAAAAAGAAATAGCAAACAGGGTGCTTGGCAAAGATAGCACTCCCAGTAACAGCGCTTCCACGTGTGTTTAATGGTTGTAACTCTTCAGATGCTTCAATAGCAAATGGGTGCCTTTTTCACCTTCCCGGTAAATTACCCCTAAAGGTAATAGCTGATAATTCTGAAGCTCTTTGTGAGGTATGTCCACAAGCTGTTTTTAAAGACAGGCTTCTCATGAAGAATACTTCTTCGGTATTCAAAGAATGAGTCCCAGTCAGTTTAACGCTAATGTGAACAAGACACAATTTTCATGTTTCAAGCTGAATTCCGTTTTAATTTGAAATTACTAACCTGGTAACAGAAAGAATAAAATATACATGTGAAATTATTAATTTTGAACTAGATGTTAGAATATAGGTGTTAAAATGTTACCTGGACTGAATATTCAGGATCTGCCTGGGATTTTTTTCCTCAACTGTTGTCACAACTGTATGAAAAATATGTGCATTTAATCAATATTCTTGCAAAGATTTTTTCATATGTGGTTTACATGTGGGTTTTGTGGGTTTTTTGTTGGTTTGTTAAAACTAGCCTAAAAGCAAGCTGAAGTAATCACCTTAAGCTGGATCCAGATTTTGTCACAATGTTCCAGCAGGTTCTTTGTCTGATAAAGTGACACTTTAATCCTGTAATAAAAGAAAATATTTCAGAAAGAAAGCAATGGAAAGTAATTGTCTTCAAAAATGGTAGGAATACCTGTGTTTGGCAGTTACTGCTCTAAGACCTCATACTTAATTTGAGTTGAGGGTAAATTTTCAGTACGGCATAAATTAAATCACAGAACCTAAAGTTACTTAGATACCGATTATTTTTTTTAACCTTGCTATAATGATTGTTCATTACTGTGACAGATCACAATCACATACACCTCAATACTTTTTTTAAACAAATTTATAATATAAACACCTTCTTTGTAGAACCTACTGTTGAGTGGAATCCATTGTGCTCTCCAGAGAAGTTTAGAATCTGTGGAAAAATACTTTTCCTTCACCAAAGGAAATAGGGTATTTGACAACATGCATTTGTCTACAAAATGCGAAGCAATATCTGATGAAATACGCTTTGTCAATAAAATAAATTGCCAAACAAAATGTAATCCTTCCTCAAAATACGTTTAGCCTACACAGTGAAATAAGCTACTTCCACAAAGTGCGTTTTGTTGCTTGAATTATTTTGATTTGCTGTCTATCAGAATCTGTAGATAAAGTGGTTTTTTGTCAGACACTGTATATCAACCTTATTTTATTATATATAGATAAAATACATTTAATTTGAAGGTAAGACGTTTGATAGGACACCTTAAACTGGTATTGGTTGAGCTGAGATGATAAACCGCAGACATGCACCGTTTGTGCCGTGAGAGGCTCGCTTCTCTCCCCAGCTCTGCTTTGGCATTCAGCTCCTGTTGCTGTGGCTTTGGGGTATTGAGTTTTCCTGTGGCAAATAGTTTCTGTGAATTGCTCACTGGACTAAAGCAAAGTACGGAGTAGCTGTTTGGCCAGCTGATGCAAATGTCAGTACTTGTTTGGGTTTTCATGCTCTGTCAGTCGGGTAGCTTGCATTCCCTGGATCCACGTGAGAACCACAGGTCTTCAGCTAAGCCTTTCCCTGACTTGTGTGGAGCCATACCAGATTCTTACCTGACAAAGAACTTGCAGGATGGGAAGGGGGGAATGTCTAAGCTGAGGAATAGCTCCTAAATTTCTAATTAATTAAAACTTTTTGCATTCTTGTAATTCTGTTAGAACATGCAATAAATTTTTGGTTTTCAACGACAATTTCTTACTGACCTCAAAAATTCAGAAAATATCTTCATTGTGTATAAGCCAAAGCTTCTTTAGATTTATGTAGCTGTTAAGAAAGGCATAATTCTTCTCTGGAAAAGGTTGCCAAAACCTCAAATCTCTGTAGAGAGTTACAAGACTCCTGTTGAGATTTTTTGAACATTAGTGTAGCTTGAAATTTGTACTACAGGGTCTAGAGTTCAGTTTTGTGACATAACATTGAGAACAAAGATTATGGAGTTTCCTATTTCATAGTTCTTGTTAAAGTTAAAATCACATATGAAGACTTCAAATTTTCAATGTAAATGTAAAGCAAGTTAAGTTACTTTGAGATTTGGATCTTTGTATTGATCTAGGAATTACTATTTGTGGTGATAAGTAAATGTGCAAATTGCTCAGTTATAATTTGGAAGTACAGAACAAAAGGTGAAAGAAAAGTCTCTGACCCAGGTGAAGTATCTCCTGAATTAGAATTATTGAAGGTCGTCTTTACTTGGAAGTTAACAAGATTCATGAGATTATTATTGTCATTTCTTGCTTTTTGGATTGCAAGAGTATTAATAATCTGAAGAGTGTAAAAGCTTTAGTGCAGCAAAAGAACTTGAGTATCTACTCAGAAGTTAAGTTTGCACTGAAGTGTTTTGAATGAGAAAGGATTTATATATTTGGGTAAACAGGAATTTACGCTAAGCTTTTCCATGTTGTGGAAGCAAAAATATACAGTGTTACAAGTGGAAAATACATCACAGGTCTGATTCCTTCAGCTTCTGCACAAGCAATTTCCCAGTTGCTTCAGGAAGAAGTGCATGGATAGAAATAAGTTGATTTTTATCATGTGCAGCAAAGTAAAAATTACTTTTGTTTTAAAAGTCATTTCATGTACAATAAATGAGAAGCTCTGTAACTATAAAATTCATGTGTATGTAGAAATGGGCAAATTTGACTATAACTATTATCTGAATGTTGTGTAGTGTTACAGGAAGTACATGACTCCTTCCTTTCTCCTTCAATATGCTTTTCTGTTGGTAACATCACTTGAATGAAGTGTGTCTACCTGAATGAAATGATTAATGCGATATTTGTTCAGACATTTTTACCTTAATTTGGAGGATATTATTTCTCGTATCCCTCTCACTGCCATGTTTCTGAGCTAGCATAATAATTATACATTATGTAGTACACATTAGCTTGGGACATCAGAAAGATCTGACAGAGCTCGCTTGGCAAGAAACAGATTAATCTGTATATGATGTGTAGGAACTGTTTTTCTCTGAACATCTTCATCGCTGAAATGAGAGATGAGCCCAAGTGCCTGAGGATAACTTGGGTACCTGGGTAAATGTCAGAGCTGATGCATTTTTCTCTATTTTAATGTAAATCAGGATTGTTCCCTCTTTCCTCGTGTGATTTAATGCAGTAAATCTTTATAGAAGCTGTCTGAAGATTAATAGCTGTTGTAAAAGGAACTATGTAATAGATCTTTAAATGATATTTCTGAATTATGTATCATTTCATATTTCATTACCTAATTGTATATAGCACAACTAATGAAATACCAATTAAAAATACAGTTGGCTTTTGAATATGTAGCTATTGAACATCAATCCATTCTTTTTGCTTCAGCTTGTTAGTGCACGAGATGTTGCAGAGTTGAAGTGTGCAAGTGACCTATTTATTTTGGTTTCTCTTTATTGCTTAAGTTCTTGGCTGGTCCTGCCATGTTACTGCTTTTATTGAAGATTCTTCTTTAGACATAGGTTGAATCTGTTTCTATCACTGCGTGTCTCTGTGTGGACTTTGAAGACAAACTTCTCACAATTGCCCTCATGAATCCTGATGCTGCATTTTCACATTTACATCTTGCCATGGGACTGGATCCAGGTGGTTCATGTAGTGTTTTGTGCTCTTTGAAAAGAAGGGTCCCTTGGGGAGTCAGTCATACGGCTTCTTTCTAGCTCGTTTCTGTATGGGGGCAGTAGACAAAGGAAGATGCTTAAGGACTGAAAATGAGGCATGGGAACTTAAAGAATTAGAGCTGCTTCACTGGCAGAACTCAGAGCCCGTTGTGCATGTAGGGAAATTCTGCTGGAAGAAAGAGGACCATCTGCAGGTGTAAACGTGAAAAATGATAAGGTACTATAAAAATTAGTAATTAGCGATAAATATGCAGATAATACTTTTACTAACTAGAATGCTAGTTTGGTTGCAGATAGGAAGAAGTGAAATGCACAGAAAATAGTCAAGTTATTTTAAGTTGCTGGAAAATACTTTTTCTGTGCCATAAAAAGAAGTAAAACTGGATGCAACAGTGTAATAGTAGAAATAGTCTATGTTGGCTTCTGCAGCCCACTGCTTAAGTTTAAAGCTAAACCTTCATACTGACACAAAACCCCAACCATTAGACTTTGCCTTTGGAAAGTTTTTATTAAAGAATGTGCATAGTAGGCTCACTCTTGCTCATTAAGCCACTAGAAGTGTGTGTAAAAGTGAAAGTTATGCTTCTTTTTAGTCTATTGAGTCTACTGAATTGCATTCAGTTTCGAAAAAACTTCAGAAACCTATTTCTTGAGTGGTTAGATTACAGTTATGCTTCCCACTTAATATATTTCACAGTCTAAATGATCTGATTCCTGTTGTTCTAAGTGAGTTTGGAAGATGGGGGTGCTAACAGAGATCAGATCTGAAAAGTTGCACTTGAGGCATTTTTAGCTGCTGTATATGATAACAAGGCTCATGAGATGGCATTTTCTGCATCTCATTCAAATTCTTCAACCTACATTTTGAACTTGTTCACCGTGTCCGCTGACTTTGATTAAAGGCTAAGAGATCTCAGAGATAATTTGTTTCCTGCAAGATGGAAGAGAACTTTCAAATGCTTGTATTATGGGGAGTCCTCAGAAGAGAGGACGGATTTTAAAATGCCTCAGCTCTATGAAAATGTCCATCAGTCAGTGTATCTTGTAAGGCACCACAGACAGTCAGTGTCCCCCACCTCCCCCAGTAGCTTATATATCTTTTCAGTAACTGAATTTCTTTAGTTCCATTGTGCGTGGAATTAATTGTTTTTGTTGAGAAATCAACAATGCAAGATTTCATGTTCAAGGGTTTAAAAATATGTATTGTTTTTAAATAGTTTACACATTTTATTGCTAGAAATTGTCATAGGAAATACCTCTCTTAAAATGATTGCGTTTACATGAAAATATTAATATAAATACTGGGAAAATTAAGGGAAAATGTGTATGGACCTGATAAAATTTGGTGAGGTTGTAGTGTAACTGTAGATAAATCTATGTTCAGTCTGAGGTGGTTTCTTCTAGGCTGTGCACTTTAGATGAAGAAATAAAGTATCAAATTTTTTCCCAATATGCTGACATCAATTACTTGAGTTTAATTAGTTTTAAGGAAGCCTAATAGTTGGAAGCCAAAAATGAGTGACATTTCAGTCTCAATCTTCAGAGTATATAGGAAACCCTGGAATTTTCTCCAGGTTACGTTGTATACTTACCATTTAATCACCCTAATTGTTTTACAAAGGGAAAGGAAATGTGCATGCTCATTTGAGTACACTCATAAGGTGGTATTACGTACAGAAAAATGCATACACTTCAAGAGTAAAATGCCCTGCATCAATTTTTAAAATATGTTTCTAAAATCTTGAAATGGTGAATATTAAATCACATTTATACATGCTGCTTTAATGGTTTTTAGCAGCTGGCTACACTGATATAAACTGGTATTTATTTATTTATTTTCCCTGATGCCATTCTGTGTTAGTGGGCTGTCTCAAGGCTTTCACTGTCAGCTGATTCCCTGTAGCAACAATTTCTTACACTTTAGTTATTTTCTTTGAAGGAAACGAATCGGCCTATTTCTCAGTGATAACTAGCTGTATCTTTTGTTGATCATTGATAACAGCTCCATGAATTGCAGTATCAAGAATCGCTGGTCCCAAGTGTTGTTGCTGAGAGAGATTGAAAAGCCAGTGGCTGTTGGTGGTGTTGGTCTCCTGCATTGCATCACGTGCTCTCGTAGTCCATCATCAGCCAGGCCAAAACTTCTCATGACGCCTCTACCTAAGAGAGGATAAGCTGATTTACACATCTTGGTTGCCAAGAGAACTAGGATCCTGCATTTTCTTACAAGGGATAGAAACCACTTTTGTTACCAATTTCAGTTCGAATGCATTGTTGCCATTCCCTTCGCAGTTCGGGTTTTGCACGTCCATTTGCATTTGTGGTTGCCCTGTCATCTTCAGACTGGGGAGGATGTGGTGGCCAGCGGTAAGCCAGTAATGCAACTGCAAGTCAGATGGGCGCAAGAGCGGGGGCGTTAGACATCCACGTTTGCCTTGCATTTCTCCTGTGCACAGACACCGGGTTAAATTTGCACTAGTCAATTTTGAAGGTAAAGATATTCCTCATTCTGTCTCTATGTGTGGGAATTGTTGGAATTATGTATTATTTTGTTCACGTTCATAAATACGTAATGTGAAATGTTTGCTGAAGTATCTGTCTCTTGCCATTTCTTGCACTTAAATGGATTAACTGATGGGAAAAGAATGAGATAAGAACATTCGTAGTTCCCAGTAAAGCATGTAACAGTATTTTGCGCATAAAACATAATTTGGATTTTTTTTTTTTGTAGAAAAACCAAGGTTGTTGAACAAGCAGAGGTGTTTCTTGGAGCTGTCTCTTAGAGATTAGCAAAAGTTCCTTATTTTTAAAGAATAAGTAATGTTACTGAATTGGTTTACATTACTGTAAAAGTAATAACATTTCTAGGTGGACTTGTATCAAATTTTGCAGTTAACGTAAAGAAGGCCCCTCCTTAAAGACCTGGACATGATCCTGCAAGGATTTTGGCATTGAAAATAAGAAACTGTATACATATCTTTATCTGGGTTTTAGTGTATTTTTCATTACCTTAAGTGCTGGAGTCACTTCTGTCAGTTAAACAGTTCTGTCAATTTTATTTCCGAGTAGTGTTTCTCCGTGCGTTATTACAATGCTGCTTCTTAAAGCCTTTGGTCAGCGATTTTAACCGGCCTTCTCCCTAGAATGGTTTTGCAGCTTCTTTAGACGTGACCATTGTTGACGTGGACAAGCTGCTTTTGCAGTACAGGCCCATACTCGCTCCACAGTAGTGAACAAAAAATTGCTTCACGGGGAAGGTGCCTTATACTTTCAATGTGAACTTAAAATTTTCTTCTTTCCTTTGACTGTGACATTTTTTTGTCACAAAAGTTGTCAGGGACCAGTGGTCCTTGAAGGGACAAAGCTTAGTACTTTGCTGCTCTGTCTGAACAGGCTTCCAGTATCCATTGTGGATACGGGAATTATATGCCCTCCAACAGTGATAATACGTGCCTTTTGAAATTCTCTCTTTCCATATTGTACATGTTATGCTTCAGTTGCTGCAGTTTTTATTTTTTTAAAAAAATTGTTCTGAGGTGTACTAACTCACTGGCTGCTTTTTTTCAAATGGCTATTTGATTTTCTTCTTTTCTGTGTGAGTGTGTGTATGTAGGAAGGAGGCCTCGAGAGCTGTGCCTCATAACAGAATACATGTGAATTCCCCCGACTTCCTTTATTTCTCAACATTTATTTGGAAAGAGCTACTAAACCCAGGAATTACAAACAACACAACTGAGACTGAAAATGAAACGTTTTCCTGTCAGTTGTGGGGCTCTGACTGCACTGGAGTGAAATTATATGGTAGTTTTCTTAATATAAACCTTAGCATGTATGTTCGTAGACACTGTTAGTGCTGAAATTCTGAGGCAATTGGATTTGTTTCTTTTATGTAAATATCCTCAATGTAAAGTGGTTAAAAGTTGAGAAAATGTAAAATATTAGTGGAATTAAAATGATCCTTCATAGAGCTGGTAGGATTCATTTTTTGGGAAGGGCAACTCTAGTCTTTATCTGGAACATAAAAAGAAGAATAACTGGCAAAAAAAAATCATAGTAAATGTTCATTTAATTAGTTTTGCAGAGAAAAAAATATAGAAAAAAATTGGCATTAAAAAGTATGATTTTAAATTAAACACTAAATGAGAATTGCTGTATTGATAAGTTGAACAAAAGCAACTGTCTAAGGAGGATTCAAAAAGCAATGTGTATGATTTATCAGAGTAAAATAGCTTTATGCAAACGTGTTTTGACAAGTTATTTTGAAGTGAGCATTATGAATACTTTTTTGAATTGAGTAATATGCAAGCTTTCAACTAGGAGTTAATATATCACCTGGAAGAAGAACCCAATAATTTCCATACAGTTTTTGACAATATGAATATAATTGCAGAAAGACTAAAACATAACCTTAAAATTAAGTGAAGGAGCTTACAATAAAAATTAAACAATGAGAAAATAAATGGGTTAGCAGGAGGGAAGAATTTAAATACATAGGAATGGAAATAATTAATTCAGCTAACGTGAGGTTGCTCATTATATTACTTTAATGTTAATACGAGATTGTTATATGGTGATTAGTACATACGCTTATTTATTTTTAAAAAAGAAATCCGATCTGAAGGAGTTTGACTGACCTTATGTCCTGATTTATGCCTTGTTGTATTCCTTTAAATGTGAGAAAATTGGAGCAGTCTAATGCAAGCCTGCAGTTAAATACTCAAGAAAACAATTCATTGAAATAAGTAAGAATTTTTAGTGGTTCATTTTTAAAATACGGGGACAAGGTAACACATGGTACATGTTTATTCTTAAGCTTGTAAAATTTTTATCTTCCTAGCCTGAATGCTTCAATGCAGAGTGTACAGCAGAATTCTGTTCGATGTGCAAAAATTATTTACTGTATGCTCAGGATTTATGATAAATTTAGAGCAAAATCATGCCTAATTTATGCATGTCAATAAGGTCAGATTTTTACCCATGATACCAAAATCCATATTCTCTGGATCACAAAGGACAGAAGATTTTTCTCATCTACGTGGTGGACTTCAAAGTTCTTGTGAGATTGCTCTGCTTTGAAAGAGGGGAGCAGGAAGGTAAAAGCCATCAAAGGATGTAATAGTTCAGTGTTATTATTCAAGATGGTATTTCTTTTGTTAGGCAGATGCAATATTTTATGTTTTCTGTAAAGAAGATAAAATTTGTGTATCTCAAATGTTATATTATAAGCAATCTGTCAAAATATACCAAAGAACATAAATATGTAACGCTTGCAGTTCTGGTCCTTACAATTTTTGTCCATTTTATTAAGACATAAAACTTGTCAATGTTTGTTACGTGTAGGGAGAGTCCAGATGTGTCTCTGATGTAGTCTGGTGGGTGATGTGTTCAGGTGAAGCATCTCAGTTTGCATCCTTAATTTAAAAAGGAATGTTGCCAACTCAAAAGCAGATTCCTTATAATACAGATAATGAAGTTCATGGCTGCAGATGACAGATACTCAACTAAAACAAGACATTTATGAACATTACTTATCTGATACACAGCCAAAGTAAAAGGAAGCAATGAAATAACAGCTGCCTCGTGTAACAGAAGGCGGCTTGAACTCTTGAAAGCAGGAGATAAGTGAAATAGTTATTGGTGTGAATGAGTAATTGATTGATCAGGTAATAACTATCCTAATTTAATCCTGACAAGGAAATGGATAGCTGATATTGTTAAATGTCCTTTAATGAAGCAGAAAGGGGACAAAAGAAATCCTAGAGTTGTGCGAGTACGGCATGAGCGTCGCTTTGATAAACAAATGCAATATGGAATGACTGGGAAACAATAAGAGATGATAAAAGGTACAATTTTCTAGTCGTTTTTCAGTGTATAAGCATTATGTCTAGCATGTACAATGGAGGAAAATGAGGGAAATTACTGAATCTAGGAAAACATGGCATTATCCTTTGTTTGCAGTGAGTTTGCATGTGCCCTACGTTGTTATTACATCCTAATTATTTTAAATGAGCTCTATAAAAGCGTTATGTCATTCCTAAATTTCTTGGGAATTTTAAGCATCTGCGTTCTGTGATTTTTTTGTTGTGATTTTGTTCTGTGTTTTTGTTTGTTTTTCTCACATCAGATATGTGGGATCTGCAAATAATTAATAGATATAACACATTTAACAATGTCAGTATGTAATTTCCACTTCTAGGTAAATTCTTACATAGAAGAATGCATGTGGAAGAGGTCATAAAAAACCCCACAACAAATTAAATCAGAGGTGATTTTCTTTCACTTATGTTGGTGGTGGTGTACTTGAGAAATATTAAGGCAGGAAAAAGAAGATGTGAATTACTGCTTTTTGCAGTTGTCTAATATATACTTGTAATTTGGTAATCTGCTCTCCCGGGCAATTAAAAAATGTACTTTATTCCCCAAATTCTAAGAGAAAACATCAGAAAAATTTCAGTGAAGGACCAGATCAGATTAACCCCTAAGTATGGGGAAATAAATTTATGGCTTGCAATAATTGTGGGAATCATTGTACTTGAGTAACTAAGGAATCCATTATTACTCATGTTAATTATTAACAGCTACTGAAGATGCATTCAAAAAACGTTCACAAAGTTGTCCATTGTACTGAGTTCCCATTTTCTGGATTATTAATGGAAATATTTTAAAGGACTGTTCAAGTTAAAACCAAATATAATTTGAATTACTATAGAAATAAAGTACTCTGTTGCATAATTTTGGGACTAATGAGTCTTTGCTGCATCAAAAGTGGTGCATAGATGGGAAACTGAAAAAGAACAACAGTCCTAATTAAGCTGATCCTTTATCTTTTGTGGTTAGAAATTCTATTTTTCTGCCCCCAATGTAAATTCTGCTTGCTTTAACGGAAGTTTTCTGTGTTTCCAAAATGAACCAAAGCTAAACTGTGTTTTTTCAAAGATAGAACAGTTAGCATGTTATCAGACTATTATTTTTTTGTAACTATTTCTTTGGAAAAATGAGAACTTTGAGTGGTTCTTGTAGGGATACTCTACTGGGGTTTAATGTAGTTAAGAAATATCACTATGATACAGATAACGCTGTTATAGTAGTGGCCATTATGGAGACAGTGTGCTAAAAATAAAGTAGTTAAGTTCCAACCTTATGTTCATAGTAGAAAGAATAAATAGCGTGGGGGTAGTATGTATACAACACTATCTTGAAAAATTATTTGATAATCATGCAAATACACTCTGACGGCAAAGTTACTGAGGATTTTTGTGTGTCACAACTTTCTAATTTGGGTTCAGATACTCTTAATATTTTTAGGCGTTTATATAGAAATTTGTGTGCAGGAAGTATGAAGGTTACTGATGTATTTAGGAGGACTCTTACTTCAACTCTTCTAACTCTGATCCATAAAGCAGTGAGTTTCTACTCTGCTGACTTGCACGTGCTGTGGATATTCAGAAGTAAATGGGGAGTAATCACAACGCATTTGTAGAAGTCTCTCTAGGATATGAACCTGAAGGGTTTTCTTAGGCCAGTAAAAACCGCTGACAGCTAAAGTACCATTAAGATGCTGTTGAGGATTTATACAGTGGGTTCTTTATACTTTGTTTCGGATTCCTAGGATTTTTGTACAGATAAAGCGATGCTGAGTACCTCTAGGGGCTGTCAATGCTGAGCATAAAGCCAGCTGCCATTTTCAGGACTGTTGGGCAGATGAGCATCCTTCCACTCCTGCCCCCATTTCAGAATACACATGGCTGAATAAAAGCTTCAAGAAGCCTTTGCCAATTTATAAATGTGAGTGTAGTCCCCTCACAAGGTTACATATTACTGTGTGAAAGATGGTCGTTGCTGTCACTACTATTTTCTCCTTTCTGCTGTCTGATTTTTTTTTTTTTTTTTTTTTTTAAGGAGAACTAAGGAGAGGTGCCTGGTCTGTGCTGGATTTGTTGCCACACAGAGGCACTGCACGTGTTCTGTGTGCAGGCAGTGGCCTTACTGCCCCATTCCTCACTCTGAACCTTAGGCATAAATGATGTGCTGCTACATGTATGGGAAACGTTTGGGAAGAACTAGTGAGTTTTATCTACTCCTATGGCTAGACCACTGTGGGGTGTGGGGTTTGGTACTGCTTCTTGGACTGAGCCATGTAAGTTGAAGAGAAGGCTGTTGCTGTAAAATATACAGGAATTTTAGTAGAAATGCTCATGCAAGAGAAAAAGAGGATGTTGTTTAAGTGAAGCAACTCAAGTAATGAAACACATGCTTGAATATACGCATCATTGGGAATTATATGAATGAGGAAAAATTTATGATGATATATTAGTTACTTCCATCAGCTCTTGGTCTGAAATGATTCTCTTTTATCAATGCATTTATTCAGCGATAATGACATCTCTTGAACCAATCAGTTCCTATTGCCAGTAGCACTTAACTCCTGTTAGCGCTCTGTGGAACCATCAGATCAGATCAAGTGAATTAATCTGTGACATGCACAGTGAAGAACAGCAGCATTTATCATCTCTAAGGTCATCCCTCACAGCACCATTCTCAAAGCAGCAGTCCCTTCTCATTGTAGGGCTTTTCACTAAGTAAGTGACCTTGATGGCCCATATGGTCCTCCTTCATTTGCTTCAGATGTATAGCTTTCAGAGCACATAGTGAGGAGAAGGGTACAGAGGCCGCATGGAAAAACGTTATGGTAGTGATGGCGGAGCAGAGCAGACTGCTAAGAATAGCTGTGATGTTGTGGGGGAGGGAGGTTGGTTTGGTTTTCACATTTGGATTGGCATATCCTGTTGGAACACAAAATTTTGGAACTGGAGTTCAGAACATTCAGGCCATAGATAAAGTGATGTATCTTCTAGAACTGCAACAGTAGGAAGAAAAAAAAATATAAAAATAATCTCAATGTGGTAGAAAACACCATAGGTAGGTTAGGTGACTTTGAAGGAATCTAATATACCTAGTATAATTCCTGAAATTAGTGGTAAAATGTTCAATAGGCAGAATTGACATTGTCTTGAAAAGACCATGAATTTACCATCTACTCATGACAAATTTTTTTTTTATCCCTTTTGCTCAACCTTGTAGTTGGGGAGCTTTTAACAGCAGAGGGTGAGGGATGTTTGTTTAATCAAGGATGTTTATCCTTGGGTCTTAACGTGATGATGCTGTCATCTGTCCCTGTTTTCCCTGCTTCTGCCTCTCCCTTCCTGTCTTCACTGACTTTGAGACTTTAGACTGACTTCTTCCAAAAAAGGGTGAATGTCCTAAAGATAGACAAGTTCTGCCAGGCTGTAGGACAGATGATCCTATGAGCTTGAGGCATTATTTTGCCCATTGAGGGGCAATTATTGCCCATAACAATGGGCATTATTTCGCCCATTGTTGGAAAATGGGAAATTTATCAGAACTTTACTGGACGTTCTCTCTTTTTCTTAGTATGGATTTTGCTTGAGTGGATCTTTTAAGGTGCATCCTTTCTCTGGCGGAGGTTTCCCACGTGGCAGGGCTGTGTCTGAGGTCGTGATTGCCCAAGGTCAGCAGCAGGCATGCACAGCCAGTTTGAAGCCTGCATAAAGAGACTTGCAGCACAAGAGCAATGCTAAGGTGTTAGAATTATATATACCAACAGTATTATATTTTTTTTTTTAAAAAAAAAAAAGAGCATTGAGGCTATACACATGCAGTGTTTATCTCTGTTGGATGATGCTGCGATAGAAAGGCTCCCTTGTCCCTTATCCACAGGAACCCTGGAATGAAGCCTGTTACAGGATTACAAGCTCTCACTGGATTTTATTTATTTTTGTTCCCTTTTTCTTTTTTCCCTTCTGGTTGGAGGATTTATAAAGTTTCTCCAAAGAAATGCCTGATTTTTCTTAACTGAAGAAGAAGAATCAAGTCTAATGTGATTATCGTCATAGGAAAACCTGTGATTATAAAAGTGTTCAGTGCCATTTGTGCTTAATGGTCTGCTTCTTTTAATGATGTCCTTTAAGAAAAAAAGAGAAAAAAACCCAAAAAGGTCCCTGCATGAGTGTGCCTAAGTTTCAAAGACAGAAATCAAACTACACTGTAGTTTATATCTCCTATATTGCAGATAATTCAATTTTGACGTAGCTATCTTGTTAAAACTGTGCTTTTTAATAGAAATGTTAACATTTAAAATACAGTGTCAGAAGATAAAATATGAAAAAAGCTGAGGTAAAGTTAATGTTATTCTTCAGTCTTTTTATGTGTTTGGCTTGTCACAGGAGGACTCTGGTGCAGTGAGAGAGGAATGGACTTCTTCAGTGGCTCTTGTGCCTCTGCTTTTGCCTTGCAGATCCTGTACACTGTCACTATCTGTCTTTCATTGTAAATATATTTAACTTGCATGTTTTATTTCAGTCTGGTGTATAAAATGGGTTCTTCAGTTGTATTTATTTAGCCAGTCTTTATATTTATTTATTTATTTACTCAGAAAAAGTTTCATTGTTTGTATAGTTGCTCTTTTTATATGAAAGATGACTGTATTCTGTAGCTGTTACAGATGCAGGTGTGAATATAGGTGATACAGAGCTGATAACTCTCTTGACCAGTAATGATATCTTATATGATTGTTTTTACAGGAATACCTATCTGTATAATGATTTAATTATATTTTTGGTCAAGGTTTGCCAGTCAAGTGATTTGCCACTCTGATGTCAAACATTCAAATACCAGTTCAGTACCTTCTAAGTAGATAATGTCAAAGTAGCAGACTTGTAATCAAGACGAGTTGAACAAATTATCAAAATCCAAGTGTCATTAAGGCACTGTGTCAAGGGACACTTACAATTCAGTTTAAAAATACAATAAAAATATTAGACTGCATCAAATTTTATGGTATAGTCTTTAAACAACACATTGCATCTCCACGTGCTTGCTTTGATTCCTGTTTTTGGGGGTGTGTGTGGTTGTTGATAGTTGGGTTGGTTTTTTTTTTAAGACAGTCTGTTTGACATTTATTAGCTTTTTTTCAGGACCCATAACAGGCTGCTGGTAGTTTCACTGTTGCCTTTCCCAGGCCTATGCTTTCCCTTCCCAGTTTCCAGGTGCACAGGCATGAGAAATAATACAAATTAAATTATTCGTTCATCTGCAATTATCTTTGGCTCTCATATATCAATGACAAAAGAAACACTGTGGCCTTTGGTATAGCTGTAGCCTGAATGTAACGAAGTATTCAAGTAGGTTCTTTAAACTTGGTGCAGACCTGTGTTCTGCAAACCCTGAAATGTGGTCTTCTTTTCAGCAGGACGTTACTCTCTGAGTTAATGGTTCTTTGGATGCTGAATAGAGATTGGTATCAAGACTGGCAGTCATTACAGTTGTAACAAATGGATATATGATTTTGAATGGGCTGGTGGTGTATGGTAAATAATACGGAAAACACATTGAGACAGAATAGTGCCTGAACTGCAATGGATGCAGTCACTGTTATAGTCAAAGGAACCAAATAGAGCTCATTTATTTTGTGAGGGACATTGTTGGAGAAGTACTGGCAAACCTTGCATATTGAGGCAACTATATCTGAGTCCTTCATTGGATGAAATACAAAGAGTACAGATATTTTAGTAAACCTAAAACTAACTTAAGGTTTTGTTCTTGAGCTTCTTACACCTTTATTATATGTAGTTGTGGACTTCCTTCAGCAGTACAGACAACTTGATTAGGTTCCCTGCGATAATGTTGACAGGGACATTGATTTTGCGTGTAATGTTATGCAGGTTGGTAATGGTTCATTCCTCAGGTGATACAACAAAGAAATCATCTTGAATGGTGTATTTTAAAGTTCAGTGTTTTGGAATATTATTTTTTTTTGAGTCAAGACATTTGATACTTTCATATTTTTCCTAGTCCTTCTGCCTAGGGCTAAGCAGACAGAGCAAAGGCTGTAGTCACAGCAGGGTTTGCTTGGCCCCAGCATAGGGTTCTAGGCCAGATGGCCACAGAAGTTTCAAGGAAGCTATATACATAAAAGAAGTTACATATATAAAGGCAGATCACATTTTAAAAAATGTATTTTGGGGTATAAATTATATTCCACTTATGAGTGTGACATTTCAACCATATGATCCATGTCTCAGGCAATGCCAAAGTCGCTCAGTCCAAGTTGAAGAAAAAAAGGGAAGGAGGGAAATTGTGCCTAACAAATCCTGTGCTCTGAAGTCCATCAGACCCTATGTTGATGGGTAGTTGCCCCTGTGCGTTGGTTCTATCAAGCTTGCCCAGTCTGCTTAGCACCACTTTTTGCTGAGCCCTGGGCATGGATGTAATTAATTGTGCTGAGCCTTTTGCAATTAGATGTGAGATGTTACTAAATATGACATGTCTAAGAGGCAGTGTTAAGTCAGTACCTGCTATTGAATCCAGCCACATAATGAATTTTTTCCTTCATTAATGGGTACCCAAACAGCTGTGAATGAATGTATTGTTCAATACTGTTATTTTAATACCATACTGTTGGCATGCAGAACAAGTTTTGTGACTTTAGAATTGTGTTTGGGATTTGGCTTTGATACAACTAGGTTCATTTTTATGGAGCTGTTTCATCAAACAAACAAAGCATATCTTTGACCACATGAACCTCAGTCTTTTATACATAAATTTTTAAACCTAGGTCAGAGTTGACCTGTAAGTAGTCCTTAGGTTGTCTTCTCCCAGTTAAGGAGTAACAATATCTTTGTTCTTGTCTCCTTGTGACTTTATAGCGATAATCATGCACTGTTCCCAAACAGGTCTGCCTTTGCTGGGCTGCTACAGTATGTTTTTACACCACTGATAACCCTAGGTACAATTGACTTCTGTCTTCCCTCTGCTGTTTTGTGAGTTTGAATTAGCAAGTGTTTGTATATGCTCACTATTGATTTCTTATAGATGTAGTTCTGCAACAGAGACAGTACTAAGTGCATGGCCAAATGGAAAGAAATGGCTAACTAAAGGAAAAAGCATCTAGGCCTGAACCAAGTAGTAGCTGCTGATTTTTTTCGGGGTCTGATCAGCAGAATTTGATTTTTGACCCGTCTCTGCTGAGCAAGGCCAGCAGAAATCCTCATGATGCAAGAGTCAAGTAGTGACAACATTGAAACTAAAAGCTATCTGAAAAACTGACTCCTGCTATCAACTAGGAACTTAGTGAGTTCAGTGAGCAACATCTTCATCATTTCTGTTACATTTTACAAACTGACCAATCCATCTGTCTTGCTGAATTTATTTTAAAAATGTGTTGAGACAAATACACTTGTCCAGAAAGGTTCAAGAATGAAGTCAAGAAAACTACGTGAAATAAACAGCTTCTTTGTTTGAGTTGAATATAAAAGAAATCACCGTCAGTGTTCTCATCAGACACTTGCACCATTTAAACACGCCAGATGACCATGTGAATTACTAAGCAAAATGACACAAAGTCCTGCGTTTGGAGTAATATTTCCATTTTTCAAGAAAACATTCTTTTACCTTACAGGAAAACATTAGTTCCGATTAGTTCCAGTGCTGGACATGCATCATCATGGTGTCCTAGGAACCCATGAGCCAGATTTTGAGCTCTGTTCACTGAAAGCAGAACAGATAATCTGTTGGGCTGTTTTTCAGGAGAAGCATATGCGCAGCGCAAAAACCAGAAGCACAAAGTCTTCAGTGACCATATGGCCCTCTGGGGACTTGACTGTTTTCCTTTTGATTATGTATACTACTACAGTTTCTTGTCACACCATAAATTAACCTACCTTTTCTGAAATTCTTCCAACTAAATTTGTTCCTAGATTGGAGAAGAATTCTGATAAGGATTTGTATTTTGTAATGCCTGCTTCCTTCCATGATTCAGAGCCTGCTGGCACTTCTTTAAAAGAAGGATCAAGTAGAAGCCCTCGGGCACATCCTGCCAAGCCTTTAATGCTACTGGCTGTCACAATCTGAAGAGCATACTGACATCCCTTTAAAGTGGGCCATGAAGAGGATCCCACACCTCCTTTCTCCCATTGCTAGTCATTCTCATCCAGTGACATGCTTCCTCCCTGGCAACAGTGGCTCCTGCTAGCATTAGAAATTTACCTGGGGCAGTTGCTCTGAATATCTTTGGCTGTTTGAACATGACTTTTGTAGCTCCTTTTACCTCATGACTCAAGAACCAAAAAGCATCTCTGTTATCTTGTGGGAAAGCAGAAGGTACTTAGCCTGGTGCTTAGCTTGAGTCCAAAGTCAGCCTATGGGTTCTGCTGGGTATTTGTATTAATGAACCTTTTGGGCATCTCTTCCAATCTCAAAGGCTGTTGAGAGACCGTCAGGTTGCCAGTTCTCTTGCCTGCAAACAGAATGTTGTTGGGTAATGAGCTACCTGCTATGATCTGGCTCTCTGAGTGCTGTGTTTTTTCTAATAAAACACACTGTAGAAGCCTGTGACCCAAAGCTGCAGCCTGGGCACATCTGGGTGGCAGGAGAGGCCAAAGTCGGTGGTGTTGACTCAATATTCTGTATTGGTAGCATCCTGTAGCCTCAGTTGAGTGATACCTTGTGCTTTGATTTCCGTATTGAGTCAGATCTCTCACTCGGATGAAAATTAAATCTAACATATGCCTGTAGATTTTAGAATGGCTCGAACGCATTGGTACATTTTAAACAGGAAGCTCCACTAAAAAAATCCAAATGTTATTGAAGGTTTAGTCTCTGAATTGCCAGCCTTCCTTTTTTGTTCTCTCTCTTATTTGCTTTCTCCTGAGACAGTATTAGAAACCAACTTGCCATTCTCACTTCTCCTCTCTGGGCATTGGTGTCCCAGGCTCAGAAACCCCTCACCAGAAACGCTGCACCGCTTCTTCTGGTCCCTGGGGAGTGGAGGAGCAGAAGGGGCTCTCTTTGGCTCAGGCGGCCGTTCCTGCGCTCCCTGCCGTTCGCCCCCTTGCCCACCTCGCACTAGACAGCTGTCTCCTGAAACCTCCAGCCATGCGCTGCACGGGCTGCTGCATTTCTCAGTGCTTGTAGAGCAATGTTCTATATGCAAAGAAAAATTAACATTATTTTTAAAACACTAACAACTAGGAGATATACGTTATTTAAAACACCACTCGGGGTATCCTTATCCTTTTTTCTTGACTTAAGATGTTTCTGTATTCAAGGTACATCATCTATTTTCAACCTTCCATCCTTTTCTGTGTGAGTTCAAAGCGTACATAAGTTAATGTACCATTGATCGCTTATGCTCTGGGAAAACATGTTATATTTTAAAACTGAGGATAGTTTTCTACCCTAAACTGCCATTTGGATATGCCAACTTATCCTCTTCAGGGACATTAATGAGGTATGTGTTGTATTTTTATTTTTTTGTAAATATTAGAAACATTGATGGAGTAACCTCTGTGGCTTAATTAGAAATACAGTTGTACTTGGTGTTGTGACACTGGAAAGCATAGGTATTACTTCCCTAATAAAAATTGGCAGCTCTTCTTGTGTTGTATTTGAAGTCTGTTTTACTTGTAAGTCAAACTGAAAATAAAATTGAGGTATTTTTGTAGCAATATCCACATTTCCTACAAATATGGAGACAAAATTTCAATTCAGTTTCAACGTCCTCATGCTTAAATGTATGTTTCCTTTGAAAGGGAGGGTTTGGTGCATTCTTTCTAATTAAAATTACTTTTGAAAATAAACAAAGGCAATTAAAGCCTGCTTTAAAGGATTAGGTTTCTAGGAAGAACATAGGCTAACATCTTATATCCAAATAAACTAATTTTTTAAGTGCCAGGAGCTTTCTCATTAAGAATTAAATTATCTCCTTTATTTTATCAGTCGCCACTCCGTTGTGTGTAGGATTCTCTCAGTTTATTAAAGAAATTTCTGTGTGTATGTAAAGGTTTGCATTCATAGTTACTTTATATGTGTAATCACCTAATTCTGTGAGTAATAACTTTACATAGAAATATTCAAGAGAATTTGCTTTATTCTTTCTGGAGCATTGCAATCAAATGTTTTCAAGTTAGCATTTCTATGTCATGTGTTTTCTCATACCTTCCAAGATTATTTTTACCATTTTTTTTTTCCCCCACCAAAACTGATTCCAGGAAACTTGGGTTCTCTTGGTAGGCAGAATGACATTATTTTGGAGCTTTCCAAATATATATATATTTGAAAAGAAAATAGCAGGTATTACTGTAGATACAACAAACTCATTTTTGATCCTAAAAAGAAGTTACTGTACGTGCTGAAAGAAGATTGACTAGTATGGTAGTGTCTCTTTAAGGTTATTGTTAAGACTAAGAATGTATGAAAATGATTCACCAGGGCTGCTGCTTGTCTCCAGGTTCCTATAACAGGGAGATGATCTCAATCTGCCTTCATGCTGTTAAAATGATGCATAAGCCTACCAGCTTTCTCAAATGATGGAGTATTATTGCAGCCTCTTAAAAGTTGGGCACTGAGATAATTTGGCTGATGTTGGAGAAAGAATGTACCATAACCCCTGTGGCTCAACTTTCATTGAATAAATATGGCATGCTGCTGCTTTTGTTCTCCTTGTGTATGGAAGAACAATTAACATGTCAAAAAAGAAGAATCACAGAATGTTCTGGCTCCTTCCTGTAAAAGTGCAATTCCACACTGAGCTGTGTTTTTGAAGTTATTGCGCAAGATTCAAGGTTTTATCTCCAAAACATCAGAGGTAGTCAGTACTTTGCTTCTTATGGAAAGAAATGTTACTGAAGCTGGAAGAACTAATGAATGCCATATTACTTTAGTGCCTGTCGTATATTTTAAAAATAGGACGTATTTTTATTGCTAGATGTAAACAGAATCTGCAGTAAGACTACACCAATAGAGTTGTAAAAAAACCATGAGTTGGGTAGTGGTAGAATATGGCTATGATCATAGTCTTTTAATTAAATAAAAAAAAATTAGCTTCATCATTTGTCCACCATAACTTGTTCTGGGGATTTGCTGATAAGTTGGAGATTTCCTTTCTTCTCTTTGAATGTAGGAGAGATACTATGAGAGACATTAAAACCTTTTTAAGACTTGATTACAGATTTACATATTTTAAGGCTCTTGGCATTGTTGAACCTAACTAATTTGTTTGGGTTTTTTTAAGTAGGAAATTGTGCCTTTTTTTCTCTGTTTTTCTTTAATCTTTTTTTTTTCCCATTGTTTTTTTGTTTTGTCAGCCCCTCATACTTTATTGTTGGGAGAACTTTGCTCATGTGTCGCGCACATGGTGACATGGTGAAATACAACTACTTACAGTTTCTAGAGAAGTTTGATCTTTCTAGTTCATAGTCTGAAATTTGCATGAGAGAAGCTGTGAGTAGGAGTTTCATTAGGTGTTTCTATTGAAAACCTGTTAATTTTGGGGTGTCTGACTGTGGAAAAGTTCTGCATTTCTGACTGATAGGCAAACTTAGATTCAGTGTAATACAGAATCAGTAGAAAGCAACTTTTATAATTTCTAATTCTCTAAGTCAGAATGAGCAGTGTTTAGTTCTTCTTAGGGCTGTTTAGATTTTATTCTGTCTAACCAAATACAGTTTGCTGATACCAAAATAATGATTGGAAGCTAAGTGGTAAAGGATGAAAAGCAAGCATATTTTTGTATTAGGATATGTTTGCAGAAGGCAAGTGAATTAGACTGGGGTTTGTGATTAGAGCTTCTTTAAAGCAATTTGCAAATAAAAGGTTTGTATAATGCCCTGTTCTGTAAAATAAATAAATAAATAAATAGGAAATTAGAAATCTCAGCATTTGCAAAAAGGCTCACATAGTTACTAATTATTTGTTATATCTTTAAATAACCTGTGCAAAGCGCTAACAATATCTAATTTGGCAGAACAGCAGTCTTATAAGACAGTATTTCAAGTAGAGTTCGTGTAACTTCATAGCATGCTCTTTTTTTGATAATTTCTCTGTATTGAAGCATACTTTCTACACCATTTAGGAGTTTGGTTTTCTTCTGAAATATATTTTAAATTTTTTGTTTGTTTGTTATTACTTTATTTCTACTTGTGTTTAACCAAATAACCCTGAGAAACAGAGTTCAATAAATCATAACGTAAACTGTAACACTTACTTGCATCTATCTTGAGAAAGGTTTCCTTACTGGAAGTGCAGCCTATAGGTGAGTGCAGATTGCCTTTGAGGCTCTATGTTGTGTCTTGCTACTGGTGAAGCTGAAGTTCTTAATGCCATGGAGAGAGAGAGATAGGCATGCCCTTAGTTTATATTGTGCTGTCACTGAAAAAAAAAAACAAACAAACCAACAAAAGCCCCCAAGATAAATATGTGCCTTTGTACTGATAAGAAAGTATCTATAGCACGTACTCAATCTTTAATGTGACTGCGATGATGTACCCTGCTTATTAGGTCTTACCCTTTCTGTGGCCCCAGCAAAATTCTGAAATCCGGTTGTTTTGGCTAAGATGAATTCTGGGTTCTTGTGTCAACACCATACCTTCTGTTTTGTGAGGAAATATTTCCTGTTCTACCACATTTCAATTTGAGGAATGACGCAGATGATGTAATTATGCTGGATAAAAAAATTACTTCATCATCTTTCCGTAACATCCCTTTCTGCATGATGAAAATCAGGTCTGGAGTCTTAAAAATAAAAAACGTTTAGAGATACCGTGGTCAAATGCTGTAGACCCACTGCTGCATCAACCCCCTTGTATCCAGATGGCTATATTTCAAGACTGTGATTCAGTGCTTCAGAACAGCATCATGTTTCCCCTATGTCCTGCTGTACTAATTGCTTCTGCAGTTCATAATAATCACATACTTTTTTTTATTTGCTTAGCAATTTTTGACAGGCCTGGTAGGTTCATGCCATTTGTCCAAACTGTTATTCTGAAATTCAGCCTGAAAACTCCCAGCCAACTCCAACTTATGCTTAAAAGTGTTGTGCTTTGCAAGAGTCAAGGTTTTGCCTTGTTATTTCTAGGTGATTTTGTAGATTCCTTAGAGCTTCCTCTAAAGTCTGATCACAAATTTCTGCTTCACTGGACTTGTTGAGTTATGTATTTCCCACCCTTGATTGCTTGGAGGGCAAATCTTGCAGCTGCTGGCACTGATTGGTTTCTAAATATAGGGAAATCTTGCTGCAGGAACTTCTGGGACAGATCTGATAAAAGAAAAGGTGAGAAACTCCTCTCTGTTATCAAAAAGTGGTAGTTGAAGGTCAATTTTATGTGGGCCTCTGTAATTTATCGAGCTGCTACAACTTAGATGAAAGATTAAATTTACCCTTTTCTGCGTAGATCTCAAGTAATCAACCTTTGGGTGAGGAATTAGACCAGATTTGTAGAGTTAGTATTTATCTTTTCACCTTTGATTAAGGTGGACTGCTAAGTGGCACTGTAATTCCACTGTGATTCCAACAGTCAGACCAGCGATGACACTTCTCCATTTTTCCTGCAAGACCCCGTGTCACGGCCGTGTGTCACCTCACGCTCGCTGCTGGGGCGGACCCCTGTGTCAGCCCTTCTCAGTCTCCACAGAACTTTAACTCTGCAGGAGTCAACAGTTTATAACTTTCCCCTCGACATGCTTTTTCCCCTCAGTTGCCCTCGCAGCGGATGTCTGTGGGGCTACCGTTGCAGAAATGTTTAGTTAAGTGTGAAATCATTACCCCAATGTGATAATTTGACAATCTGTTGTGGCAGGAGAAAATCTTCTGGGCTAGCCCCCGTGGCTATGTTACAGCGCGCAAAACCTGCCCTTCGAACTGTGGCTGCTGCTTCACGTTTCAGAAGTCTTGTTTTGCAAGTGAGAGAGACACCATTTATCCACAAAGAATATATCAGAAGTGAATTCAGATGGTTTATATAATGAAGACCACGACAATCAGGAGTTACTTTAGCCGTGTCACAGCTTAGAAGCTTGATTACAATTATTCTGCACTTAACCATGAAACATCATCCCATTAATTTTCTTTTACAGTGGAAACATAAAAATAAAATCTATGAGTAATTATATGAGGACAGAAAAATACTGAAAAACAAACCTGTTGCGTAAGAACTAGAATCTGCTCCTCCCTGGGTGCAGGAGCTGTGAAAGCAGTATTTTCTTCTGTTCCCTGCTATAAGGCAGACTCGGAACAGGCCGGATTTCCAGACACAGAGGTGTTTGAATGAGGAGCTTTGAAGCAACTCGCTATTATGGATCAGTGCAAATTAACCACTTCCTGAGAAATAGAACATAAAGCTTACTTTGAGAGTTTAGAATGTGATGTTGTCTGAGTTGGTGCTCAGGACAGTTTGCTATGTGTGGCTATGTGTGGGGGTCGGACTAGATGGCCTTTGGAGGTCCCTTCCGGCCCAGATGATTCTATGATTCTATGATTAGGAAAAGGTAGCCTTAATTGGAAAGAGGTGTCAGCTTCCTGGACGAGAACTAGAAGATGAGGATTATGGTAAACACCGAGGAGTTTGCTTCTGTTACAAAAGCAGAAAATGCAGACAAAGGGTTGGGTTTTGGCTTAAATGCTAAAGCTTGAAATTTGCTATATTTGATTAGAAATGAGCTTTAAAAACTCTAATTGAGCTGAATATAATAGATACCTGTTATCTATGTGTTGCAACCAAGGAAAAGTAAAGCCAAGTTTGAAAAAATTATTGGAACATTTAATGAGACTGGTAGAGAGTATTTAAATATGGTCCTTCACTAAATTGTTTGGTTCCTGGCTTCTAAATGTGATTTTCTTTTTGAAGGATAGAGCACACTATTTCATATTTTAACTTAAATGTTAATTCTTGATTCTATTTTTTCCGTTATCATTTAGTTACATGCTTTTTAAAAAGTATATTATATTTTCAGTCCCTAATGCATTTTCATTTGTTGGAGAGTAAGGTACATTGTGTCTGCAAAGAAGTATAATAGCCTTATAATTGAAGGAATAATTCAGACTAGAGGAGAAAGTCTCATGGAAATGGTGTTATCCTGGATGTTTCCTGCCACAAATTTCTGTATTTGTCGATTTATAATTTTATTTAGAGAAATAAAAGATTTCTCACACTTGCATGGAAGAGGAGGAAAAAATTGTGACTGTGTCCATAAATACGTATATATGAAAGAGTCAGACAAACTAGCAACAAGCATTATGAATAAACTTCTAAGTAAAGCTTAAAATCACACAGTCATGAGTGTTGCTGTTACTCCCTTCACATCGCCTTTTATCTTCCTGTTTTCGTCTTGTGCCAGAGAGGTTTGATACCTAATACCAGATCTGAATGATTTATTATTAGATAAAAGGTGTGTAATGTCGATAATGTTTAACAGCTTTTCATGGCTGCAAAAGGAATGCAGCCATCTTGGATTTAGTCACAATTTTGATCTACTTCCTTTTTAAATTTTTTTTCCTAAAACACCGTGCAGTCCTTTCTGTGTGTTTTGTCACCCCCAGGAGCAAATGTTTCGCTGTTCCTTTTTCTGTTATAAAGATAAATGCCAGAAGCCTGATGCTCATAAGCAATCCTATTATAGCGAAGCAGTATTCACATACACTGCTAGAAAACAGTTCAGTAAAGAAACAGATTTAAGTTTAAAGCTTGCAAAGGATTACTATAAACAGCACAGAAAATTTTTTTTTTTTAAATAATGACAAGCATCATAAAATTATCCCTTTAATGTGATTTAAACATGCCTTTGTGTCTGTAGTAAGTATACATTTAATTTTGATGAGCTACTTGCAAAGAAATGTACGAATGCAAGAAATGAGGGTGCTTTTTTCAGGGTAATTGCCTGGTTCTTCAGAGAGTTGTGGGAAAAGCATTGGATACTGACAGCATTCAACTGGGCTTTTTTACTTCCTTATTGTAAAGTAGCCATAATTCAGCATAAGTTGCAGGCTCTAACCACAAAGATTATTTTATGCTAAGGAGCCTCTAAAAGCAAGGTCAAAATGCTGCTGTGTGGACTAGGTGGAAGTGTCTTCTGCAACTTGGGTAAAAGCTGAAGGAGAGAGTGAAATGCCGTGTACGCTAAATAGATCCTCTTATTGCATGTTGTATGTTCACAGAATTAATGCATTAATCACTGAGACTATATATTTTTATATATATCTCTGAACTAAAATGTAGCTTTATTTTTACTACCTGTTGTGCCATTATGTGAAAGTGATGGTTAATACAGCTAAAAAGAGAACATGATGCATCTCACCTTTAAATCCAGATCTGCTCCTCAAAGACAAACAGGCAGGTACAGACCACGTTAAGGTGTTAGGTGCCTGTGTACATGCAGAACAGGAAGAGCGTTTTGGGTAAAGGTTACAAATCTGAACAAATACGCTTTTTTTATTTGAAGCTGTTGAGTCAGGTGGAGGCGGGGGCTGTGTGTGTTGCACAGCAGTAAGAAGACCATAATAAAGTGCAGGCATGATTTTTTTTTTGTCCCTATGTTTATCTGTTTAAGACAGACCATTCGTGTTATTTCAATATAGTGTTTTGTGGTTGAGTGTTCTGATACAAATGCAAGCTGAAATACACTGTGATATGGTGTACCCTGAGAGAATTTGAAATGGATGGATGAGCCTGAGTACTCAGGAATAATCTTTCTTCCATTCTGCGTTTGAGAAGAATACTGTTAAATAAGGCCTTCATTAGCTGTTAGTTAATTTGGGACAAAATACTGAACTTAATATTTGTTAAATGGAAATGAAGGTGTCTCATGCTGATTGATTTTATTTCCCTCGTACATTTTGCCCATTGCTCAAGCTGTGGCATTTTTGATACCAGCTAATTAGGTTCATTCTGTGTAGATGGACAGCGAAAGTGACTCAGCAGGGCAGAGTTAAATTACTTCCGTCCATCCTGCTATGCTTGTTAGCAAGTCATGAATATCCTCATACCCTTTTTTTTTTTTTAATTATTATTTCGTATACTTCAGTATTTTCTTCGGAGAAATTGTGAATCGCTGGATAAGAATTAGCCTACAAGAAGGTTTTAGTTATGTAAAGGTGATAATCTTTGTCCTTGGAAATATCCTGTAACCTAGTGTTTTGCCTAAAATATTTGGATCTAATACCTATACTGACTCACGTAAGTATGGCAGCCTTGTACAAAAACTCTGCAAATATTTGCCATGTGAAGACCGGTAATATAATTAATTTGCCTTAGAATAAATTCTCTACTTCATAACTGTTTAAAAAGCTGAACTGGTACAGAGCTGTGAACACTGGAATATCTTTGAGAAGTAGAACCCTTTGGAACCAGGAGAAGGTGCAAAAGCAGAGGATTCCACAGGTCATTATTGTCTGTGTTGTGGCAGCTCCAGGAAAAGAGGTTGGATTAGGAACACAGCTAAATAGATCCATCTTGGGTGCAAAACTGGTATAATGTTTTTATATCAAGCATAAACATAGTTTACATAGACAAAGCGGTCTTACAAACCAAGCAGCAGAGGCCATGGTATTAATTACTTTCCCGTGAGAGGCTTTGCTCATTTTGCATTGTATTTTTCTTTAGCATTCATCTAAGGTACTGCCAACATCTTGGACACTAAATGTTCAATAAGCAGCAGCTGTTCCAAGTGAATACCACTCCAAATACGTTAATTTATATTTACCATTTCTTCCTGGGCCTTTGCAGCTAACTAGGTAAGCTGTTTGCTGAGCAGTCTTCTTGATTCTCTCGTGTATTATTTTAAATACCAGTTGGGTAAGGAAGGCTGTGATGGTGCCTCAGGTGTTTCACTGTACTGAAAGGCGAGGTTGGTTGTGGGCCGTGGCAGCAGCGGTAGACTTCTCTCACACTCTGAATTTCCTCTTCACTTTAATTAGGCAGAGATGTGAGGTTACTTGGTGCTAAATGAGTAGTGAGCACTGGTCCTCCTCATACAGCTCCCTGTGAAAAATCCCATTCTGCTGATTGGATCTTAGAACGCCAAAGAACTTTTCTTTTGAGTGGAAATTGTGGTTATTTGAGTATGGCTCAGTACATGTCCAAAGCAGCTGTGTGTAACACCCATACAGGCCTTTCTGGTAACCAGCCTTTGCATAATGTCTGTATGTTCAAGGCCTGCTTGATGGGCTTTTAAGTTGATGAGAGGGTTTATTTTAAATTAAATATAAAGCCACCTTAACTATGAACATGAAACGTTTACTCAACCCAAAGTGCCTGGTAGGATGGATTCTGCAACAAACGCTTTGGCGTGGATGGTAGCTTATTTATTTCACAGGTAGAAATTTTGTTCACTGAAAAAAAGCCAACCATATTTTCAAGCGACGTGTTTCTAAAATATATTTTTTTTAGAATTTCTTTCAGTAATATATTAACTATTTCCAGAATCCTGATTTAAAGAAATCCTACCTTTAAAATTCCCCTGTGAAAATACTTTTTTAAACATCTCTGGCACACTGGTAGGTGCTGTGGGTGCACATCAGCTTTGGAAAGCCCCGGTTACATGAAACAGACTGGTTTCCTGGGAACTATTCAACTCGTGAGTCTTAATATTACAATCCTAGGATCTTAATGTTAAACCTCTTCCTTATTCAGGGGCGGCTCTTTCTCTTGTTGGTAAGAGGAGACTGGGAGAGGGAGAGGTGCACACGGAGTCGCAGCGCGTGTGCAGCTTTGGGTAACATAACTCAACTGCAGATGCAGAAATTGGAACGGCTACTCTGCCACGCGTATTTCTATGCTTTGAAAATACTGTCTTTAGTATATAGTGAACAGTGTATTTAGGAAATACTAACAGAAAGATAACTGCAGTAATTGCATGGTTTTTTTAGTTTATCTCAGCTACATTACCAACACTGAGTGCTTTTTTCCCCCCTCAATTTTCTTTGTTCCAGCAGAATCGATGAAATCTGATGAAATATTACTCATCCCAATTTGAATAGTCAGCTTCTGATAATTGCTTTGGTTACTAAATACCTGACATGAACTTTTTGTTTCGCAAATGGATTAGATTATCTCAGGATTGGGTTTCCTCTGGGCATTGAATCTTTCAGCTGATTTACATCTTGATTTTAAGGGTTTTCTAACAAAGAATAAACTTGGTTGAGCTGAATATGATTGATATGACCAGGAGGATGTTTGAACCTTGGAGGGTTTTTTTTGGTTTTATTTTTTCATTTTTTATTTATTTTTTAAAAAAACTTCTTTCTTGGCTATATCGGAAATGTCTTTTAGAGTTAATGAAGGAAAAGTGAAGCTCTACTGCTTATCATATTAATACAGTTTTGGGCTTCCCAAGAGAGAATTTCTCATTTGTCTCAAGGTGATTTTTTGTGTTGTACTTAAGTTGTCTGAATGATAAATAGTGCCCTAGGTAAGTTGCAGGCTGTATATGTAACGAAAAGTAATATTGCATTTGAAAGTTTTCTGATAAAGTGGAATCCAATTTTGCATTGAAAAGCTAAGATGAATTTTAACCACTTTTTTGCTGAAATTTCATCAGTCAGTCTGGGCTTATTAGGAAATGAGAAATTACCCATTTAAATCTTCAGTGATTTAAGCACTGATGAGATTATTTTATTACAATCACTTTTTTTCAAGTAAAGGTAGAAATGATCCTCTTGTATGTACCTTATTTCCTAAGTATCTTTATTTATAGAAATATTTTTTACCTATATATAAAAATACATTTTTATATACATAAAGTGTGGATATGTACATAGCAAACTACATAGTTTTATATCTGTTTCTGCACTGTTTAGCATAAGAAAAGCTTAAGATGATTCTGAAGTCTAATTTTTTGGGTGCTAACTAACATTAGTATGAAATTACTTCAATTATCAACATAGTTTAGATAATTTTGTTATTTTAATTGGTTCCAGTTTGTAACAAGATACAGTGACTAGAACTTTAATAGTACTTCTGGCTTAGTGTTACCTACAGCACAGTTCATTTTCAGGGAAAGCACGACATTCAATTCCATACGTAAACTATATTACACATACGATTTTGCGATAGCTCCGCCGAAAGCTGCTCGTGCCACCTGCACTTAGCTGGATGTGAAGTTTAATAATTGGCTCATAAACCGAGAGTTCTGCATATCAGCAAATGACAAAATATTTTCTAGCAATCTGACAGCATATGTAAGAAACCATAGGGCAGGTTAAAAAGGACAAAATTGTTTCATGTGTGCAATGTCAAAATGTTTCCTGCAGCTAAAGCCAGCAAGAGAAGTAATAGGGTAGCTGTTTTACAGTACATAGCCAAAGAGCTGGGATCAAAAGTGATTTCCACTTTCTGTTGTTGCAATGGGGCCTATGTACTGAAAATGAGTAAAAATGATGTGTATATTTAAAATACTTTCTTTGAGCATGACCAAAAGTCATAATTTTGCCCTATTCTTTATTACCCCCATGTAATAAAAGCACTTATATATATCATTAACAATATTAAATATTTTAATGTGTATTCTTGTATTTCCAGGTTACTTTACTCACCAATTGCTGTTCATAACTAGTACAAATTTGTATTAAAGCAAGTCCAAATTCTGAATATGAGCATAAGCACCTGATAATTAAGGTGTCTTACAGAATCGTTGATTATAAAACAAGGTGGATTTTTTTCTTTATCATATTTAGAGAAAGCTTTGCTTGTGGGATGACGAAGTGGTTGGCAGGAGCTGTGGGTATGGTGTGGAGAACTGGGGCTGGGACAGTCCTTGGTTCACTGTGAACCCTTCAGTACTGTACCCTGGCTAACTGCCCACTGGGGGAATTCCCGTTCTTACCGCCAGACCCTGGAGACTGATTCCCAGCCCATTGGTGCCAATGGAAAGACTCCTGTAGGGCTTTGGGTCAGGCCGGAGGGTGCAGGGTGGTCAGTCAAAGGGGCAGGGCTGTGCTCAGACATCATCCCCCAGGCTCGGGAGCAGCAAGGGCCTCTAGACCTTCTGAGTCTTTAAATATCTCACTGTCTGTTTTGTTGTCGGAACATAATAGTTTGTCTATTTTGCAGCCCGAGAGGGTGAAATTGTTGGCGTAAGCACCCTGGTTGTTGGTTCCATGAGGTACTTGCATGGAGCCATGGTACATGACAATTTTGAAACTGTTTCACTAACTGTGGAAACTAGTGAAATGTCTGTCTTCAAATATAATGTATTTGGATATGTTTGAAATATTAAAATCAATGCGTTTCAACTAACATTTAAGAAAATTTCAAATTTTGTGTACATTATCTGTGTCGTGAACAAAGCTGACAGGTCTGCATGAGAGGGGGTTCCTTTAGAAGGGTTTCTATCTGCTTAACAGTAACAAGGCTTTTCCCTGACAAGAAAGAACATGCTTAGTTTGTCTTCCATGCTACTCGGACTCACAACCAATTGCTGTTTAAAATGAAAAAAACCCACCCAACCAACAAAACAACCCGAAGCCTGCCACCCCCAAACAAAGAGGTTGCAGTTCTGAAGTCCGTACAGGCAGCGTGCTTCCATCAGGTAACCTTTCACATTCCGAAGCTTCATTGGAAGTTTCTCTTAAAAATTATTAACATGTACATACGTTAAAGCTTTGAAGCTATGGAAACATTTTTTCTGATATAGTTAGTTGTTCTTGAGAGTTTATTTGAAAAAATATATATATTTTTTAATCCCTTTTTTGGATTTCATTATAATTACTACTTAAACTAAACTTTGTGGAGAGGTGAGGCCGTTTATGTTCCTTCATTAGACTGTTCATATTGCGCCTTTTTCCTACTCACACTTTTACATTTGATAACTTGCCATCAGGAGGCAGAGTATTGTTATTCTGCTGTATCCTGCCATTTGTAGAAGGTATTGTAATGCACCTCTGGAAAAAAAATAATCCTTACTGTGTAATCATTCCCACACATGCTTCTCTTGTTGGGAAGGCTCATGACTTCAACTGCTCTAATTTTACACAGATCCCTGCATTGAGATAACCCCATTGCATTCAGACACAGCTCATCCATATAAGCTCATGGGATTTAGTTGGTCACAGGTAAAGGTGGAAAAGGGAAGGATAAAGAGATGCAGGTGATTGATTTGGTGATGTGGGAGGAAAAAAGAAGATACAAAAGGGAAATGTCAGCTCCTACAATTGGTGAAAGCAGAGATGCATACTTACACGATAGCTTTCCCACCACATTGAGTAGGTTCAGGGCCTCTTGAGTGAATCAGTGTTATTTCCATGCCTTCTTTCACTCAAACAGCTTTGGCATATGTCTATATCTGTCGCTGAATGGGTCATTTACTTTTTCCACCTGCTGCTATCACCTCTTTTTTTAACTTTCCTGCTTGCAATTTCATGCCTACCTCACTCCTACATTTCTTTCTTTATTAGTTTGCACCATTTTAGAGAAACTCAAAAGAAGTTTCTTATCTTAAACTCCAAATAGTCTGAGCAATAATATTAGACTCACATTATGTGCCACTTCTCAAGGACACACTGTATGAGTGGCTCACTGTAGTCTGTTCTAGAATGCATAGGTTTTAAAGGACACAAAGATTTTGGTAGCTGATTTTGTTTCTGTATATGTGTATTTATATTTTTAGCACATTTTATAAAGTACTGTTACACAACCGCCTCTTGGCTCCAGTGTTAGTCTTTGTACCAATGTCTTTTAATGCTTTGCAACGTGATTCTGTAGCAATCTGTACGTGTATTAAAAGAAGGTTCCCTTTGCTATACTAGCTGTCATCTCCGTCTTTGTGTCCTCTGCCTGTCACACCCTTCATGTCTGACTCGGGTTTAAAACACTTGTCCTAATTTCTGAAACTTCTTCTAAACTGTATTTAAAACTTTATACAGTTTTAGCATCCTCCTCTTTTCTTCTCTGCTGACTTTGTTCCAGCCTTCATCTTATGTCTGACCCACTTAAGTGCTTGTGACTTCTTCCATGCTACTACTTATAAATGAAGCTGTTTACTTCTCTTTGTGCCCCAAATACCCCTGTCTCTTCAGATCTTTTTTTCAGCCAGCAAGAACTCTCTTTACTTACAAGTCAGATTGTCCTATAGAGAGCTTGTCATCAACACAGCCTACTGGCCTCACTAAAATCACCTGCACGTGATTTCCAACAGCCAAGTTTGTGCTGAAACGTAACTCTTTCATGTTACGTGCTTCTATGATACCAAAGAGAGTTGCCATTTAGTAAAATTCACAGTGATAATATGTAGCTCTGTGGTACCATACTTTTATTTTTTTTTAAATCATGCTGCGAAAACTAAACTCATAACCTATTGCATCTACACTGTGTGATGAAGCTAGGACCTGTGTTCAGCAGGGCTTGTGAGTATATTTTTATCTGAATAAACAAACCCCATAATTTAATAGAATATATTTTATTTTGTGGCTCTTACAAAGCAACTGTAGGGCAGGAACAAGAGGGGAGTTTTTACACACCTCTTCTTGTCTTGTAGTCCATTACTATGTTTTAGCCCGTTCTCCCAGTGGGAAAGTGTGAAGTGTAAGTGCAGGCAACAGAGTTAAGCTGGAATGTCCTGCAGAGATTCACTATCACAAAGGGTAATACTGCTTTATCGATCCTTTCCATACTGTCTCCCACAGTTGTGTTAAGCCTGTAGCAGGTACAACCTTTACAAAACAAGATCAAGAGATATGTCTTACCATTTAAGTCGAATACTGGCTTTAAAATAGGATAAAAGGATATTTCTTAGGCATGACGTATTGATGGCATTTTAGTATATACATTATAAAAAAATGAAAGTGATAGGGCCAACTTCACTTTATATAAAGAATAACTTAAAACGTATTTTCAACTTTGACCAGCCCGCTTTCCTAGAGAATTCAAATTCCTAATTCTCTCCATAATCTGTGATATATTACTTAGTCGTTATTTTGTTATTTGTACTGCAGGGTCGAACAAAAGTTGTCTAATATTTAACAAAAGACCATGAGAAGTCTTTTCATAAATACTTTTTGTGTTAATCCCACTTCTCTGTTAGATACAAGTCCATGCTGCAGCAGTTGCAGAAGGTGCTTAGACAGTTTTTCAGTGGTGCTTACTGAGAGCATTTGTGCCCCAGACATTCAAAAGAGCACTGAAAGGCTTTCAGTTTACTAGGGCAGATTTTTGTTTCAAATCTTGGCCTGTTCTTAGTGAGAAATATGTCAAGATGATATATTTTAATTTCTATTTTGAAACTCACCAAAAAGCATCAAGTGCTGTAGGTCTGGCAGGATGCTGATACCTGTTAAGCTGTGCCTTACTGGCCTGCACATTATCTGGAGATGATTGAGGCGAAGCTGGAGTCAGAAAAAAAAAAAAAGAATTTGTAAGACTGTTCTGTCGAGATGCTGGTCGTGGTGTTTTGTCGTGTCCTGTCCCCCACAGCCTGGTGCCTTATCTCTAGAACCAACGGGCTCCATGAATGCCGTGCATGGGCTTTGCAGCTTTTGCTTGTACAGAGCTCTGCAGGCCTTTATACCTCTGGAAGGAGCTCTTCTACAGCTTTGCCTTGGTTGTTCAGCCAAACCAAAGTGCCTTGTGCTAAACTTTGTTTTGTCTTATTTCAGTGACTAACTTGAAGACAATGATCTTTAAAAAAAAACCCCAAACAACCACACCAGAAAGACCACCAGCAACATACAACCCATGACCAAAAAAGCAAGCAAACAAAAAGCTCCCCTCAACACAAACAAAAAAACCCACCAAACTCCATATCCTAGATACTAACATGTCTTTATTTCTCTACTTTCTTCACTGGACTCATGTTACCCCTTGAACTCTCAAACAATGTGCAAACAGGTGTCATGTGACCTGCATTTTAAGGAAGTTAGGGATTTTCTGTATTGACAATGTGGAAGCAAAAATACAAAGACTGCTGGGAAATAGCAGAGTCATGATTAAAGCTCTGATCATTTCAGTCAGTCCCGTGTCGTGATTAAGACTGCCTGCCCCAGAGATGATTCGTCCAGATGAGAAATTCAGTAATTAATTGGGAAGAGGCCAGTAGTTAACTTAAGACAGGAGTAATAGGAAATATCTCTCAGGAAACGGTATCTCGGATAACCCCCTTTTACTCACCTTTTCAGGATGGTTCAGTCTTAGACTCTTCTGCCTGTAAATTGTCATGATGAATAACATGAATAAGCTTTAAAATCCCTTGTATTCAATTTTACGTGTAATGAAAATAGTGAAGTACATTGATTGTAGTGCAGTGATCCACCAAATACATTGTTTACATAGATTATTATTCACTGGCAAAGCAATAAGACTGCAAATGGGTAATTGACTGTCATTGAAGTTAGATTTAAAACCACATTGTGTTCTTGTTGTTTCATATGGTATAGGTATATTTTTAGAAAAAAAATATTCGAGATGAAATGAGTTGTTATAAAAACCAATTTTGAGGGCAAGAAGCCAGGTAATCGTAATTTTTTCCATTATTTTAACAGCGAGTAGATTAAAAAAGATCTCTGGTATGCACACACCACAGGAATGTAATTCACAGAGCATAGAACATACCATGTATGTTGTGAAGTATCTGATAAATAACAGCAGAATTCTTTATTTCCTGTAGTAATTTTAACACAATCTTAAAGCAATGTAGAGAAGTGCTTCATTGTTTTGAAGCTTCTGATTCTCTAATGCTAATGATATAATCATTAAATCAGTACTGAAGTATCCAGATCGTTATTGTTGTGTAATATGAAAATGATAATGTTGAAAAGATTTTATTTCTATGTTTAAGAAAATATGCACCTTAATAAAGCTCTTCTTGTTTACAATCTAGTATAATTAATTAAAGTCTGAGGATGAAACCACGCATGGAAGGGTCAAATGGAGAGATACTGGCTTAAAAAGTAACGTAGTTGGCAGATAAGGTCATTGCTAATTTAGATAGTTGAAACTTTTTAGAGGGTGGTTTATAGCAAAACCCAAAATCTGCATATAAACAGACTACTAGTAAGTATGGGTGCTTACATAAAAAAACATTTCTGAGAATGTCCACATTTTTACCGGTGTTTATAAAGGAAAAAGTTGATGGAATGTTTGGCTTAGTATATTGCAAGTGGAATATCTGTTGCCTTTGCTACAGATATATTGAAAAGTTATGGGTAAACCAGTTAATAGGACTGTGCCTGAAAAGTAAAATTAAATAAATGAAAACCCCACATGCTTTTCGAAGTTACTAGACTATATTGAGACTTTAAGTAAAAAAAAAAAACAAACAACCAAAACCAAAAACAACTGGTAATTTTAAGAAAAATCATTAAATGGATGCCATTGCATTAAAACCAGTCCTACAATGCAGCATAATCACAATACAACAGTGCAGTTGCTCAAATAAAGGAATTTAGGGTTTAGAGAAAAAATTTTAATGTGTTATTATGTATGCATTTGGTAATGCACAGTAACATGCAGTACTTTCTTGATCTCTTAGAAGCTTTGTACCAAGCCATTATTTTTTTTATAGTCTTAGAGGAAAGCCTCTTACAAGAGTCATTTCCATGGATGGAAATTATTCCACCTTGAAGTACTCGGTATGTTGTGTGTGTTCGTGTAGTATATGCTGCACATCTTGTTTACTTAGTTGCTTTGGGAAAGGCAGTAGCTGGGAGTCAGTAGTTGACACCAGGAATTTTGTCCATCCTGTTCCCCCAGGCACATTGTTTCCCAGAGGCTTATTGCCATCCTGTCCCAGATTTTTTAAAGAAGATGCTGTGGTGAAAGATGTCACTTGAGAATGGGCAGATACTGGTGCTTGTCCATTAATCTGTACTTCTGACCTTCTCTGTCCTGAAAAAAAAAAAGTTTTCCAAGTGAGGATCATGGGCTGAGATGAATAATTCCAGGAGGCTGAAGGCAGCACGTGTTGTACAAGTTAAGCACTTCCCTACAACAGCTGTTCCGCAGCCACCGACGGTGCCTCATCTGTGTGTTTAAGCAGGAGTGTGGTTTACGTCGAGCTGTGTTTAGGGTTTGGGGCTTTCTTTAAATTAATACTTATAAGATAAATCGAGAAGTGATGATCACTGGATAAATAGTATACTTGTTTCTCAGAGAAGCATTCAGAATAATTATTCATTCTGATATTCTAGTTAATTCCAGTTTGCTTTTTGCAAAATGAATTATTTATAGCTAGCACAAGGCACATCCTTCTGAGACATTCCAATCTATTGTGTATGTTTTTATGTATTATATACATATATATATTTATGTGTATTACTTTTGTGTATGAAAGGCATACATATAATCCTTTAAATTTGTGTAAAGAATGTTCTATAGTCCTGATACATATTGAAAGAATGTTTTGGGTATTCTGATGTGGTGGCTTTCAAAGGGGTATGTATATGTGTTTGTATGTCAAAGATTGCAAAATATATGTAAGGTAAAAGAACTGATGCATGAGTATCATTAAAGTTCATCCTGACCCTGAGTCAAACTGCTTTTGAGAGTTGGAGGGGGGAAAAAAAGTTCTGCATTACCATTTTTGCACAGCTTTACTATTTGGTTCCCTTGGGGATTTGAAATGTGGAAATATTATGGAATAGTGGCTGTCAATCTGAGCAAAACCGAGTAGTGGTGGAAATCTCATTAGTCTGTCCATCAGGTGAGATCTGAAACTGAGGTCTTGACCACTTGTGGTCATTAAAGAACTCGCTCACTGTTCACAGGAGTAAGGGTGTTAAATGCAGTGTCTTGGATAAATTCCAACTTGTGAAATTAGATTTGGTCTGAATTCCCTGCCAGTTTAATTCTTTGCTTCTTGTTCTTAACTATGCTTTGAGTTATTAAACAGCTGTTCACTTGTATCCTGAGCGTGTTTGCTTTTCATTGATAGGAAGAGTTTTTTAACAGTGTATTTACACCTTAATGAAGTAATATAGAAAAAAGTTATAAGCAATCTCAAGTGGAAACTACAGTGTTAAAGCTTTATCATGCAACAACTTGGTCATATATTGCCAAAAATGTATATGCTGTGTTCTTTACTGGCTCTTAATTTTTAAGCCAAACCGCACACTGTGGTAGGATTAACGCAGAACCAGTCTGTGGCACATAGTGCAATCTTATACTCAAAACATACCCTTCTGTCTCACAGCATGTACAAATGTATAATGGAAAGATCCGTGTGACATTTTCCATGTGTCCATTCATTTGCGTACCCAGCATTGCTCTCTCTCTCTGCCTGCAGAGCTGGGCCATTGGCCACAAGAGCCACGTGCAGCTTGTAACCACCTATAGTCCCTCTTTTGAGGGGCCTTGTATAAACTCTCTATCTGTAGCGATTAAAGATGTATTTGCTCATAGGCATATTTGTTTCTACATACTAATGGCAATTTGTTCTCTCTGCCTATTTTCCTTCTATTGTTGGTCCTCAGCCCGCAATGGGGCTCAGAGAACCAGCAATGCCTGACCAAGACCTGGAGAGCACGTAGGCATTCTGCCTGTGAAGGAGAACAAGGAGGTAGCAGCAGGCCATGGTGTCTTCCAGTAACCTCACAGATTACAGTAGCACCGAAGAATCTTCCCCGGCCTCAGAATAAGGCCGTCATAAATTTTCTTTTTCCCCTCTTTTCAACTTGTTGGCCATCAGCATGTAACTGCATGTGGAAAATACTGATTCCCAGGGTGCAATGTATACTCTTCCATTCCCATTTCCTCCAATAGCTCAGGACTTGGCCAGCTTTCGTTCTGTACGGGTTCTCTTCACCTGTTGGTACCACTGTCTTACGTAAGACATGGAGACCCACCCTCTCGTCTGCCAGGGACTAGGGGAATAAGAGTACCTTGATTTCAGCTTAGTCTGTGTTTCTGTACCTCAGGTAAGTTAGATCTACAGGAGATACCAGAAGCCACATACAGTGAAATGATGCTTCACAAGTGTAAGGGCAGCATTACTGCATCCAGGCCTGAGGGAGTGCTGTACGTATGGCCGTGTATGTGTACAATCACAGGAAAGAACTGTCTCCCTTCAAGTGTTTGGAAATGTTCCAAACACATGCGGTTAAACACCTCCTTGCACGTGTCATCCCCAGTTACCATTTCTCATTGGGCACTTTTCATAATGGGCATGTTATCAGGTTATTGGAGAGTAGTCAGGCTGTTTTAACAAGTCATCTGTTCTATGGTGACTGACTATTCTTCTTCTTCTTAGATTACATCAAATGCCTTTCTCACTTATGGGCAAACTACCTTATGTCTTCATGGAGTATAAGTAGTCACACAGTCATATCAGACTGTTGATGCAGCATGTTTACACCAGAATTTACTTCCTTACTTTGAGTGTCCCTTTCCATTAGCTATAGGAGATGTTTATCTTAGTTTTTTCCTATAATCCAAGCCATGTCCTCGCTTTTCATACGCTGCTGCCTATTTCCTGCATCCATCCAAATAGCCTTTAGAGTAGTTCTTGCCTCTGAATTAGGCATACTCAGCTTGTCAGGCAGTGTGGCACTTGCCACATTTCTGTAGAAATGACATCTCTAAGTCCGTTCCTCAAAGACCCAGTTCAGGAACACGAGAGGAGCATTACAGTCTCCTCTCATAGCAGCAACTCAGACACTATGCCCCTATTTTGTTGGATTTAAATCTGGTCTGTTGTTAGAAAAAAATATTTCCGTAGTCATTCTAGTCGATAAGCAAAATAGCTAATACAGTGTAAGAATTAGGAAGGTGTTAAAATCTTTCTCAGACGTCTGTTCATTCACAACAGCTCTGACTGTGGCTGTGTTGGGTTTCAGTCCGCAACCCAAATAGCTTAACGTTTACCAAAGGAGGTTTGGTTCTAGGAGCTGTTGTGTTACCACTGATGTAAATCATGTTGTCTGCAGCCAGGCAAATGAAAACGTTCACATGTAACTTCTCAGATACCGTCAGACACTAGACTTTTAAAAATATATTATTGATTTATTGATTTTTAATAACTGTGTCCTGAGATATTTTTGTCCAATTATTGTTGTAAGAAGAATTTTTTTTTTTCATTTAGAATTTCAATCTATATCCAGGGTTTTTTTGTTTAGCAAAACAATCTAATTTAAGCTGCAATCTATCAAAGCTACAAGTTAGAATCATATTACCTTCCCTAAATTTATGAGTACTGTACTGCTGTGGACACATTTTCACTTATGAATTGCCATCGCCTGTAAAAGCAGAGATGTTTAAATAATCTGGATTTAAAATGGAAATACTTTCCAAAAAATAATCATAGTTTTTACTATCTTTTCATCATATAAACGTGTAATGATGGTAAAAGACAGTGTGAACTTTATAGGAGTAATATTTCCAGTATTTTCAACACAAAATGATGGAAAGACATTTTTATTAATTTTAATAAATTTAATTTAGTGTCCAGTCCAGGAAATAATTGATCACACCTAAGGTGAGTAGTTTCGCTCACTTCACTGGGACTATTAATTGATTTACATTTCAAGAAATATATAATTGTTTATGTGATAGCATCCCCAGGCAGGAATAAAATAATTTGGCAATAAATTGTCACTTTAAAATATAACCTTCCTAAGTGCATTCCACATATGGTCATAGCTGGCAGAATTGGTGGGCTAGAAAACAAAACAGAAAATAAGTTTTCTAGGCACCAGGAAACGTGAATCCTGCGAGTCGCACCTGCACCTGAAGGCAGAATTCTTCTGCCTTGAATCCTGGTCTGAGTGACCGGGTACCACGGGCTGATGCATCCTCA
Source organism: Gallinago undulata (assembly GCA_026546715.1). Taxonomy (NCBI): domain Eukaryota; kingdom Metazoa; phylum Chordata; class Aves; order Charadriiformes; family Scolopacidae; genus Gallinago; species Gallinago undulata. Next base: position 34,257,610 of record JAOTQQ010000052.1, on the reverse strand, counting down.
TTTATTTCTCGCTTGGATTTAGAGCACATCTTTCTTACGTGAGATGTTATGACACCTTCTCTTGAAGTACATCAAGTATTAAAGGAAAAATATTTGCATGTAATTTTTGAGACTTTGTTCTTTAATCTTGTTTTGAGTGAGGAGTATATTGGTTATAAACAGCTTGGAAGAATCCTTACATAAGTCTTCAAGATGGGAATTGATTACTAAGTAAGCTTGAATCTCTGGGAATTTGGCTTCTATTTTACCTGCATGGCAGTCATTCTCCTGTATTTCTGCACACATTCCAGTCACGTGTGTCACATCCAGTTGGTGGTCTCTGTTGTGTCCCTGCATGTACTCTAAGCCTGCTCATGGTTCTGCTGTGTAACAAATTCAACATAATTGGTATTCAGCGCTCAGGCAGACCTGTGGTTAAATGTGTAAGAAAATAGAAGTGCCTGGTGTCTATAAACAGGTAATCTCATTAGATTAATGATATTTTGTGCTGCTGATGATAGTATTCTTGTAATGCTTGCATTATTTGGAGTTGCATGCTTTGCTGTGAATATGTGGTCCATGGTAGCAATTTCTGCTCTGAATGTGCTCTTTGTACAAATAATCAGGCAGTACAAGCAGAGTAACTTTAAACTCAGATCTTCATTTCTCTTAGTAAATAAATTAGTTAAACTTTAGGTGCAGGGTCTTGTTTGTCCTGTATAGGAGGTCATACTGAGTATGTGTATCACTGAGTGATGTACTGCTGAAGCTTGGTGTTAAAGACTTTATTTGACTGTAGAACTGTGTGGTCTCAAATCTACTGAAATGAAGGAAGGCATATTGTCATTTTCTGTGCAGAAAAAAATCTTATTGAGGCAGTGATCCCAAAGCTCAAGCAACTAAAGCAACTGGAAGGTTTGACTAGACCTCCTTTCTCCCTTCCCCAAATTTTTATGTATGCATACAAAGAACTTTATTTGAATGTAACTTTATTTCCATTTCAGAAATAGTGGTAACTGAAGGATAAAGGTTGTATCTTGGTTTTGCTATAACATCTGCTGACTAGGATACCTGTTGTTCCTTGGTTAGCCACTGAGATTTTTTTTTACTGATTTGGGAAATACGGCTCAGAGATCTGGTTACGTGAAAAAATTTGTTGGCATCAGAGTAGTGAATCTCAACTCCCTTCTTTTCTTGATTGCACAAATTAGATGTGAATTAAAACCCCACCTCAAGGACCGTGTGTGGCATTAGTTAGTGCAGTACATCAGCGTGGAGCTGCACACCATCACCGCTTTCTGCTTCTCCTCCTGGCTACTAAAATTTTGCTGCTTCCATGTCTCTTACCTCTTTGCTACATTCTTCAGGATTCTGCCTCTGTTCTCTAATATTAACTGATAAAGAACACCAGTTGTTCTCCACAGAAAGCTGACCACAATGTTTTTTCCCAAGTCTGTGATGCTTTTAACCATGTCCTAAAACGGTGGCACTGTTTCATTTGATGAATAATTGGTGTATGTAACATTTGGTTAAAAAAGTACGGGTGGACAGCAGAAGGTATGCCTGTATCTTAACATCTTTCTGAGTTTTCTAAGTGGGAGGAGAAGACGTGGCTTTGGAGCACCTTCTGGAGCAGTGGGTGCCTTTTTCCTTTGGCAAAACTGAGCATTCTTGTGTAACAGGAACGTGTCGATCAGAGGGCACAGCTGGTATATACATGTTTTCTGTATTCAAGAAACCTTACCCTGTTCCTGGGCATAATACAGAGTCTTTCTAGTCTTTCAGTTCACAGGAGCTGCAAAAGGGTGTATTTCAGAGTGCAAACCAACTTCTGTCAGGCTCAGGGGGTACATGTCTTCTAGCTGAGAACAACCAGTCAGCACAGACACTTTCTGCTCATCTGTTGGCCTTAGAGATGCCTGATTTTTCTTTTTTTTTTTCTTTCCTTATTGCTTACCTGCTCAAAGGGTAGTTCATAAGGCCCCGGACAAACTAAACATACACACAAACGGCCGCCTTCACTAGTATGGTGGTCAGGTAGCTGCTGTAGTTGGGTTAGATGGGTCGCGGTTAGTGAAGGTCTCCATTGTACAGTCCTAACAGGTCAAGTCAAGCTTGATCCAGGGGCCTGATTTATTTTTAACCTTATGTAGTCACACTTGGAATTAATAAGAGCGTAGACTCAACGATGACTGCTGCCCACCTACAAAGGACCATCAGTGATTTCAGTGTGGAAGGTGACCTCCCAGCATTGCCTGTTTGTCTGGCTGGGTTGTACCTGTTGCTGTCAGGCGTCTTTCTCAAGTTATGCAAATCTATCTTTAAATTCCTTTTCTGTCCATAAAATGCCCAATGCTTGTAATAAAGCTTGTGGAAGGAGGCATGCTGACAGAAGGATCCACTTGATGATTTATTCTTTTACTACAGCTTTTTTATACTATTCCTTGTACTATTGTGCCTTATGATGATTTGGATCAAACCCCTTATATAAACAAGGTGGATATAAAATGGAAATAGTAAAGATAAGAAATTTACTTTCCCTTCTCTTGGGGAGTAAGTACAAGCAGATCCTGAATATTTGGCATTTAGCCTAACGTTGAAAAAGGCCCCAGAACATGTCAGGAAGTATTTAATAGATGATTGCTGATGACCAGCTGCCAGTCAAATGTACAAAAGCCAAACCAAGCAGGCAGAAAAACAAAAGACTCAGTAGTTGTATCTACATCCTCTTAAATTACATTATGACAAATGCTAAACAGGAGGAGGAAAAAAGAGCATGGAATGGAACTTAAAACCTACCAATTATTTATTTGCAGGAGTCCCCTAATAGTTTCCTGTATGTGTCTGGGTTGTGCAGCAGAAATGAAATCCTAGTTCAGAATGTGTAATCAGAATATAAAATTGTTTTTATTTTAGCTAGAGTTTTGATGCCTGTGGCATGAAAATAAGTCTGTAGGGTTTCTGTGATTTGAGGGGAGGAGTAGGAGGGGGATTTTCAGACAGTAACAGTTGTTCAATTATTATGTATGGGATAGGTTAAGTTAAGGAAAAAAATAATTTGCTGTTTTTAAAAGTAATAGAATATGCTATTAAACCATTGCAGAGCAGCAATTTACTTTTAAAAATAAGAGTTTACCACATTCGAAAATGGTAGGGAAGCATCTTTGAAAGCATGTAAGTTTGGATTTTAAAAATAATAGCTTTGGATATTCCCAAAAGTAATTCTTGTTTTGATTTCTCCTTCTGCTCTCCAAAATGTAGCGTGCTTCCACATGGATTTGTAGGGACTGGATTTGTCTTCAGAAATTTAGTATTGTAAGATAAAAAACAGGGTCAATAAGCACAAATTGTACAGTGCTGTCAGGACTAAGTTAATCTAATAATGTCTTAAATGCTAAATAATTCAGTTAATTTGCAGTCTTTACATGTGTAGCATCTCCTACAAGGTTTCACAACAAAGAACTTACTTTGGCTACAATGGTAATTCAGAAGAAAAGAGGGTAATGATCTGAAGCTCCTGAAAGGTTTGCAAGGGATATTGTAGTTTTACAGTTTCTATCAGATGGAGCATTATTTTCAGCTTATTTTTATGAAAGCTTTGGTTGTTTTGTTTGCATGTATGTGTGTCTTTTGTGTGTGTGTGTGTGTGTGTGTGTAGACGTTGGTGCATCATTTATATATGCTTGTAAAACCCAACTGGTCCCTTTTTTATCCTCCTTTCCTGCTTATTTCTACTGACTCCTATGTTTAAATACTGAGTAAGTTTAAAGTATTGCTGGATCAGAGTTTTTGAGACACATCAATTATTTTGTGATTAGAAAGTCAGTTATAGCTGATGCTTTGCTGGCAGGTCTATTGGGCTTTGTGCCTTTCCATTGTTAACATGCTTGTGAAAGAAGACTAAATGTTCAGAAACTTGTAATTAGTCTTCCTCCTCTCTGTTAAGTTGCTGTTGCCTTTTAAAGGAGGGTGGCATATTGCTCCCTTGGAGGCACAGTGGAAGGATGGAAGGAGTCAGTGGTCAGGAAAAGGATGATCATCAATCGATATCAGATGTCATAGGGAGGATACATTAGAAAGAGTGAGGCTGGTGAACTACTCCAAAAAGCCTTCAAAGTGCCAGACACTGGAAACTATAAGCCCTCTATATGCTTACAATGAGGTGCATAAAACATAAAGCAATATTATTTTGTATCGTCACTGTTTAACAAACTACTTTGTCATACCCACCCCGAGCTCCAGGAGAAAGCTTGTGGTCCCAGCTGTCTCATTGATCATATGCCACTAGTCATTGCAGCACACACAATTGAATTGCTTTTCCCTCAGGGAAACAATGTCTCCAGGTGTGCTAATAATAAAATTAATAGCTTAGAGAAACTGCTTGCCACAGCAGCTGTGGCTCTACAATGAGAGGATCGATTCCAGTGTTTAACTGTCCTAATTCCATAGTGGATACCCGACTCAGCCACCGCTGAGATGCATTCAGTCTCACAGTTAATCAATACGTTCCTGATTTAAAACAAAGAACCAAGATTCGGGATTAGAAGTCTTTCTGAATAAAAGGATGTAGGTTAAAACTGTCAACACCCTTCAACTGTTATCTTAGCATAGAAGTTAGGAGTGCTTTAGTTAGTGCCTCCACTGGAAGTAAACGTGATCGTACTGAATATATCCTACTCATTTTGTGAAACATTGGCTTGTAAATAGTAGAATGTAAAATGTCACTTAAATCATCTTGAGCTGGCATTTTGTAGAGCTTCATGCATTTTGATTGTAATTGATAATATTACTTTAGTGTGGATAATGTATGTAGTCATACACCGCAGCTATTACTCTGTCAGATAGTGCTCCTGCCAGTAGCCACAGGTTTGGCTGCCAGCAACGTGTCTGAAAGGGGCACACGTGCTTTTTGTATTGGATTTTGAGGAGATCTCCATTCTGAATGCTTATAAATGACAAAATTTGGCCTGTGTATGAATGAAAATATGCATTCTTATAAGTTGATAGTGGGAAGTGAAAGAGGATTGCACATTACTGGTGGAACAAGTGGCTGAAATTTCAGTGACAGCCTTCTTACTTGCAAGAGGAATGAGAAATTTGTTAAAAAATCACAGCTTGTTTACCAAAGCTTCTTTTAAACTATAATTTGGTCTAATGACAGCCATTATTGTTACTTGTCTTGCTTATATCCTTAGATGATTACAACTCCACCACAGCTAGCTACCACAAGTTAGTACAGTTAGTGAGGGAGGCGGCTGGAGGAGGCCTGAGGCCTTTCTTTCAGCCATTAAGCACGGCAGTTCCCTGCAGAGGGAAAAGAAATCATCCTTTCTTCTCCCTCAGATTTCAGTGAAGGGGATTGAAATCAGCTCTTCCTGTTGCATTCAATACCACCGGAGGAGTGTGGCTTCATTGGATTCGTTAGAGTCTAAGAAATCTAAGGATAACCATGAGAAGAAGTTTAGGAGTGCTGCCCGAATGTGGTGGGAGGCCTTGTGGGCCGTGGGCAGTTGGAGATTGTACTAGACCTGAGAAAAAGAAGGGACTTAGGGAAGAAAGGCTTCTAAACAAGTGTAAGTATTAAAATACTGTTTGTAACCTAGAAAAGATTGATGTATGTGATACGAAACATGTACAGGTGTCGCTGTTACTTTCTTTACATCACTTGGCAGAGAGAATAGGGAGAAAACTCTCCTGTTACAGAAGCGTCACTGAGTGGTGAGCGAACCACGGTGCCATCATCTCCCAAAAGATCCCTGCTCTCAAACCTCAGCCACAGTACTCGGCAGTAATGTGACTTGACAGGGAAAGATGAGGGAAATGAGAAAATCCCTTACAAAAGGGACTTCAACCACCTGCTCTTTAGACAGACCAGCAGGTAGGACACGGCCGGTGTGGGTGGGAAGTGCCAGCACTGAAGAGATGAAGGCCTGGGGGATGTGCAGGCCTGTGAGGTGCACGCTGCACTTGGTATCAGACCTGTTGCATTTTTGTTTTGAGACTCCAGCCTTTTTTTTTGCATTCGTTATTATGACAGATGTGGTAGAGGCCCCTGCTTCTATTTTTATCAAGTTGTGTTTCAGTGACTTTGCTTCGTCATAAATTGCTTTCACTTTTAAGTCTCTTAATGAATGAAACAACGTCCAGAGATGAAATGTCTCAGGATAAATTGTTTCAAGAGAGTATCTAGGGCCACGACTGGATCACTAATTAGTTGTTTATTCTTTTCTCCTCTGTGTCGCGGTGTCAAACGCTTTGTATGCAAAGGTTGAGGGCAAGAGATAAATTTATTAAGCAGCAGCAAACTTTTCCCTAAGTGGGAGCGTGGCCTAGTTATGAGGGCAGGCAGAGTCTGAGAATGGGGCTGTATGGCACGTTTCTGAGGCAGTTAACTTTAAATGATTGCTGGGAGCTAACAGTAGGAACAAAAGCAATCTTTTCTGGGTTTCATTGTTTATATAAATAAATTCGTTAGGAAAAAATGTGCTTTGAGTTACTCGGATACACTGCTGGACATAGGCTTCCAATGGGGAAGCTCTTAAAGGTGCAAATTAGAGTTTGGTCTGTTGCTTCAATGCATTTGCAAGTAGTGGGGCTGAGAGTCTGAGTAGTGTTAGGAGATCTGTAGGATTGTGTTCTGGAAGAAGTCCAAGAAACTGGTTTTATCTGAAGAACAGAGTTCAGATGAGAGATCAAAGAAATCGTGCTTCTCCTACCATATGAGGGTGTTGGTCTGAATGAGAAGTCTCTTTAAGACCTCTCTCAAAGGTCCCACTCAATGGAGACCTTTTTTTTCAGTGGGTGTCATTGCAGATGAAGTTTGTCATTGATCTAAAAAAAAATTTGGATTGCATTTTCCGTCTTTTAACAGCTGCAAGGATTCAACTCTATTAAAAACCGTCATTTTCAAGAAATGAGGGTACGCTGCAGTAGCGTACCTAAATTGTCTATTGTTCTGTGTTCTGAACTTCTGCACTGAGGCAGGAGTCCCACTGACCAAACTGATACATGATTGCATATTTAGAAGTGTAGTGTAAGGAAAAAAAAATCCTTATGCTGTATCACAGCAGCTGTTTTGTCTTTGGTTATTTTCATTTTCATTAGTTTTTTTTCAGAACATACATACTGAGTGAAATGTTCTCTAAATCTATGTCAGGTAAAGTGTGTCCTTCCTACATAAGACTGCAAGTCACTTGCGCAGTCCAAGATATATTAATTTTTATTATGCAGTAATATACCCATTGAGGATCCTTGTTACCTGAGTGTGGTTTTTGTATCTGAATTTTTGCTAAGGTGGATGTTTCTGAAGTGATGTACAAGTCACATAGCAGTAGAGCCTATTCATGGTACTGGCCTAACCATTATTTTTTTTTATCCAAAAAATGCCATTGAATTTTTTATTGTGTTTTAAACTATATTCAGCTTTAAGAGAACTAATTCCATAAGCTGCAGAGGTGCATCAATAACTGAATAATTAAGAGACAGCACTTAGTGTTCATTAATATTACACTTACTAGATTAAAACAATGAATTTTTATTACATAGAGTTGTATAAGAAGTCATTTCGATTAAGACGCAGTCTTTTCTTATAATGGATGTTGGTTCCATACAGGATAACAGATGAAAATCACCTTTAAGAAAAAATAAAAATTGTGTAGAGAAAGAGGGAAGCAAACGTTTTTCATCGTGGCTTGCCAGTACTCACAAACATGATTTAACAATTCTTTTGTCTGCTTTTAATTGGACAGAATTAACAGTTGGCTTAGGGTCATGATGTATGTTTAACTTGTTAAAGCCCATCTTTACATTTTCTGCTTTATACCTAGTCATTATCCTTATGTTTTTGAAAATAAATTTCAGCTATCTAGAGAGTTTTAATATTATGGTGTAGTCTTGAAAGATGTGAACAGTATGTTTCAGACCACAACAAAAATCCCTAGTGAGTTGCATTGGTACATTAGGATTGTGTATGGCTACCTGTAAATAAGAACCACTGTGTGGATGTGCTTATAGGTTGGTTTCAAAGAAATTCCAAAAAGCATAGCACATTGTATCATACACATCTTTAATAAATCCTATTGAGATTATAATCATAAACTGAAACCTGGATTTTGTTTGCAGTTGAGCTGGACTTCGACCAACTGTTGTGGGAGGAGGGTGAGGGAGCTGGACAGCAAGCGGGGTGCAGATGCCCAGTTCAGGGGCTATCCAGAGGGGTCCCTCTAGCTCTCAGTTCCCTCATTGGAGCCCAGAAAGGGTGGTGCTTTGGGTGTTGTGTGGAGTAGGAAGAACAGCTGCTGGTGCAAAGCTCTGAGTTAAGTTCTGAGATGTTGAGAGAAGGCGGCAGCTTTGCAGGAGTCCTTTTCTGGCTACCTGCATCTCTCTCTTGGTACCCCCTCTGCATTCACAGGGCCTCAGTCAGGGTGGCAGAGAGAGGACCCCTCATGAGAAGGATCATCCTGAATTGTCATTGTTCCTGTTGCACTGGTGGCTTTTGTGTGCAGCCAAGAGAAAGAGGTGGAAAGGGGGAAGCAAAATTCTGTGCTAAAGCTTTGCTGAAACTAAATAAACTTTCATAAGGGGAAAAGGCGTGTTTTCTTTAACCCTTAGGCTATCTCCGTGATAAATTTCAAAGGTTTGCTGTGAGCAACAGAGGTGTTAGTACTTCCTAAGTAGCTTGTAAAATGTGAAGCTAAGCCTTGAATTAAGATGTTAAGCTTTGTACAAGTCTTATCAATCCCTCCTGTAACATCCCGGTATAGCTTCCCACAATGTAAAGTTTTGATTTGTGATGGCATTAAGAGGATAGTGCCACACAAATGCAGATCTCTGTCTTTAATGGGTTTTTAAAACTATTTTTAAAAATAATTTATTTAACCATAATATGCCTTTTCTGGTGTGTTGTATAAAAAAGAGCATCTCCTTTCATTTATAGGCTTGGGCTCTAGTGAGAAGGTGTTGTCAGGGATTAATTTTAATCATATTCAGATTCTCATCTCTTAACTAATTTAACAAATGAACCCAGTACAGACAGTGTTTCCACTTGTGCCTATAAAAAGTGGCTTTGTGTTACCATTCAAAGTCTAAATACCTGTAAACTGAAGTTCTAGAACACAGGCATGGAAAGAAATATAAATGCATAATAATTCTAAGGCGATGGTCTTTATTATCCTTTTAATGAACAGCTGAATTACACTGCAAGTTTATAAGCCTTCTGTGAATATTTTGGTTTCTTGCACAATGACTGTTTAGTCTCACTTGACCCCAGTGAAATTACGAGAGGTGAATCTGATTACTAGTTACAATCTGAAATACTCTTTGATCAATTTTGTCAGCTTTACTTTTTCCTGTGGGACAGACCCTCAAAATGAATATAATACTTTTATAAGTTTGGGGGGGTTTCCCCTCCATTTTCCAGTGCGGGAGAGTTAGAACTTAGGAGAAAGAGGATTTTCTCTCCATCCCTAATTTCTTTCCCAGTTTTTTTTTTGTTTTTTTTTTTAAACTTCTATTCTGTGATAGCCAAATGCTATTGCTTGATAACACGTCTGAGCTTTTCTCCTTCAAAATTAAAGGATGTGTAATACTTACAGAAAAAAATCATTACAAACATGGAGGCTCAGAAGGCAGAGATCTAAGCCTCTAAATTACTAGTAAGTCTTTTTTTAGGAAGTTATAGAAAGACTGTAAAAGTAATTTTGAAAGATAGTAAGTAATATTTATTAGATACTTAATGTACACAAGATAATGCTGACATTTCATTTCATAGATACTTTCCTAAGACTGTAGAACATCAGTTTCTTAGGAAGGGGATATAATTTAGGTAAGACTTTTAGGTCATAAATGTGAAATAAACCCTCTCTCTATCATTAATACCAGATGATGTCAATCACTTCCCTCATGCAAATAATCACTATAAATAGAGCAATTACTACATAAGCAGTCAATTATAAACTGTTGCATTGTGGAAAAAACCCACAGTACATTGGCTTGCTGTCATTTCCAGAAAGGGTTTAACCTTTTACTAAAAAATAAATAAGTGATTATGATTCAGTGGGAAAGATCTAGAAAAACTGCTAAAAGGGAAGAAGAAAGTGATGTTTCTTTCACTTGCAGAAGTTAGAAAGTTCAGTGTTCTTAGCTGAGTTCCATTTCTTTCTAAGCATATTTAGATTGAGATGCTAGATTGAAAAGAAGATCCTTTGTTTTTGCAGGGCCACAGGGGCCACAATTCCTATTTGACTAGTGAGGGGAAGAGAGTTTTTTAAGAAGAATGTTCACAGCTGCAGTTTAGTTCCTCAAGCCTTTGTTCAGCAGGGTGGCACAACACCACGAATTACAGGACTGACTCAGCTCTTCAGCAGATGTGGATTGTTTACAAACCTCTTTTTTGGGGGTTTGAATTTTTTTGTTGTTGTCACTGTTGTTCCTGAGTAACTACCGGAGTGCCCCTTAAAAGAATTCTGCCAAGCATTAAAGTTACTGCGTGACGAACCACATTTGTAGAACTTAGCATTCTTAGCTGTAAATGTTAATATGATAACACCAAAACAGAACCGCCCTCTCTATTATTTAACATTTCTACAGATTATATTGCTGTTATGGAGAGGTAGTGTCATGATAAGTAGTTCTTACTGTGTTCCAGTGACACAATTAGTTTCTTCGGTCTTGTGTTGTAGACTTAGAAAAAACTGGTATGTGTATGTGCAACACTTAGACTCTGTGATTATAGAGGATTCATTAGATATGTTTGCACACTAGCATGTCCACATTCTGCACCAAAATAAACAGAATTATCGAATAAGAAAATGTGGAGCAGTGGTCAAAACTGGAAAGAGAAATGTTACATGAATACTTAAAACATTAAATTAATCTCCTAGAAATAAATGGTAAGGTCAGTGAGACAAGAAAACTGCTTCCATGGGCAGGGGAGGTGATGGAAGCGATGACATCAGATGTGTTTGTAACTAGATTCCAGAACTTTTGGACAAGCTTCCTGCTGAGGGAGCAGCCATGCGTCCTTTACTTTCATCTATAAGTCTCAGAATTGTGATTTTGAGGGCTGTTAATTGACTATTCTGCTTTTTTATTGAGTTGGGACTCTGTACATCTCAGTTAATATGCTGTAATGAATATGGTAAATGTATGTACCTCATTAGTAAAATCTGGGAAGTGAGATTTGATACTTCTTCATACATAATCAGTGATTCTCAGGTTCTTCACAGTCTGTTTCACAGTAAAAACAAATATGTTTCTCTTGTATTACTATTATATCCTTCTCTATCCCCATTTGGATGTGTGTTTAAATGAAGAAGAAATCCTCACTGTATTATTTACATACACTGCATAATATATAAGCAGTACTCACTGTTGAATAAGATGAATTTAACTGTCATTGTATGTTATTGTAATTACTGCAGTCATAACAGTACTGAAATTTCTCCTAACGGCTTTCTGTCATGGATGCTTTTTGAATAGGCTGCCTTACCTTACTTTAGAAAGCTTTTTCGAATTGCAGTGGAAGTAAGTGACTCTGTGAGCTGAACATGTTTTCCTTCTGGAAGTAATCACTGTACAAAGTGAGACACAGTCCTGAAATTCTATATAGGAGAATATGTGTAGCCCTTGATCATCTGTGGTAGCTACAAATAATTATAACTACTCTGTGTTGAACACGTAACTTGTTAAAAGCACTAACCTTCAAAGGGATCAAGTGATTAGGACTGACCTCTTCAATCAAGTATGTTCTGAGACTAAAACAGTCTGTAAAAGTGCATACCTCAAACACGAGGTAATTCTGTTTCCAAAATGCAGAGAAAAGCAAGGTCAGAACCTACACAGAAATTAGAAATTGTGTAATACCAAAGAATAGGGGTGTAATGCTGCGGGATGGAAATGAAGTCTGCCTCCTAGTTTGTGAGCTGTTTCGTATAAGGCTCCTGTGCTAGAACACGGGTTTATGGATAGGAAATTTAATTCGGAGACCTTTTATGTATAAGGAATCTAGTTCTCAGGAGGTGAAACTACAGGGAAAAAAAGAGATCTGTTTGTTCCGTATTTTATTATTCAAAATGTTCGAGTTGGTTGTTTTGAAAAATGCCTGAAGTGAATCAGATATAGTGAAGAAATCTTTGGGGTTTAATTACACAGTACTGCCACCTAGCATCAACTCACAGATTTGTATGTGTGTTTGTAGATTTACAGCTGTATCACTCTCAGGCTTTTACTTAAATTTAGTTTTCTGTTGAAACTTTAAGAGTATAAGTGTCTGTGCTGAAAAAAGACATTTGTTACATGGTAAACCTCAAATATTAAAGCGAAAAGCTTTTTAATTCAGACAAATGGAAACAGGAGTAGTAAAAGCTTTTTTGTTAAGTAGATATAGTTAATATTATAGCTAATATTAATGATTTCCAAGTTTTTCTTGATAGATGCCATGTTAATGAATGTTACTTTTCTAGCAGGTCTCAAAATAAAATGTTTCATTTTCAATTAGTGATGTCTTTGCAAAATCAAGCAGAAAATGGAACATGAAGAAATCTCCCCATCTTTTTAGTACTCGTTACATGTTCCTAAAAAGAAAAATGTCTGTGGGGTAGTAATAATCAGGGTCACAGTCATTAAGACATGACTGGCTCTGTATGTGGCAACTAGATATTTTACATTTGGAAATTTGTGAGGTTTGTTGAGGTGCTTCATGCTGACATACAAGGGAAGAATCAGCTTTCTTAATCATATATCCTTTTAGTATAGCACAGTGTGAAGTCTTCCATGATATTACTCTCAAGAGTAGTGTGAAGTTAACACATCCAATCAAAAGCCTACTTTGCCTTAATAATCTTTCAGTGCTTTTTTTCTATTTTATTTTATAATAAGAAAAAAAAAGAAAAAAACCCAAAGCAAAACATTAAGCTTAAATTGGTGCTGTGTTTAATGAGTCCTTTATAGGATGTAATACCAAGTGTGAATCAATAGACATGCCGGAATAACTTCCAATACAACCTTGTAGAGTTTTTAAAATTAATTCTTATTCAAATTATTGACTTGTTGTGACTTACTGGGGTTGCAACTGGAGCAGTTTTTCATCCTAATTAGGAGGTTAGGTTCCACTGCTCAAACTGCAGATAATAGTGTAATGATTGTCATCTTGAAACATAAAAATCGATGTGAGATACTATCAAAATCTGCCGACTGTCACAAATTATGGAAATTATTCAGGGTTTTAGAAACACTGCTAAATAGTGTTTCCTTTTATTCTTTATAACATATTCAAGCACAGCTACTCAAGAGAATGTCTATTAACATAAAGCAAATATCAAGTGGTGCTCAGATAGTTAGGGCCACCTCTTAATCTGTAATATAATTTACAAATATTTTATGGGAGATACAGCATACTATTACTTTTTATTGTATTAAAATCAAATATCTTATTACTAATTATGCAGCAGGGTTATATTTTAGTTAACACTGTGCTGTTTTCTGGTCAATTTTATTTGCTTATGCATTAAAGAAACTAGAATGTGAAGGTAATTGCCACATACATGCCTGTACCTTTCCTTCACTTGTAACATCATGAGAATTGGAAAATTTTAGGTCACTCTATAGATACATATTCCATCTTTTCTTTTACTGTTTTCACACAGCTATGTCAAGGGTCAAAAATGAGAGAGGAAGAAAAAAATGTTAGTTGTCACTGGGGCTGTGCTTCAGTTAGAGGTTATTTATAGTGAGTTTGTTTTTAATATTTGATGTACACAGACCTTTCTATCTCAGTCAGGTGTAAATCTGAAAACCTTCTCTGCTATAATTGCCTTTGGAGGTCTATGGGAGGTTTTAAAGGTTCCTGTTGATTCTGAAAATAATCTGAAGAGAGTATTTTCTTTCTATTTAGATTAAAAATCCATGAAATAATAACAAACTTGCAGGTTTTTTACTAAAACTGCCCAGAATATTTGCTTGTAGAAATAAATAAATAACTATCCAAATGCATGAAATGTACAGTTACAGAAGTGCACAAGATACACACTATTTGATTAGTCCCTGAAAAATTATTGGATAGTTTCCCATTCCATCTGCCCTTTATACACAATTTATTCTCTTGCTTTCTTAGGTTCCATAATGAAAAAAGTCTTCTACATTTAAATATTTGTGTATGTCATGTATAAGGGGAAATGAGGAGCAAAACCTTGGATTAAAAAAAAAAAATGCTAAAGCTTGTGTGTGACCATTCACTAAGTTGCCTCCGTGTTGGGCCTTGTCTCCTTGGAAGTACCTTAAAGCAACTAATTTCAAGTTTTGTAATGAAACACTGCGAGTTTGGAGTCCAAATCTTACATCTTATTTTGCATTTCCTCTTCATCACATATGTACATAGGGAATTGCTGAAAATTATTCCTAGTGGTCTTTTGAAAGAACACAGGACTTTGGAGATAGAAAGCACAGAATCAGAGAGTGGTTGAGGTTGGAAGGGATCTCTGGAGGTCATTTTGCCCACGCTTCTGGATTATGTAAGACTTCTCAATTTTCTTCTTTTCTTTTTGAAGACTTTCTATTAAAACAGTAATGTCCATTGCGTTTGCAAGCACGTTCAGACTCAATATGGGTTCCAATTAGAGTTTAAATGAACAAATGAGAGTGGATCTTCATACAGCAGGTAGCCTGTGCTCATGAGCCTCCGTGCCAACATGCAATGGGGCTGCAAAAATAGGAGCCATGACATAGGCTCCAGAGGAGACTGAAAAGTACTTTCAATCTGACTTCCCTCACATGACTTTCACTAAACCCGGAGGTAAAAAGACCCTGAGTTTGGACATACCAAACCTACATCCTCTCTACTTCTTTTTCTGTGGATTTCTACTACTATTTCTACTTACTGCCACTGCTGCAAAGAGGGTGCTGGGTGCGATGGACCGGTGGTCAGAAACACTTCTGTCCTCCTCAGGTATTTAACAGGAAGCAGCAGTAAGTGTGAGGGAGAAGGTCCTTTGCGTGAGAACTGCAGGTTTCAAATCTTGATAGAATTACCACCTGCCTTAATTATAAATTTCAATTGTCTGTGCTCTAGCAATGTCCTGTAGAGAGAGAAGCTGCCAAACTTTCCATTGCTGGTAGTATAACAGCATTGCTTTACTGCGTTTAAAATATATTTGAAGTTTAAGAATTGGAGGGACCCTTTACAAAATTGTAGAGTGGGGTGTGATACAGATCTCTTTCCTGACAAGTTGTTTTTTTCTTAGGTTGTTACATAAGACAACAAAACAGTTCACAACTCTCCACTTTTAGATTTTTAAAATGTTTTTGGTGTGAACATGGCATACATGTCCAATGACCTTAGATTTTGTTGTTCACCGTAGCTCAGACATTTCAAATCAGCTGATATGTAACTCTCTACTGTGATGAGTTGACTAAAATTCTAAATGGTGTATTTGAATTTTAATGCAAAGGTATTTTTGACAAAACCAAAACTTTTACTGGTATGCAATTTGGTGTTTTCACTGAAGAAGAGCTTTCAAAATGATGGTGCTAATGCTGCTTGGGGGCAGAAACTGGCAGAATTCTCAGCTGATGCAAATCATCATCTCTCCATCAACTCAGTGGAGGTGAAGTGATTTATAGGAGCTGTGGAGCTGATAATCATCATTATCTTTGTGTGAAGAAGATAAAACTGGCTCTGAAGATCTACACAGTAGATTATGACATTATTTGAAAAGTGTTTATTAACCTTACACTGTTAAATGGAAAGTAGCCTCTGGTATCTGTTATAAGAAAACGTCAGATTTCTAACACTTGAAAAGGAAACAATAACTTTGGCCTTCTTATTAACATTACTTACTGCTTAAACTACCCTGCCCATGGTTTTGTAGCCTTCTGAAAACATGCAGCTGTGTCCGTATTTGGATTCAAACCTCCACACTGGTAGTGTTAACTCACCTGTCAGTAATTCTTTGAATTGCTTGGATGGTGGAGCAGAATTTGCTGGAAGAAAGCCTCATCTATCAACATTAATGCCATACTCCAAAATTTAGGTCTTATTAAATTCTTTCTAATACAAAACAAGTAGAGTTGTGACTTCAATAATTAAAATCACATTAACTAGCACAGACTGCTTTTCTCTATTATAATGTCAAATTCAATCCTTAGTGTGAAAACAAAGCAAAACATAATTTTAGTTAAATGTTTGTTGAATAAGAACAGAAATATTTTCCTTTGTAGACTCTTTAGAAACAATTAAGCATTAGCTCTGTCAAATACTGAATTATAAGTGAATTCAGTTTAAAGTATGTGAACCATACATTCTTTGAAATTTGCCTGAAAAGACTCATTATAAAACTAACGCCATGAAAAGGCCCTGCTTTTCAAACTGGGTAAAGCACCTCAATACTTTCTGTAAGTGGCTGCACTTGTTTTGAAAACATTCTAGTAATGCGTAAAAACCTTCCAAAGTACCTTTCAACTAGTAAATTTCATATTCAGCACATCTGTGTTCCTGCAAGACTTGCAGTAATAATCAGATTGGTTAACTATACTTTTTTTTTAAAGATTGATTTAATGCTTTTATCGATTTGAGGCAGATAAACTCAATTGTGCATGAATTCTTATTTATTTTGGGACAAAAGGGAATTGAGTCTTGATAACAAAAGAAACCACCTTACTTTCCAGGGAGGAAAAGTCTTTATACTTCATTTTTTAAGACATGTTCAGCGTACTTAAAAATTCATATTTTTGGTCAATGTTACTTGTCAGATATAGAGTTTGGTCTATTAGTGCATTTTAGATCCAGGACAAAAGTTACAAGTGTTACGGAACGGTACTGCAGATACTGGGGTAGTGTATTAGTTATTTTTCTTTTATCAACCCATTTTTCCAAGTGACTGTTACTGGCTAGTAATTATTACTTCAAAGAGTTGCATATAAATATACACAGTAGAAACACATTAATTTTCAAAATGCACATGAGGAATAGCTACATTTGGCACATCTGTGCTGTTGCCCCATGCTGGATTCATTTATAAAGAGAATTGTAGATCGTTTCAAATGTAACTCCACCTAGAATTTGTGAAACCAAGAGAAATGAAGGAGCAGGTTTTCCAGAAATGCCGATGGGTTTGGGGAACAGTCAAAATTAAGAAGCTTGTAAAAGCAGAGGCGCAAAAATGGGTCACAATCAAATAGCTGAAACCCAATGCATGTTAATGAAGTTCTGATTATAAACAGAAAAAAGAAAAATCTTACAGTATTGTCACTGTACTGCTATGAAATGTCTGTGCCATACTCTGACCTTTATTGGTTTCCTTTTATTATTTTATTTTTATTTTTATGTGCTGCACTACAAATTTTATACCTACGTCTCCATTAAATCTGTTTTTGGTGCTTTCAGTGTGACTTGTTTTGCTTTTTGTGATACACTGATCTAGAAGAAAATTCTCTGCTGCCTCAAATACTTTTCCATTGATGTTACTCTGTCTTTTATTACTGTACAGGGCTCTAATGGGAATCAAAGAGGTTTGGTTTAACTGTGGAGCTTGTGTGTGTGTTTTAGTAGAAATTACAGGCGGGTTTCATGATATGACATCTTGCTTTTCCATAGTTAACTTCTTGATAAGGAAACATGCTTCTGGTCCTTCTGATAAATTATGTTACCTAGCAAAGTGAAATAGGTAGACTTATCCTTAGACTTACCTGATTTCTGGAATTCTTAGGAAGTATGGATGAGTCTCTGTATATAAAGAAGTAACTTCTAAAAGCATTTTTATTCTTAATTTAAAGAAAACCAAACTAGCTGACGTGTCACAATTTCATGTTGAATTACAATTTTTAAATCGTACCTATAGGAAGCACTGATCTGACCATCTGTCTGGTGATGCACTGTATCAGAGCTAATATTAGTGCAGGCTAAATGGAGTCATGGAACTATGGACCAATTCATATTTCATTCTTATCATGCCAAACTCAATTTCTAAATGGGACATTTCCTAATTCTGTACTCTTGATTATTGGAAACTATTCCAGTAGCCTCATGGAAGTTTTTGATACTGAATATAAAAGCATTTCAGATGGCTAAATGACTTACAGAAAGGCAGCTGTCTAAGATTTTTTACATCTGCAAAACAGGGGAAAGTTTGTTTGTTTAGGCCAGAATTTCTGAAAGCTAGTATTAGTTACGACAATTTAAGCCAATCCAACTGGAAAACTGAGGATCCCATCAAGATATTCTGTGAGTATCCATATTTTGTTGAAGTTTATAGGAAATGAGATAATTTGTTTTATTTTATGCTTAAGAATCACTACTTTCAAGTAGAGTTGATTCCACCTACCTAAATTCAGTTGCCGTTTTGGTTACTGCAGGTCTTTCTTTTGGGGAGTTGCCTAAGTCTTAGGCGTTGGCATCTGTGGGTTGTAGAGTCTCTCCTCTGCAGATCTTGTAATACGTAAATATAACCACCAATTCTAAATTGCAGAGAGATAAACCAAATCTGCAAGCTACTCTTAAGTAATTGTGTTTTTTTCTTGTGCTCTTTTTTGCATTTTATTGTTTTAGTACGTGACCATGCTATTGCACTACTTAAAAAATAAAAAAAAATTTGAGAGTTATCCTGAAGCTGAAAAATAAAATTAAACAATTAAAAAAAAATAAACAAGCAACAAGGGTTCATGCAAACAGCTCTGTCCTTGATAATATTTTTATGAGAATGAGGTATGAGGCTTGCAGCCAAAGTAAGTAAGTATCTTGTTTATTTATTTGGAAAAATACCCTATGCATAAATTCAAGCAAGGAAATTTGTAAGTTTGTATGTCTATCAGATCTTGACTAAAACTTACTTTTCAATGAAAAATGAGGAGTTGGGCAGTCTTATTAAATTGCTGAAGCTTGATTTCTGTTGCTTCTCTTCTCAGTGGTTAACTCTTGGTGTGCTTGCTCAGTCTGGGGTTGTCAATCATTCGGCTCACCTCGAGCAATGGGAGTGAAAGGGGAGAGCGCAGAGACCTGAATGGAAAGCCTTTGTTCTTACTGAAATAAAGAAAGCTCATCTCTAATGGTGTTAGAATTGAAGCCAGTTTAGTGGTTTATTCACAGGTTCTTGGTTTTTTTTTAAGTCTAATTGCATATGATTAAACAAGTACTTGTTTTCTATTTCTCCTTTAAATTCTAGCTGCTTGTATAAGCACAAAACTCTTGTCTGCAGAAAGTTGGCTGTATGGTTCAGGGAGCAGGTTTTCCAGAATGAAGTCAGCGTGCATTACTAATAAAGGAGGTGTTCTGCTGCCTAATGCACCACGTTCAGATACAGTCTTCTGTGTCACCTGCTGTTCCATGTTACTGGAAGGGCAGAACTAGAGCTATCCAGAGTCCTTCAGCGATTTCTGTCTTGCATGAAATCTTTACAGTAGTGCTGTGAGAGGTGACACTTTAAGTGGCTTTGGCTATGCCACTTACAAAATAAACATACACTTGTTAATCCTTTTCTTTTTTTTTTTTTGGATAAGAGACTGGTTTTGGGGAGTATGAGAGGTCTAAGGTTTGTGAGAAACTCTTTAATTCTTAGATACCTGGAGTTCTCTTGTCAGTACCTGAGGGCTCCCGTTACCTGGCCATGGACTGAGCTCAGGGATCTGGTACCTCTGGGACTTGGTAAGTCACAATCTCAACCACTCTGCACAATTTGCTTTCAAAGAGTGACATATGCATACCACTGAAAACAGCATCAAGAAGGAGATTTTATCTCCTTTACTTCTTGCTTTTATTTTTTATTTTAATAATTCATGAAAGATTTCATGCAAGTTAGAAATTACTGTGGTAATTTGGACAACTGGGTAAAGTGGTAGTAGTATATAGGTTATTTTACCTGTAGGTCATTATGTGTCTCAATATTGACCTAAATTTACAATTTGATGGCTCTTAATGTATATGAAGAACTTTGTCAGGTATCTTTCCAATTCTGTTTCCTAGTAAATGAAGTTAGAACTGTTCGTAGCTTATTGATTTTGGTTCAGGGTAATAAAGCATTTATAGTCTTCTTTTCCAGTTTCCTTCCAGCTCTGAGAGGTACAGAGATAGGAGACTGTTTTTCCCCCTGCCTGCAAGGCAGAAGCTATGGGAGACTTTAAATAGCAGGTTTGCTCCATGAATTTGCTCTTCTCTGCCTCAGTAATATTATGTATTAAATTAGAGGGCTGCAGTGCTTTTCTTTGTGAAGAGGAGAAATGCTCTGATGGGTACAGCGTTAGTAAAATAATTTGTGAAAGAGGTAGTAGGATGTTACTGTAGTCTTTGTCCAGGGGATTGGCTGTATGTGTGACTACCATTAAGCCAGAAACGTTTGTCTGGGTGATCAAATTTCATGAACATAGAAATATACAGCTTGAAATTCTTGACCTGTCAACCTTGATGCCATCACTGCAAAAAAGGTAAATTACAAAGGAGATGGTTAATTAGGACATTCTATTAACTCTGCATATATCAAGAACTACCAACACTAGTAGAAATGGTCCCTAATTCTCCACAGATCCCCACAGGTCTGCAGCTCTTTGAAGAAATTGTAGGGAAGTGAAGATGTTGAGGAAAAGGTCGAGTATTTCATTAGTTTGTTTGCTTTTTTTTTGGTTGTAATTACAACTCCTTGATGCAGTTACCATAGGTGTTGCTCTCCAGAGGTCAGTTCCAATTCTTCTGGGTTTCCTCAAGAATAAGACTGTGTGGTGCGTAAAACCTGGAAAATAAACCAAACAAAAAACTCCAGAATATCTAAATTGGTTTTCTGACCTGCTCAGAGGACAAGAGTTCTTCCTCTGACAAAAACTAAAAACTACCTCTGATAGCAATGGACAAACTCCTTCCTGGTTCCCTAGGACACCTGGCTGGTCCTGGGCAACCAGACCTTTCCTATACTAATCCCAAGAGTGCAGTTACATGACTCTTCCATCTGTAAACCCAGGCCTAGTAGCTGATGTTCTCCACGCACAGAGAATGACCCCTGCTTTGAATTAAATACAGCAGAGAGGAATTGTTAGCCCCCCACCATCCCATTGTATTGGCTAAAAATAACAAGCCTTTTGCAGTTTGGCAGAGGGGATTATGCAGATTGGCTTCTGTGGGGTCATGGGTTCATACCTACTGTCTGTTCCATATTCTGCAGTGGAAATAGAAATGGAAGGATTGGGTAGGTATATCACTATAACAACTTCAGCTTTTGGTATTTTTTCCTGGTTTATGACAATCTATAGATTTTCAGATAGAATAATGCACCATACGCATGCAGAGCTGAAGTTGATCATTGGCCACATATCTCCAGGATAGGCACAGATGAATGCCATGCTTGCTGGGCTGCCAAACAAAGGAAAAAGTCCTCAGTGGAAAAAGAATGTCTGTGTCTATTTACATGATGTGGGGATGTGGCTGTGACTGGTGGAGAGGTGGACTCTTGGGTGTTAGAGGTTACAATTCCTTCTCAAGCATTGTTTTGTTTAGATTTATAGTAGTGTCATTATAACATATGGCAGAGTTGTTTTCTTTTGGGTTTATTTTCATATCTTTAAGGGACTGTTTGGAAGTCAGCACTGTCAAATGACATGTTTGGAAATGTATGAGCTTGCAGCAGTGTCTTGGGAATTACAATAGAGCTTGTGCTTGTTACTTTTGTTAAACTGTGCTTTTGCTCCCTGTAGATTTTTGTCAGTCTAGAACTGCATTTTGGGCATTTTCTGTTTCCTCTCATGATCTGTATTGTGAAACTGAGGAAGCAACAAAGCCCATTCTGCTTTCTCTGGCATACCATTTCTGTGTGACTTCTTTTTGTTCTGTCACCAGCAGGACTGTGTAGCAAGGACCCCAGTGTGGTGATGTTTGATGGTCCTCTGCAATCTGCACGCTTGGGCAGGTATAACGTAGCCCCTGCCTTATTGTCCTGTTGAAGCTTTCAACTCAGCTTTAAACTTGCAAGATTTGATTAATTTTCTACTTGAAAAGGCTCCGACTTTTTAAGCCTGTATGCTCAATTTACAAAGCTTTCATCATGTGTTCACTTTACGGGTTGTTTCCTAAACAAATACCTTTTTATTTTTCTATTATTTTTTTAAATTTTAATTAATGACTATGGAACTTTTCCTAAATTGAGAACATTGTAGAGTCACAGACCATTGGGGCTGGAAAGGGCCTCTCAAGCTCACCTAACCCAAACTTTAATGCTGAACTGAGACCATGTTACTATAAGCTTTGTGCAGTTGAGTCTTAAAAACATGCAGAATTCCCCAGCCTCTGCAGCAGAATCTTCCAGTGCCTAATTTCCCCCCCGAGTGTTTTTTAGCCACCTCATTTCTGATCAAAACTTCCGTGCTTCGCTTTGTGCCTGTGGTTTCTCCCTTGCCTTTGGTTCCCCTTACTAAAGACCCTGGCTCCCTCTTCCCCATAGCCTCTCAGGTACAGGAAGGCCACCACTTAACCATCTCTTTGGCAGGCCAAACAAGCCCAGTTCCTTCATTTCTCCACGCAGATCACGTGCTCCAGTCCCTCAAGACTCTGGCATCCTTCCCTGGACTTGCTTCAGTTCATGAACATCTTTCTTGTTTTGTGGGGGGAGCAGAACTCAGTGCAATACTGTTGCCATCTGTAAAGTACTGCTAAAAATAATAATATTAAAAGTCATTTATCTAGGTAGATAATACAGCTTTAGTAAAAAAAAAAAAAGGCATTTTAAGGCTTGTGTTTAATTTGTAATAAGTTGATTATGACTGTAGAGAATTCTAGTTTTATAATGTAATTTTTGTAAAACTGCATTATTTATTTTTCTTCTCTGTATATAACACCTAATCCTTAGTACAAGAATTAACTAAGTTTTGTTTTGAAAAGCAAAACTATAAACTTGATAAATTCTAAATCTTTAGAGAATAAGTGATTTCAATAGCAATTTTAAAATATTTTCAGTTCCATGTTCTGTGGGGGCAGAACGGGATGCCTGTATAGCTTTACATATACAGTAGATACTTAGTTTAAACCAAGTATCTTCATTGAAGTTACCAATTTTAATTTGCAAGAGTCAGTGGTACAGCTGAATGTGGTAGGTGAAACAACATTTGTTTTAAATCTTTCTTGCCAGGCTCCCTTAGGTTTGATCTTTATCCTTGTCATAAAATGCTGATCCTTTTGCCTGGAAAGTTAGACCATGGCAGTTGAAGAATGTAGGCATCTCTGTTGAGGGTACACAGCAATCCAGGCACCAGATGGCAAAATTGTGGGGGCTGGCTTTAATGCAGTGAGCTTAGTCTTGAGAAGGAATTAAACGTTGCAGCTTTGTTATTGTTCTTTCCGTGAAATGGCAATGGAAAGAAAGGACAAACTGGATTTTATAAAGATGCCTTGCAGTTTTGACAGTATTTTTTAACTGGTTACTTCCTTGTGACTGTTAGTGGATTCTAAAACTCAGCCACATATGGTGAACAGGAGATGGTTGGTTGTATTTCTCATGCAGAGCTTCTAGGTTCTATGCTGGTTCAACTTAAGACCTTGCTGTCTCCAGGTGCCTTCAGGCACTTCCTGGTAGGTGTTGGATGAAGATCACATAGAGGATTGAGAATCCTGGCAGCTGAGGAGCCAGGATGGGCTTGTTTCTGACAACTCAGCCACGTGAGCAGTGACTGCTGACAAAGTGACACAGAGGAAACCTCTTGTCCACCAGCAAATGGCAGGCTTTCTTTGGAGACACTCACAGATAGACGATAATAAGCAAAATGATGGTCCCATCTAAGAAGTCTGTGGAAGGAAGTTGCAAAGTGAGAATATACATTGGATTACATGTACTGTCCCAAATAAGTAGGCGGCTAACATGGCTTGAAGCATTGGGCCATTTCTCTAGAGTGATTTTCCTTGAGTGATATCACCTTTTTCTTCATGATTTGAAGATAGCACAGAGGACGTACTAATGTCTGCACAGTGACTGTGCAATAGTATGAAGTATTTG
Source organism: Gallinago undulata (assembly GCA_026546715.1). Classification (NCBI taxonomy): domain Eukaryota; kingdom Metazoa; phylum Chordata; class Aves; order Charadriiformes; family Scolopacidae; genus Gallinago; species Gallinago undulata. Next base: position 34,233,680 of record JAOTQQ010000052.1, on the reverse strand, counting down.
CCGCTTCTTGTGGTCTTGGACCAGTTGATTTCCCAGAAGTGTATTTTTCTTGATTTAAGTTATTAAAAAAAAATCAATTAATCAAAATAATTCTTTGTGTCCTCTTCTACTATGATAATGTGCAAGCAAACATTGCACTGCAGGTTTGGGTGGACCAGCTTTCAGGGTGACAGGACCTCATTCTGTTCCTGCCAACCCCTTGCTGTGTGAACACTGGAAATTCACTTCAGAAGTTTTGATTTACAGTTGGTCATTTTAGGTAATAATTGTATTCATTTTATCTGTTGCTTTGAGGTTAAATTAATTTCTATAAAGCAATTTATTATCCTTTATTGAAAGATGGACCACTTGAAGTATATTTGTTAGCTGAGAAACTTACAGTGCAGCATTCTTGCTTCATTATGCAAACTTTCATTGCTCTGTGAGGTGATCTAGAATTTAAAATGTTTCAGAAAACACTTTTATGGAAGCTGTTGAGGTATGTCATCTGAGTCCTGTGCCTTAACATGAAGTTCCATTCTTACATTTATATTTCTTTTTTCCCTTTAACTTTTTCTTAGCTTACTTTGAACCTTTGAAACAAAGGATCACTTTAGGAAGTTATTTCTGATAAAATCTGTGTATTTACAGAAATAGAGAACTCTCAAGGACTAAGACTAATAGATTATGCTCAGCTGTTTCCTTTTGGTTTTGTTGTGGGATTTTTTTCTCCCTTATCCCCCCATCCATCCCAGGGGAGTATCAGAGCTTATCTGAGTGGGTTATTTACCTGTGTTATTGGGAATAGCTGTCTTTAATGAAATTCTACTAAATACTATTAGGCATTTTAAAATATCATTGCGTTTTAGTATCATGATAAGTTTACACAACCTTAAAAGCAGTCTCTAGTAAAGTATTCTTCAAAGAATATTTTCATAGGTTGAAACTTCTAGAGGGGAAGAAGGCATATTAAAGTGTCTTGTTAATGAGCATGTGAAAATTGTTAGTGTCAAATTGTAGGAAAGGTTCCATGGAAGCTTTAAAGAAGGAAATGTTTCTTGGACAGAGTGAGAGGGAATGATGTAAATTTAGAGTCAAAAGCAGGTGGTGTTCTCAACTGAAATGGTAAGTAAAGTACCTAAACTCATAACTGTTTGCATGGTTACTAAATTTGATGAGTTCTGAGAATAGTCTTGTATAGGTTTGAAAAGAGCTGAGAAACCTCTTCAGCAACATGATCTTCTTACAGTAGGATCCTCTGATGAGATGTACACAGGAGCTTTGCTTGATCTCATATTCTGGAGAACTTACCCCCTAACAGCGTATTCATCTATTAAGAGTAAGCAAGAAATGAAAGGCGTGTTCCTAATGGCTTTCTTTTGGCTGATCTTTTCCCCAGTGGTACAGCTTCTGCTATTGCCAGCAGGAGTGGAGGTGCCCAAGAGGTCTAGAATTACAGAATGTCTTAACATAAGGAAGTGGAGTAGGAAGGAACTGTCTTAAAATTCTTGGCGTTAAATCTGCTTGGATGCAAGAAAAGTACAAGTCTTGTCATATCAGTTACATTTCTTCAACTTTATAGCACAGTCATATTTTTAAAATGAAAACTCTTGAGTCTCATTTGGAAGCGCAGTGCCCAGGAGCTCTCGGACACAGCTGATGGATTACCCTGGGTGTGAAGGAAAAGACTTGTGGAAATTAACAGCATTTAAATCTGTAAATGAAACTGTGGGGATAAATAAGGTTTTTGAGAAAACATCAAGAGAGAGGAGGTTGAGAAGAGGACAGAACACTAGACAACACTGGTAGAAAATTAAATGAACTAGTGAGTAAGTGTTGGTGAAAGTAAGAGAGAGGTGGAATGTCTGGAGTGTAACTTGTGCTCCAACCAGCTTGCTGTCTTGGCTTCATGGCTAATAAGGTTAAAAATGCTATTAACTTAATTAAAGTCAGTATCCTACTTTAGGATTAGAAGGAAAAAAGAACATCACGAGTGGACAATTAAATAAAGCAAGTTGTCATTCATTGCATGGGCATTTAGATCTATCTCACTTCTATAAATGTTGATCAGTTTGATCAAAGACTTAATTAAAAATTATTTAGACAATTATTTCCTGATTCAGAAGTATTCTCTAGTGATAGGAAACTGTTATAAGAATTGTTAAAGCATGCTTAACTGCATTGTGTTAATTATGTGATGATAAATTATTCTACCTTTCTTCATTAACAGCATTTTAGCAGTAGATAATAGTATTGTTTGTTCTTTCTAGGCAGTAGAAGAGTAATAAAGTTCTTTAGGCAATTATTTTAGCAAATGTAATCTTTTGAAGTGGCCAGTTTGTATTTGATCTTTATATCCATTTTGTGAACTTGTTCAGCTATATAATTTTAAGTAATTGTATTAACTGACAAGTTAGCTTGTTGTATTGTTCTATGGTGACTTGATTCCTTTTTCTGTCTGACTGCATAGAATGATGGAAGTAACGAAAGTGTGTAGATGACAGAAAACCAAGAGCAGGAAACCAAGAACTGGAACTTGGTGTTCCTAGTGGGCAGCAAATTTGTTTTAAGGCCTCAGGTGGGACACTTACTCTTTCGGCATTTAATTTTTTGTGTAGAATAAGAATGTGTAGGTGTCATGGCTGTCCTAAAGCCTAATGAATATGTATAATAGCGTTAGAATAATAGTGTTAGAAGTGGAAATATGTTATCCCAGCGTAAAACCTCTACTTTTTTTTTTTTTTGAGTCTATTTTGGAATGGGGGGAAAGTCAATACCTCATTCAGCAAAGATGTGGTGATCCCCAGCTCATGAAGTCCATAAACCAGAAGGCACATTTAATAACATTTAGGAATTTGTATCCAAGTTTGTCTAGCTGCTTTTTCAACTGACAACAAAGTACCTGTAAGAAAGAAAGACCCCATTTTTCCTGAGCGTCAGCTGTGATTCTGAAGCATTTCAGTAGAGACGATGTGCTCATGTGTATCACCCTCGCTGCCCAACACTCAGTTGAAAATAACGGGTTAATCCTTAACAATCTTAGACTGTCAGAGACTGTCAGACTTAGAGACTAAGACTGTTAGAAAGCTGCCTGTAGCTCCTGGGCTTTTCATCAGTTCTTGATGGCATGTTATTTTCTTAATGGGATGTTATTTTCATAATAGATTTAAACAGTTCTGGGATTTGTAAGAAGTTCCCAGAGTACAGAAATCTCAGAAGATAGTCTGGAAATAAAAATACGTATATTTTAGTAGATAAAAGTGTATGAATGATATAAATATTTGTCACAGTGTTTGATTTTGTTGTTGTGTTTACAGTTTTGACTGCCCTTAGTTTCAAAATACTTACCATAGCTTTTATTTACTAAAAGAAAAAAAAAAAAGAAAACTGGTTTTCTCTGCATAAAGCTCAAGACAGAATGCCTGTAAGCACTTTATGTCTTCTATTACTTAAACTTAAATCATTCATCAAAACCGTTCTGAAATAGGTATTTCATGTCATACTAAATACATCTAAATTTCAGTGCAGTACATAGGGCAGCTACTCTGAAAGGAAAAAATCAGTATTTGGAGAGAAAACAAAATATGAAAAATCAGAAGAAAGACTTATCGATGGAAAATGAGGTTACATTATTTGGTCAGTCTGTTTGATGTTATATATTTTGATTTTTGGCCCAAATTAAAACCAGCATACTTGTCATCAACAGAATTTCATGTAAGAAAGTGTACATGTTCCAGTAGTATTTAATTTAAAAATACGTTTTATTTATTGCCTTTTTTAAAAAGCAGAGGTGATGCAGAAGTAGAGGTGTACTTTTTCACCAATATTAAAATCGGCAAAAAATATAGTAGTTAAATATCCCTTTTATTTATTCCCTGAGAACTTGTACTGTGCCAAAGCAGAATTATTGAATTTTCTCATTTCAGAAATAGTCTTTGCATAAAATAATGAACAGCATTTGAATCTCTAAATCACAAGCTTATTTCCAATTGTTGATGATGAAAAGAAGTACAGGCTTTTAAGAGACCTGTTTTTTTTAATGAACAGATTGGTACATGGTGTACTACTTCATTTAAAAAAAAAAAGAAAAAAGATTCTTTCTAATATTGTATGCACTATTGTAATGTTTTGATCTAGTTGTGCTAGGTTATTTAGGGGCACAAAGTAAATGTGAAGTGCTTTGTTTTCTCTTGAACTTCCAAGTGATTACTGCACTCTGTCTGTTGTGAGTGGCAGTTCTAATGGCCATGTACGCTGTAATAGTATAAGAGATCATTAGAAAATGCAAGAAAAAAGCACATAACTTAAGTAAGATCGGTGTACAAATCAACTTCAAATTTAAAGAGAGTTTTAGCGTAGGCTTTGCTAAGCCATTAAAATTCATTTTGAGTCCTCCCTCCATGCCTCCTATTGATTTGACTTTGCTAACAAAAAAAGAAGTGGTCATTTTTTTAAAAAAAATACCCTAAACCAAAAACTGTTTTTCACTTCTTAGCTCCTCAGCTTTTTCCTCCCCCTCTTCCCCTTGTCCCCCAGACATACAGTGTGTTAATGCCCTTAGGCTACCCCACAGGTCCCACTTGCCCTCCTGGTACTGCTGCTGTGGTTGAGTCCGAGGAAATAGTTGCTGCACGTGAACACAAGGAATCTTACACTGGGTGAGCAGTGAGCCCAAAATTTATTACTCACATGTAAGTTTGTGGCACATGAGATATGTGCATGAGATGTCTGCACATCAAATACAGCATGTCCCTTTTATTGGTTTAGATTCACTGTCCGTGGAAGCTCTAGATCAGCTGAGACTATAAACCTTTGAAATTTGCCCAACCCTTTTGCCATCATAAATACCTTATTCAGAAAGTTAGATTAGTGCTTCATAGATACTTAAAACAATGATAGATGAGAAAAACAGCTGAAGTTACTTGTTACTGGTTGCACTACTCTATAGTATAAGTGGGTCAATATGAGCAGTCTTAGTGAAATCCTTTGAACAAAAGAAATTATTAAATCAATTAGTATTTAGGTCAATTACTCAAAATAAACCGTTCATACACTGCCCTTGAGACAGGCAAGTCAAAGAGCATCAGGAATTTTAAACTCAAAGTGAATCTTGCAGTTACTCTCACTTAATCAAAGCTATCACGTTTTACCTTTCCCAGGAATACATTATATAAAGATTTGACTGTCTGACAGGGAAGGTGTTTAGCAGTGAATTGAAACAGTATTTCATCTATTTAAGATAAGTATGATAAAAATGTGCAACAAGTTTTCTAGGAGTGTTTTACAACTTCATTTAATCGTATTTTAAGCAACGTATGGTGATACTGTTGTCAGAATTTTGAGTGGTTTGTTGACAATGCTGTGTAACTGCTTTTGCCTGACTGTTTTGTTCATAGATGAGGATAAGACAAGAATCGATGAGTGCATTTTGTTGCACTTAGGTAGATGTATTTACTGTCAGATGGTTGGGATTTGTCCTCGAATAATAGAAAAATCAGAAAAAAAATACTGAATATACTCTAAATATGAGCATAGCATTGAATAAAAGCTCCAATCAAATGTGGTTTTTTTTTAATTATCTATAATATTTTAAGCATCTCTTAAAATCTATTAAAGTTCAAGAAATTTTTAATAGTACAGTATTACAAAGACCAGGTTATTCACCAAATTATTATGACGTCTGAGTCTTGTAACAAGATTTTCCTCAAGAAAGGTCAAAGTAAAGCTGTTTGGGACATATTTATCATATTTCTGCATTTATTTTCTTGTGTTAACCTGTTGAACTTGTCATGGTAACAACAGTGCAGGTGTTGCACCTTGCATTCTGCACGAGTGACTGAGGAATATTGCTTGGCGTTATCAACAGCAGAGCATTGTCTTACCATTTCCTTTTATTTTTGTATTTGCAGGGTAATTTCACAAAACTCTGCAAAAGAATGTTTATTGAGGGAACAATTTCAAAAAGTCTTGTCTGCCTGAGAAGATGCTTTAACAAGCTAATATCATTGAAGTACTCAGAAATTCTATCTCAGACATAATAAATCCTTCTTTTAATTATAGTAACAAGGAATTAAGTGTTCTTTCAGGAAAAATAGAAATCAGGCCAGACAGCTTAAAGTTTAGCAATCATAAAAACATAAAGCTGTTTGTTCTTCTGAACGGATAGACAATGCCTTCATATGGAATAATAGGCTTTTGTTTTGAACAGAAGCGTGAAGACATCTAGAGAGTAATTGGCAGGTTTTGCTCAATACTGTACTGTATTCATGTGTTTCTGTGTTTTATAATTGTGATATATTGATATCTGAATTTGATGAGATTGTATTGAACTGGTATCAGAGCCAGGCATTGTTAATCTGAACAATCATACATCTTCTCAAACTTCAAGCAAGTATTTGTGCCACCAGTTAACATGCTTTACAGTTAACATGGTTTACCATTTAATAAATATTATAAGAGCAAAGAATTGAACTGAATAATTCAGATACAGAGAAGTCATCTTATCCACTAGACATTCAGAGAGGTGAGAAACAGGAGCATATATTGAGTCTTCGTTTCTTTTTAATATAAAATTCTAAGAACTCACCCTCCCGGTTTTAAGTGCTGAACATCTTCTGATTTTGTTTTGGCTTTTCTCTGTGTGTTGTTTTTGTGGGGGTTTTTTCCCCTCTGAAATGTACTATCATAGTTAAAAATAAGAGAAAAAAGAAAGCATGTTTACACGTTTTATTGCTCACAGATTGCTGAGTACCTGTGGGTGGCTTAAAGCAGCTGTTTCTCCTCGTTACCTAACTTTCTTCTTCAAAATAGAGAAAGAAGAAAAAAAACGCACAAGAAGTCTAAATGTCAGAGTTTAAATGAAGCCAAGAAACCTTTTCTTAAGTTCACTAGCTCCTCTGGCCAAGTACACTTATTATCTCTAAGGGACATAACCTGCTCCAGCCGAAAAGCACTGATTTAGCCAATACTTATGCCAGTGTTAGGCCCTCCTGTCCTATGGGTCCAAACAACTACAACAGTGAAAAGCATGACTGCCTTCTGGGGTTTTTATCATCTTTCGCTGAGGTTTTTTACTTTGGTGGTGGACGTGGCAGAAGGAATTGTCCTGCTGAAGGCCCTGCTTCTGTTCTTCTGGGTGGGCACCTCAACTGAGAGGGCACAATGAGAGAGAAATGGTTTTAACTGCTGCGACCAAATTTGCCAAACCCATTTCTTCACCTCCTTAGCCGTGTATAGAAAAGCAGAGGTTTTTTTCCAATTTTTGCTTGTTACAAATCTGAGTATTTTTTTTGTGGGAGAGGATTTCATTTCCAGCAAAACATTTTGCCATGAGGATTTCTCAGCACTAGCAGAGACCTGGGCATGGGATGCCATGAGACATACATCCAAATGCCAACTCAAAATAATTAGGACCCCAGTGGTTAGGGTGTTCATGCTTAGTTTCTTTCTTGCTCTCTACAGTATCTTTCATTTTGCGGTTTATGCATGCTAACTATGCATATGTTAAAGTATATAAAGTAAGGGTGTCCTAATTAAGTAGACTGTAAGAATCTCTCTCTTTCTGATCCAATGGGCAAGAAGATATTTACACAATTTTGAAGAGCTTCAACTTCCAAGATGGATAAACCGGTCATCTTGAGGGATTGTGAAGAAGAGCATCTAGTCATGTTCTCTGGGGCACAAGAGCAGCCAATTCCCACAGTGTGCTCAGAGAATCATAAAAATGCAGAAATGTCGAGACTGGAAAAGACCTCTGGAGATACCCGGTGCAACCTTTTGTTGAGAACAGGGCCTTGGATTATGGTATCCAGGGGTAATAAAATCAGTTGCTGCTGCTTACGAGCACATTGTTAAAGGGTAATGTACACCTCTGTAATGCATTAATGCTGAGTAGGAATAATCTCCTCTGTGCAACTGTCCTGCATGCTCCATTCTTAATTGCAAGCCCTCCTGCAGGAAGAATGGAAATAATTAAAGCTGGTTTGAATCTGCTTTTCTTTGTACTGTTGCATAACGGGAACAAATACTATTCTGTCAGTTCCGTGTTGTTATCAGTCCTCATTCAAAATCAAAAGATTAACAGTGGTTTTGTTTTATCGTTATTTTTTAAACTCTTCAATGAGATGATAATTTAGATAGAACGCAATTCTCTTAAAGCGTTTGATTTTCTCCCCCCCTACCTCCAGTCGGGTCAATTATTTCAATTTCTAAGGGTGGATCATGTGGCTCTTCTCTTTCTTCTTGAGCTGTGCCACATTGTTCTTCACAGATAAGTCAGGGAAAGGAATAAACCAAAACGTAGTAGCGACATTGCTCATTCTTTTGCTATCCTTTCCTGGTTTTAGGTGACAGTGACTGACCTCAAATATAAGAGTGGCTTTTCTGAAAACGACCTACTTGACTCGGAATAATGGATATAAAAGACAGAAGACACCGTTCTCTGACGAGGGGCCGGTGCGGAAAGGAATGTCGCTATACAAGTTCTTCATTGGACAGTGAAGACTGCAGAGTACCCACTCAGAAGTCCTACAGCTCCAGCGAGACCCTGAAGGCGTACGATCATGACACCAGGATGCACTATGGAAATCGAGTTTCTGACCTGGTTCACAGGGAGTCGGATGAATTTCCCAGACAAGGTATGTTTAAAGTTAGAACTGGTTTATTTTGCACTAATCCTTGGTAGGCAATCTCTGCTGCTTGTGAAGGTATACCAAGAGTTATAAGGAGTTTTAATGAAGGATCTGTAAGAGAATGGATGCCATTTGACCATCATTTCAACTGTTTTTTCTTAAATAGGAAGTTCTTTCTCTTCTCAGCTTTCTGCTACTATTGGAATTCACTATTGGTAAATGAAGCAAACTAAGATACACTGTTCAAAACATTTGATAAGCAAATAGCTGGTGACCTTTAACCAGCTGTTGTGCTTGGCACAGATCTCACGGTTGGCCAGTATGCAAACTTTGTATTCCATTTCCTACGTTCATTTTAGAAATAATAATGGTGTTTTCACCTAAGCTTGTCATTCTTTAACAGAGTACCTGTGCTGAAAAGATAACTTTAACTCTATTATGGTAAAACCCCATATTGCCAGTGGATATTCATTAATAGTCAGGTGCCTCAGAATTCCTTTCCTGTTCTTAACTGCTGTGTAATTGAAATATGAGAATGCTATTTCCTCTGGCTTCATTTTGTCACTGGTTACCCTTCACCTCATAGAAAACTGGAAGGCGGAAACCAATCTAATTACTTTTATAATTGGCCATAATACGTTATCACAGCATCGATGTCTTAGAACTAACATTTGAAATAACCTGTCTGTGTGAACTTGCAAGCAAGGTGAAGTAATCTCTTCTCTTATAAAATCTCCCTTGCTTTAAATATCTGTTATGTCCAATGAATTAACAGTCCAAATGTTTTTAGTTGAAAAACTGTGAATTATGCTGTACACACACATAGTTTTACTCTCATTCAGGTATTTATTTGTCTCAATAAATCGTAAGTCTGAGTGTTGAAACCATTCTTGAACATGGCTTCATCAGAACGGTCTTTAATCATCTGGTTAACGTGACCAAATAGCCTGATTAAATTGCCACTCAGTCAACAAATAGATATGTTTTTTTAAATAAATTATTTGGGTTTTTTTCAGTTGAAGAATCATACATGGTTTATATCAAGCAAGATATAGGCATAAACTTGTAGCCTTTTGTGCCCCTCTCAATGGAAGATAAATTATCTAGTACATCTTTAATTGCTGAAACTCTACTATTTTTATATTTGTGCTTGTTAATGGCAGTTCTCTACTACACATTTCTAATGTTGTGACTCAAGAAATTCTAAGTTATCACACTTTTCTGTGGAGATCATTCAATGAGATGTTATTTTTTTATACTTGATATCATGTTATGCAACTTGTTTAAAGCATTTTGCCGGCAGTCAGTGTCTGTCTTCACCTTTAAATCAAAATATCTATTAATTAGCATCACTAATTAAACCCTCAACTAATCCCTTGTTTCTCTCGCATTTGTGTATATACATTTGGAAGTGTTTGCACTGCACTTGGTCTATCAAACACCCAGTTCTATTTTCTGAGGTAATCTCTGTTCTTGTAGGGTCTTTCTTTGCTTATAGGTATTTACCCAGAGATAACGTGTCAGACTGCGGTTAGATCATATGAGCTACTGGAGCCATTTTCATTATGGTTTGTTCAGCTTTTGTGTACAGGAGTCATTTAAATATTACTTTTCCCTATCTAGGTGATTGATGCTTCAGCTCAAGTGCCTCATTTTAGTTTCCAGGCCATTATTTGGCATTTCATGAGGGTCTTCGTTTTCTCTTGATTACTGATTTGACAACTGCTCATCCTCCTCCTGCTCTTAATGTCTTCTTATCTGTCCTCTTTATGAAGGGGAGTGCAAATTGTTGGTAACTGAATTGAAATGCTCAGCTTTTTTTTTTTTTATTCCCCTCCTGCTAGTTGGTGTTGTTATGTCTAGATGAATAAAGTTTATTTTAGAGAGCCAAAATAAGATTTCTTTATTAAATAATATGAACATTAATTCCTTATTTTTCCTGCTTTTGTTAAGTTTAGATCGCAAATTTCTTTAGGAAATAAGACCGTATCATGATTCTTTGTATTTGAAAGCTTCATATTTTCTGATATTGCAGTTCCTCTACTGACATGAAATTTGAGGTAATGTGGCCAGTAGATCTAATTTAAGACTTGGTAAATGTTGCCACTTTCTACATTAATACTATATGGATAAAAATTTGGTTAATATAGCAGGAAATACTATTCATTACGTCTTAAGCATGCGGTTTCCAGCTGCAGACATCTAGGAATTTATACATGTAAATTTATTCTAAATTTGAGTGGGTGTTTTGATGGGATTAAACTCTGTAGGAAATAAACATGCTTAAAATAAATAGTCTTTAGAGAATTTTTTTTATTCTTCTATTATAAAAAAGCTTCACATATTTTTTAAGCGATTGTAGATATTTTCCTCAATATTTTGTCTCTTCTGTTAGTAAAACTATATGCAATTGACTTCTTGAAAAGTATCTGGTTTAAACATGGCTCTGGAACTGCTCCAAGTCGTCGTTTTTAGCTGCTGCTTCATCATACATTACTCAGTTTTGAAAATCTGTTAAGCGTAAGACCGAGTTGTACTACTTCCATTTTTGTTTATGATGGTTCGACAGTGAAACGCTAATAACAAAAACAATATTCAGAGCTCAGAAGTCTGAAACAGATTTTCTTGGTTTGCTTTAGTATTTTATTGTTCTCCTTTTCTCACTTGTTTGTCTCATTCTTCAAGAAAAAGCACATCTCCGAATTATAAATACCTCTCTAAGCTAGTGTGAATAAAGCATTTGATAGGAAAATTGAATGTTGGTGGAAGTTTAGCTCTGAGAAGGCAACTTAAAAACTTTGTCACTGTTTGCATGTTTTGAAATAAGCTTTTTGTGCTTATCATTGACAAATGCACTTACCAAAAAAAGTTCCTTTTTGTTGTAGATGCTACTTTCTGGTGTGGCATTTGGAAGTTTTGGTATAAAGGCATGAATGATGACAAGATCGTATATTACCTGAACCACCTTTGTCTGGCATTACTTCTACTATACTTTTCCTAAGGTTTTTACCTGTAGTATTTCTAAGTAATAAAATTCCCCTTTTAAAGTCTATTTTTAACATATCAGTAATAATATTTATACAAAGAAATTCAGAATAGGTTTAGTACTTTTGTGTCAAGCTTATTTTCTGATCGTCTTCCAAACCAGGTGTTCAGATTCTTGGCTAGAATAACAGGTCCAATGCATGCTTGAGCTATTATTTTGTCTTAGATTTTCCCTACCATAGATAGAATTGTATTTGTAATGCAATACCTGCAGTGGATATTCATTATTCAATCAATCTGAAAAATACAGTTCTTCAGTGGATCTGAGTGAGCACTCAAACATTACAAGTTTTATTTAAAGTTGAGGAGTGGTTTTTGAATACTGTATTTTAAGATGAATAGGAACTTTTATGCTAGGATATGTCAAAAGCTTAAAATAGCTCTGAGACCTCTGAATATTTGGAATATTTTACAATCCTGTGGTAATACGTGAATTTCTCTAGATGCCATGTATTTTTCCACCAAAGAGAACCAATTAACAAACCTTATCTTTTTTTTTTTTAAAAAAAAAAAGAAACACCAAAGAAAAAAAACAACAACCAAAAAACGTTCTTTCTGACTGCATCTGCTGACCCAGTATGGTGACAGTAGATGTTCTTAGAGGCAAAAAATAAGGATTTTGGAGAACTTTTCTTTAAAGAGCTTGCTTTGAAAGGCGGCGTTTCTTCAAGTACACTTTGTAACCAGATTCCGCTTAAAAGAACACTCTACTGAGCTTTTAGAGTTTTAAACTGGGTTTCAAAGAGGTGGTTCAAACCTTGCTATTCCAGAGTTCCTCACTTGCCATTCATAGCTCGTGGATTTTGTGTTTCTGCCTGAGCCAAATGCCACGCTTCAGCTGATGCAAAATTTATTAGCCAATAGTTAGAGGGAATTGACTGCTTTCTCATTCTCGGGTCAGACCTAGTTTAACAGTCAGTCTCTGCTTTGAAATGTTAGAACAACTAAAGCATATGATTGAAGTTATTAAAAGTAAGTCTAAAATTCACAATCATATTGAACTGGACCTAACAGTTTTCTGAAATATTTTGATTGTTTTTACCACAAATTGCTTTGTATATGTCACAGCATCTCTTTTTGTATGGCAGGATGATTGCAGTAAAGAACAGCAGCCAATACCTCTGTGTATGTCAGCTGAAATTCCTTTTTTTATTCTTTTCTACTTAAAAACATGCTTTTTGTATCCTGTTTAACACTATAGGTCTGTTAACGGGAGGGAGAAAAGAGTAGTGGCAATGATTATAATAAATCCCTTATAGTGTCCCTGAAGACTGACCAATATTTTTATAAACATGAAATAGAAAATTAAGTTATTGTAGAAGAATTCTCAGAGAGAGGCACTTGGGAAGTGTAATGCACTCCGTTTTCTTTCCCATGGAGTAGTGTTCCTGTGCCGTACTACTCGGCATCTCTGCAGTATTCTGTACTGCATCTTTTCCCTGTATATAATGAATCAGTTTCTTGAAGAAAAAAGAAAAATATTGATTAAAAAAACCACAAACCAAACAAAAAGCCAAAACCCCAAACCCAAAGCAACCTAAACCAGTTTGATCCGCTTTTTGTTTTTTACAGCCTACTCTAGGGCAGCTCTGATAGGCGAGGAAAACAAATGTTGCTTTCTCTTCTTGTTCTTCACATCATGAATCCTTCACCAAGTAATTTAGTGGGACACATGTGAAGACCCTCACTGTGGTCATAACATTTCATGAGAGCCATTCGGCTTCTTCAGATTTCAAGTTCTTGTGGTCAGGTGTTGTATGTTGAGCACCACCTGCCGTGCAGCTGTTCAGAGGGGAGAGCTGCCATCGAAGGTGCTCAGGCAGACTGCACTTGGTCACTGCTTATACTCCCAGTAACACCAAGGTGAGATTTTGGTCGTCTTGTCATCAAACTCGAGTCGTACTCAACTTTTAGGCTCAATTGAGTGTACCCCTTCCAAATCCAAATGAGTTTGACTTACTTTAGTTTTAATATGTCTATCCAGAACCTGTGACCTTTTGAAAATTACATGTTCGATAGATAAATTTGGAGTAGAGACAATAAATCAAACTTTTTCTTGCATCCTGATTAGAGTGGGAGCACATTCCTATTTGCCTTGCTAGGTTTTGAGTGGCATTCTGCAATATGATGTATTTCGGTATATCCATACACTTTACATAATCAAACAAAACCAGACACTGAGGCCAAGGCAGAAGCTTCAGGAGAAGCCCCTGAGGTGGGATCAGATTGGGGGGGGGCAGGTGGTATGGGGAAGGAGACCTCAAGGCAAATCTCTGGTTAGAAAGGGTACACACCTCTAGCTTGCACTGCTGTTGAATCAAGATGGTTACCTAAGAGATGCACAGTCCCAGTGTAAAATATTTATTAAGATGAGGCAACTGTATTCAGTTTCTTTTCTCTGGAAAGCATGGCATTATTCAGAAATAAAATTTTATATTTTTTTATATATACACTTTATTTAATAAAGCAAAAATATTGAATAAAAAAAGCCTCCATTACCACCACCTTCCCCAAATCATAAAAGATTATATGGTTCTTATTGTTAAGTGATTTAAAAAGATGAAAGCACTTTTCATCTGTGCTTTCATCTGTGTTGGTATTGTTAATAATGGAGTTACGTAGCAGCATTACTAGACTAGCAAATAAATAAAAGGACAAACCTTTATAGCACACTTCCCCAAATATGCTTTTAAGAAAGGAAAATGTTAAAAAAAGTCTAACTCAAAATCTAACATGCCTCTTCTCTTTTATACTCTAGCATCAGTCAAGTGGCCTTTTGAGTTATATTAATATCTGCTGATAAATAGGATTGAAACTGAAACTTTGTGTATATTAGATCCGAGACACAATAATATAAAATCAGTAGAAATTCTTTTTAGAAGTGGCTTTTCAGGGAGACATCCTGGCATAGACTTTCAATCTTCAGGGAATTTCCAAGTACATAGGCAGAAATCATTTTCTCTTGCTCTTTTAGGGTTTGGGGGTTTTTTGGTTTTGTTCCCCACCTCCCTTTTTTGAGCAGCAAGCTCTCTGATCTGTAGTAAGTCAGTTCTGATAATCCCTTACTTTCCATCCTCATTCTTGGCTTTTCACCATTTTATATCTTCCTACATTGTGAATTCATTTGCTGGGTGGGGTTGGTTGCTCAGACCTGCTGGAACTTTGAGAAGCTGAATGGTCCAACAGGGACTTGTGGAATTGAAGGTGTAGCTCTTTCTCTTTTACCGATTGGGCTAGTTGAGCCAGCTTCTGGATCAGCATCCTGGCTGACCCTTAGGAGTCTTCCTCTGAAGGAGAAGATACTGAAGGACAGGAGAGGTGTTCCAGCCTGGCAATTCAGAGGTGGCCGTTGCAGTACAGCATGTTAAAGTATTTAAAATGTCAGTGCTGTGGAAAGAATGTAATCAACTAACAAGCTAAATACACAATATAATCAATTAAAGTATTCTCAGGAATCTTGTTCTAGGCAAACATAATAAAGTTGAATTTGGAGTTCAGTAAAGTGCTGTCTTTTAAAACTTCATACAGAGAAGCTATGATGCTGACAGAGGAATCCAGTAATAACTAATATGACCAATGCTGAAAAACACAGTACTATTCTAATATTAGCATGTACTTGTAGAATAAACAACAAACAGCTAGATATAATATGAATTCTGTGTATACACACAGTTTCTCTTGGGGAATATTTTTTTTATTCTTGGCAGTTTCTCTCCAGTGATCATTATTAAAAATCAGCATTTGTTTACAGTTTAAATTAGAGAATCAGAATGCAGGGATTTCCAATGCAAATATATAGTTATGTATAGACTTATGTTCCCTTTTTTCTAAAATGCTATTTAGCTTTCAAAAATAGCTTCTGCTTTTTTTTTTTTACTGCTGCTATACTGGACTCCTCATTAGTTGATGATTAAATTAAACCAGGTTCTTTTTTTTTAAGCTATTTACAAAGTTGCATGAACATTATGTAAACTAGATATAAAAGGACAACTTCCAAAAGGTAGACATTATCGGCTCATGTAGTTAGCACACACTGTGAATAAAAGAAATTTTTAAAATCCTTCGGTCTACTTTGGAATAGGCTTAGTAACCATTTTAATGCAAATACCTTTTTAAAAGCTCTTCAAAATTAATGGGAATTATGCTTCCTATACTTTATAGTTGCAAATTTGTATCAAGCAAAAAGATCTTGTGCTTGAAAATAGAGTGGGGTTTGCTCACCTTATAATGCCAGGGCCTAACTGAATGTTGAAGAAAACTTATTCTTTGTATACTTTTTGCTCCTTATCCCTTTGCTCAGCTGTGTAATAGAACTCTAAGACTTTGGATACTGAAAATAATAATTTTTGATCCTATAAATCCTTCTCCATTTTCTCATACACACATCTGCACACTCTCTTCTAAGAAGTTTGTAATATTTAGGCACATCCATGTGGAGCCATCCATGCTCTTTCTCATATTAAAATCCATTGTAAAGGGAAATAATATACTCTAAGGAGATGAAATAATATTTTTCTTTTTAAAATAAGATACTCTAAATGAAAATACTTATTTCATGATTAATCCTGCTAAGAAAAATGGCTAACTAATGCAAATTCCGCAAATATTCCAACTTCTCTGGATTCTTGTATTCAGAAGCATCTGCAGTTTAACATGGATATTTTCTTATGGTGTGTTTTCCAGCTAGAAGATTTTGGAAAGGAGGCTGATGGCTTGTGAATGTTCTCAAACTGATAAAAAGAAGAGACTCAAATGGTTTTCTAATACACCTATTACTATGAAAATCTCACATTTAAAAAGCTTTTACGCTTGATCGGGGTTTGAATTGGGCATCTTTGTCCCCGCATCCTAGGCATGTACCAGAAGATTAGTCTTTAGAAGTCAAGTAGTCCAGTCCAATATGCATTACTGCATATTTTTTTGTTTCTGCTGTGAACTTAGGAACCCCTCTAAAGCTTGTTGTCTGGTACAGAAAAATTTGGCCATATGCTTCTCCTCCTCTTTCTCATAATACAAGAAGAAAGAAATATTTAAATAAAATGGAAATCCATAAATTTTAAACTGACAAAAGACATTTAGTTTGATTTATACTTTGTTGGACTCTCTGATACCAGCTGTTTAAAGTCTGCATCTCCAGGAAAAGTAGGAAAGCATTAGACATTTATATATTTTTGGGTTAAAGCTTCCAGCTCAAATACACTGGGAACAGGTTTTAGGTGTTTATTGTGTTTATTCTTTAATTGTCTTTTATGTCTCACTTTTTTTCCCCCATGTTCTTTTGAAATATCTTACTATTTTTAGGAAATAAATTCTAGGCGCAGCGGACAACTGGCTGATCTGTGGTGATGATTGCTATGTAATATTTGTATTCTTGTCCCTCTTTGTTCTCTTTATACCTCAAATGGATTATGTGATTTTTATATTTTCAAATATTTTGAATGGACCCAAATATACGCAGTTTACTTAGTAAGAAAAACATAAGGAAACTTTTAAACAAACAAACAAAAACACCACCGAAAACTCATTTTTTTCCATAGAGAACGATGGGTGTTTTGGAATTGAGTCAAAGTGCTGATGACCAATTCACTTAAAGCCCATGAATGGGAGTCAACATTAATAGAAAAGAAAATGAGAAGCAAGTATAATTCAGTAAACAGGGCCCAGTATTTTTTATTTATTCTTTTTGGTTTATATTATTTTTCTCTGGATTCAGTTTAAGGTCAGAAGGTCTACCAGTTATCTTGTTTGCCCTGCAATCCAGTTGCTCATTAACTTTCAGATTATTTCTACATTGATCCCAGTAATCTGTCCTTGAACGAAGAACGTTCTGGAATCTTGAAAACA
>JAOTQQ010000052.1:34172828-34208425 GCA_026546715.1 Gallinago undulata | reverse complement strand
TGAGCAACCTGCTCTAGTGGGAGGTGTCCCTGCCCAGGGCAGGGGGGTTGGAACTAGATGATCTTTAAGGTCCCTTCTAACCCGAACTATTCTGTGAATTGAGGAGGAATCCTCAACTGTTGAACTGAATCAAATGTTCTACTGGCGCTATGTGTTCTTCTATTTTTTGTCAACAAACAATATATAAATATTACAGAAAATTGAGGAGTTAAAATATCAAAATATTATGAACTAGGTATGATGATTCAATCTTCCAAGTCACTGTATGTTTATTTTGTAGGATAGATATAGCTAAGAGTGCTAGGCTAGTAAGTGGCACGCTAAAATCCCAATACATTAAAATGTTCTGAAGGTACTAGTTGATCTGCTAAAGTTGCTCGTTTGGGCAACGCCAATTTGAAGACAAGTTTTTTGGTTTTGTGGTCAGATGAAGTTTCAACACATCCTTATGACAGTTGCAAAAACCGTGATGTTTGTATTATTGGGAGATTTTTTTTGTCTGTTTTCCAGAACAAACCATAGTAAGACTTTCAAAAGCAATTTTGATCAAAAAGTAAAGTGGAGACTGGAAAAAGAAAAATGGCATAAATAAGACAAAAGATCACAAAACAATAAGTAATCAAAATGCTGTATGTATTTTTACATCAATATTTTGTCACTGTGTTTTATCAACCTCAGAGGTTCAGTCTCTTTTTAAAAGACTTTATGATCTGGCAAAAGACTTTTGCCCTTCAGCAGGATAAGAATTTCTGTGATCTCTGGATGCCCTTTACACAGTTTAGGATTTTTTAATTTGTTGTTAAATTTCCATGTCTATTTAAAAATACAGTATGAATTTACATATAAGCAACGTAAAAATTAATTTTATGAGAGTGCTGTTAGGAGTGGAAGATTGTACTGGTCAGTGGCCAATTTTATTTTCACCTCCCCAAACCCAGTAATTTCTGAAGAATGTGTTTAAAGGTGTTTTTAGAAAACTGCAGTGCAGATCTGAATTAATATAATACTGACACCAAAAACTATACTGAGTGTGTTGGAGGCAGAGTTAGTGTGTGGTGCGTTATTAGGTGCTCACCTCAAGCTCAGGCCATGCTGAACGCACCAGGCAGTCTTTGCATCGGTCTCTCTGCATTTTGAATTGCTCCTGTGATAGAATCCTTCCCCACCAAAGGCTTTTTTTTCCCATAGCCACATCTGTGACTGAACTCAGTGAGACTATTTCAGAGCTGCTGCAGGGCCTGTGACTAAAACACTGCCGCCTTTATCTTTATTTTTCTAACTTTTACTAATTAATAGCTGTGGTATACCTGAGTTCGTTCTAAAAAGCAGCCATTTTAATTTTTACAGTTTTTGTTATGACATTATTAATACCTGCTTACAATGATCTTGTGACTGTTTGGCCACCGCTATTTTTCATGTGTTAGAATGCTCTGCTCACCTTGCAGCTCTCCTGCGTCGGGGTTGTGTATCAAGCAACTGTCACTCTGCTAATCTGAAGTGAAATTTCATGTAAGCACTGCAATCATATGCTAGGCTTGGTTTTATTTGTTCCACAAGAATGTAATATCTTATTCTCTTACATAGTGTACAAATGTTTGAAATGTATTATTAATGGAACTTTTATATAGATCTGTAAGATGCAGATGAGATTTTTCTCTAAAATAGGATGTTACATGCTAAGAGTAATTTTTCAACTATAGGTCCCCAACGTACTTAGAAACACCAAGATACATTCGTATCACTGTTTTAGTTATATAATTGTGTTTATTATGTGTTTTATGTAGACATCATTTTTACCTTCAGAAAACAAATATGATGGTACTTCCCAACAGTGATCATTTCTTTACTTAAAATGTAAATGTTTCTTTCAGAACTTTTTGATTAGAAAGGAAGAAAAGCAAACTGATTATTATGAACTATAAAATTATCCAGTACTGATTTTATTAACTGGTAGATAATCCAGGGCACTTTAAGTGCAGTTCTTTTTTCGTCTTTTTAACAGGTCTCTAAATGATAATGAGCTTGTCTTGATGTGCATGTTAATTTGTGGTGAAAGGTGGTAAATGAGAAGAGTTAACTGAGATTTAAAGTCTAAGGAAAACAACTTGAAATGCATCTACTTCATCTTCTATGTAGCTGAAAATGATAAAGTGGAAGAAGACAAATACTCGGTTGAATACTTAAGAGTGAAAGATGTATACATTTTAAGTAATTCATAGGCTTTTTCCTGAAGAGAACAAAAGCTAAAATTATATATGTCATCCTGATGTACCAAATCCTATTTAAATAATTATGAGATGTTTGGATTTTGTTGTTTTTTCTCTTACTCTAACTCATATAGTATACCATTGGGATAAATTATGTTGGTTCGTTCCCATTTTACAGACAAAGTACGTGAGAAAAAAGATTAAGTGTGTTGCTTAGGGGCATGAATAACATTGTGAGCAGAAAAAGTAAAAAAAATCTTTGCACTTAGATTAGTAATCCATTTTTATTTATATTAGCTAATATTTTCACTGTTTATTTTTTCTCTTCCTTATCTATTGGCTATGTAGCATGTATTCTTAACTAATAAAAAATTATTTTATTCTAAGCAAAATTCTCCGATTAGTGAAACTTAAAGCTATCCATCACAAGGGAGAATTTCACTTCAGCTAGTTCCATGTGCCTTGGCTTCATCTAATTTTCCAGTGTTTCTGGCAAATACATATTGCCTTTATCCATCACAGAAATGTAATAATAATTTAGTAAAATAAAGCTTGGAGTGCTTTATTTGTTGTTACAAAATAGAATTTTAAAAATATGAAGGTGAAGTCAAAGACATACTTTTACTGGGTTTTATTAACATAGGAATTACTCATGTTCAAGCGGTTTGACAGCTTTATTAATATAATTTATTTAATAAAGAAGTCTGACACTGCGGGATTGGGGAGAACAAAAGACAGTCAAAGAAATGGGAAAGGTAGGCTTCAAGAGACACAATAGTGGAGGCTGAGTTGAGGACTCACACCTTGGAGATGAACAGTAAAATTAAAGGAGAAGAAAATTAAAGGTAAAAGGGAAGACAGAATGAGCTGAATTCACCAAAAAATTTAGGAGTCGTCTAGCTCTGACTTAGAAGCGGGAATAAGATTTCAGAAGTCAGTGATAACCTTGTCTTTCACTGTGAATCAATATTCATTTTCTCACTGTGATGACTCCTCAGAAAATGTAAATACTACTTGACTGAGCAGGTTTTAAGATGACACTTGCCTTGCTGCCTAAACCCAGTATTCACTACGCAGGATCTTTTCCAGACATAGGATTTTTTGTTGATTCTCTGAGTGCTATTCTAAATGAAAGTTTACCACCGTCTCCATTACAGTAATGTTCTCTCACTCGTTAGTGTCCTCTGGTGTCAGGAGATCTAATCATAAATCATCTTTCCATTGGGAAAAGGCAGCAGGCAAAATGGAGCCCCTAAGCTGAGCACGGATGGCTTGACATCACGAGAGAAGAAGAAAGACAGTGTTTAACATGGCATGGATATGGCCCTTTCCGCATTTGGCAGCCCTGCCGCAAATATTTCAGCCACCCTCTTGGTCTAAATCTGAGGGATTTTTCATTATTCTAGTCAATGGCTGCTTTTGTGGTTGAAGGATGCTGTTGTGGTCACTTGATTCATTGCAATGCTGGTGTTGGTAACAAATTCTATTGCTTGTGCCAGTATACTTTGCAGTCCCATGTGCAATATTTATAGTGTTTAGGAAAAAATGAAGTAGCTAAGACTTTCAGCCTGGCTTATTCAGATTATTCCATCCTTCTAAGCAATCTAAATCTTGCATGTCAGGTTTGCAAGGCTTCTGGTTTAATGCTGAGCTCCCTTCCTTTTCTGCCTTGAACCGTACCCTTCATGTCTTTAAGTGGTGTGTTGTGCATCATTATTTGTGTTTTCGGATGAACTGGACCAATAGACTGGAATTACACAGCTGTTTTTTCCAGTCTTTTTTATGCTGAAATTATATTTTCCTTGTGCTTACAGTTCTCTGATGGTCAGGGCTAAGACTATTTCAGTCCTAATGACAACTGTGGTATATTGATTCATAAAACAACTATTTCTACACAACATTGCTTTTATAATGTATGCATAATGTGATGCCAGTTATGAAGTTAGCCTAAATGTGACCTTCAAGTCAATGGTTAATTGGAGTAAAAACTAATTGAATGGATTCCTTATTTTTTTTTTATGTCAGGGTTTATTTTAATTCTAGAGCAGAAGTGAAGCTTTACACAGAGCTTGGTAACGTTCCTCCCCACTTGAGAGGATTGCAGGTAAGTGGGAAGAGAGCCAGCTCCCAGCTTCACGTGCTTGCAATTTCAGCTGGGTTGTTCCTGTCAGGATCTCTTAACATAGCAGATAGTCATACCTAAATGGGATTCAAATCAAATAGGAACGAGTTTAGGGGTTTTTTATTTATTTGTTTGTATGAGCCTAATTCACAAAGCTGGGTCCTGATAAACTCCTATTAAATTTTGAAGTCTTCTTTTTATATGTACGGATGCATAGAGCATTACTACCCTTCATGTTTTATAATGGGAAAACATTTTGGGAGATAAAACCATAAGCTGTAACTGATCAAGCAGTGGCAGATGAGGATTTTGTTTCCTACTTGATTCACCTCCCTTTCCCTTTTTCAGGCGGAGAAATCAGTTAGAGGTGGCTTGAGAGTAGAATATCGCTCATTGATAGGGAGGATTTTGTGGAATTTATGGAGGGAAACTGAAAATGTGCTTTGACAAGTGAGGAAAAATAAGGGGAGGAAGGAGAGTAGACTGAGGTGTAGGAGTAGATGTGTCTTTACTTGGGACTGTCCAACCATTAATAAGTGCAGATTTCAGTCCTATGGGATTTAATTAATAGCTTTTTGCTGTGCGAAGTACACTCACCAAACAAGTGGTTAACAACTCCAAAGGAAACAGAGCTGATCTGACAAATATTACCTCTGTAGGCATTCAGGGAAAGAAGGGCTTTGTTGTAAGGAATATACCATAACTAATTTGTGATCCTCCTCGATAAAGCGGCAGTCTGGGGAGGTCATTTTTTTAACTCTCAGAGCGAGTGCTGTTCTGTCATCATCCCTGCTTATTGTGCTGCAGTTCACAGGCTTGTTCCCTAATATAATCTCATTTATAAAAGTAATGAAGTAAGCTATTCTTGAAGTTAGCTTAACAGAATAAAACATGTATCATGCTCTTGAATTTCATGGTGTTACTAGGGTTTACCTATCATTATATTAGAAGAAACAATTAGAATCCTTAATAATTTCATCTTGATGAAATCTCTACCACTGAAACTTGACTAGGAAACACATAACGCTTTATTTTTTGTAACTGAAGGTGTTGTTCTGGTTGCCTGGCTTTATAGCTAAACTAAGGCAAGACTCCAGGTAAGCTATATTGACTCTAACTGCATCATGCAAATGAGATGAGGGAAATTTACCCCTGTATGCTTGTTCTTTTACAATACCTTTAAAATTCTTTTAAAGAGGAGTAAAGATTGAATTTATTCTATTAAGAAATTGCATGGTGTGTTTTCTCTTTGTGCTTTCTTTTTGCAGAATATTTTTCTCTGCTTTTTCATATTTAGAACATGTTTGAGTTTGAAATAGAAGCCTAAAGGTTTTTCTGACGAATTGCTTGGGTCTATTAATTTGTATGGTTCGTTTGTGCTCTCCGTAGGAAAGATGGATTTTCTGGTGCATACTTTGGTTGTGTCGGAAATGCAGTTATATTTTAAAGTGATATCTAGTCCCTGTAATATTTTTTCTATCAGTGTCAATGTATTTGGAAGACTGCGTCTCTGTAAGGTTGAAAAGAGTCACTTCAGGAAATAAAAATAAATTGCATGTAAGAAGTTTGCGAAGGGAAGCTTGAGTGGCTGGTGAAGGCTGTTACAGGAGTACTGAGGGGAGGAGAGGGGCTTTTTAATACTGACTCTTCCTGTAGCCTGGCAATTTATTCATGCAGTGGACCTTGCAAGCCCAATCCACAGATGCTATTTTCTGCTCCTTACTGAATAAAACTCAGTGCTGGGTCCTGAGTGTAAAGATTAATTAGTTGGTGAGTGTTAAAGGTCTGTTAAAGCCATTATGGCGTATGTCCATAGAGACAAATAGGGGCTATAAAACATTGTGTTCGAAAACTAATTTTACATGTGTATTTTTCATTAATAATAATGATGGTAGTAATAACTATAGTCTTTTCATCCTGAAAGCTCTCAAAGGACTAAATGCATAGTGCAGTGCATACTGTGTAGGAAGGATCATGCTTTCCATCACTGAAAGGCAGGCTTTCTGAGGCATCCTTCAAATTATGTTGAGCTCAGCTTATTGTTGGCCATTGCACAGAAACCTGTGCAAGTGCAGGTCATACAAGTAACCATTTTTTATCCAAAAATAATTGTCTCATGAGTTGAGCGTACTGATATATATATATTTTACTTTGTTGAAAATGGCAAACAAAGAAGTGCATATAGTTATATATATATTTTACTTTTTTAGTTTGACTTCAAAAACATATTATTCCAGTTGGTTGCCAGATTTCAAATAATCTCTGAGTTACATCATTGTTCAATGTCTGACTATTTATCAGAAATTTTTACCTGTCTGCTTATGAATGAAAAAAGATAATTGACATGATTGTGAGGGAACATCCTCTTCCAGGTTGGCCACTTGTGTTGTCTCCAGTTTTTTCATCACAATGCCAGACTTGGATCAGAAGATGTCAAGATGTATCTTAAATGTAGTAGAAAAAAGAGTACAGTTTTTGTGTCCAAGCAGTGCACTGCCAGGTCAGGTTCCCAGATTTTTATGTCAGAACGCTTTCTGGACTCCTTGTTACCCATTGACATCTAAGGTAGTTTTAAATACTTGTTGGTCCTCTCTGGTAATGGAGGGAAAGGCTGGCATTCAGCAGTACCTACATAAGCATTCTGGGGTTTCTTCCTCTCTTTCAAGTTGTCTAACTCCTGCAGGTTTTAATGGAAGTCTTGTTCCTTTAGGAGCAACATTAAGCAATTGTTTAAACTGTTGCGTTGATGTCAAACCTGGAAAGAATGGACAAGGAATGGAAACCTGAGGATTTGTTGAGCAGATTTCCAGCACAAAGATAACTACATAAAACTAGGTAGAGCTGATAGTTGATTTAGTGTCTGTGTTAAATGAAGCTATGGTGCAGTAAGGAAAGGGTATTCTTGGAGGGAAGATGAAAAGAAAAGAATTAAAAACTTGGTGGCTCTTACCAGATTTCTAACTGCAGTTCCATAATTAATAGCTAATTATATGAATGTTTTGGAGCCTCCGTAGATAGTCATAGCAGAGGCTTCAAGAATTTAGCACTCTCTCTTCAAAAATTAAATTATCACTCACTTTAGCAATGTATTTATATTAGCTAGTGAATGAATGAAGTCAAAGGGCTAATAGATCTAGTGAGTGAAGCACTTGTTTTTTAGCTGTAGGTCAAGCAGCAACTGCAGATCTCCGAGGAGCACTTATCCCGGAGACAACTTGGTTTCAGTGCGCTGAAGTGACTGACAGAGCCAAGGGTAGGACTGACAGCTGTGCTTTTTGGACCTCATCAGAATGCCTAATGCTGCTCGAAGCCCTATCAGAGTATTTCACATCTTGTAATAAAAGCTCAGTAATAGAGGTATAATCTCTTAAAATAACATTAGTTTATAGAAACACGCTTTATTTCTAGCATAGTTATCGTCAAAAAGGATTGTTTATTTTAGGGTCTAGTTCTTTTTTGAAGTATCCAATTTTACTCATATGTCTAATACTAATTCAATTGCATAGGAACTGTGAGGGCTGCAGAAGATCTTGTGAAGATTCTCAGTAATTGTGGATAGTTCAGATGCCTCATTTGCCTTTCAGTGTGACAACCTTTCAACTGTACACTGGAATAATACATGTGTTAAAATTAATATTTGTGCATGACAGTTTTTCAGGTATGTCCCAAGATGTGTGCTCTTAATTCCTCAGTTGTATGCATGATAATGATTCCTCACAAATATTCAAAATAGTTACAAATGGTTGCAATTTGCTCCAACGATCTTTAATTTACATAGAAAAAGACAATCCATAATAAAAAAAAAAATTACAAAATTTGAGAATGCCTGTTTAGAGTCGTATGCTTTGATTTAGTTTTTGGATTTTTCACATTTCCCTGTTTTGCTCATGAATTTGTTGCAATTCGTGTATTTGTATTTTGGTGTAAATGTGTATTGCTTACTAGCGGTTAGATAGCTGGTGCAGGCTAAGGATATTTAAGATAAGAATGGTGATGTAAATCAGAGGAGTACTGACAATATGTCGAGCAGGGTCAAAATGTGTTTGCAATTTGCAAACAATAAGTAACAGCAGTAAAAGTTTTTAACAATAAATGTTTCAGAGGAAAAAACAAGGTCTTGGTATTCTCAGTCACTGAGGACTGAGAAGAGGAAGCAACATTCTTTGTAGATGGATGGTGAGACCACATTGTGGCTTTTTCATTGTCTTGAGCTTCTAGATCTCCCTTTCAGCCTTTTGCTGCAAAGCTAGGCTGGAATGATTCAGTATTTACACGTAATATGAATTCAGTTCTTTTAATATTTAGTCATCTCACCATTTCATAGTTTCGCTGTATGCTTTTTTATAGATAGCAGCCTTTGCATTTTTATTGGCAAAATAAAAACAGTTTTGAGTGCATTTTGAACATCACAAATTAAGCTATTTTTTACTGTTGCTTTTTAAATCTTAATGATGTATGTATTATTGCATAAATTACATGAATGGCTCATGTCTAACATTAATAGTAGTATTGCCATTAACAAAAGAAAGCAAAGTTGCAAGTGGTGGATCTTGTACACTTTATGTATGGTTATTTCATAGGGAGTAGAGACTAACAAAAGCCAGTAACGATGTATAATTTAATGCATACAGTATGGCTAGCAAATAAAGTGCCAGAAGTTGCATCTCAATTTAGGCAGATATTTGCTGGATTCATTCTAAAAACCTCCACAAATACTACAAATGCAGATTGTGAATATAACGTTGTAGGGTAGCAATTTATTACACCATAATTTCATTTATAGCGCTACTGATTAGCAGTTTCACTGCGGTAGCTTAAAGCTCAACTTTTTGTGGAATAGACATTTTGTGGAATAGCAATGGCCAACAATTACACATGCCATAGTTTTTGTCGTTTTCATATGGGTATCATTTGTTAACAGCGGTATCCAAATTAGCATTTCAGAGGTTTTTCAGGCTAGATTATTTTAACTGCTCCTTCGCGCATGAAAGTCTTAATCTCCCTCACAGCACAGACCTGTGCAGCGCAGAGGATGACTGGGGGGGGTCCGCACCTGATAAACGCTCCTTCTAACGAGGGTCGTCACGGCAACGTGGACTTCTCGGGGTGACCCCCTGCCCTCTCCCCTCCGCCCCAGGTGAGACGTGCCCGGCACCAAGAACGCAAGATGCGGTTTTGCAATCGGGAGCCGCTTGTGCGGGCAGCAGAGGGAACTTGGGAGGCTCAGCAGTGAACTAGCCCAAACCCAAAGGGCTCTCCTTGTTTCTTCCTGAAGCTCCGTTAGTAATAGCCGTTCCTGAACGGCGGGCAATGGAGCTGTTAGGCCCTGAGCTCGCGGAGGGGCCCTGTGGATGCGCAGGTGCCCGCCTCAGCGAGGGCCCTCCCCGGCTCCAACAGTCTTCCTTTGTTTGCAGATCCAAGGCCCGCGTTGCCATGTGAGTGATAACTAGATAAAATATACATCTTGGCTTTGGCCTGCTTTGAAAGGTTTAGATGCTGGGCCCTGTTCGTGGCTTTGGAATCAATCTTTGACATATGTCACAGTCGTTAAAGTAGGTATTAATACAAAATAATAAATTTGTGTACCGTTCAACTTTTCTGTAGCTGTCTATCAGAAAGTTCTGAAGTGGATTTCTTTAAAGACTCCCTGTCTCCTGAGGAAAAGGGGATAAGGCAGTGTGTCCCTGGACAGGATCTATGACTCATTATGTCAATCAAACTCCACTTCAGAGGGGAATAAAGAGATTTGTATCTCAAAGCTGTGCATAACGACTTCTCGGCTTTTCATTTCATATTTATGAGCGGTTTACTTTGAAGTGTTTATCAGGCAATACGCAGAAACATGAGAGAGCATTGCCTGAAACCATGTTCAAGTGTCTAATCTGTTAAATGCTTGCTGAGCAGGCTAGTTCATCAGTGCATGCAATGCAAAAAAGAGAGAAAAAAATAAACTTTCTGGGTTTTTGAGGTTTTGAAGCAGAATCTTTATATTAACAATATAAAAAGGATTAATAATGCCAAGCATTTTGAAATAAATGTAATATATGAAACTTACAAAAGTTGGCTATGTTCTGTGTTAAGTAGATAAATAGTTCTTTGCTTGAAAGGAAGCTTAATACCAAAACTATACAGTGCCACATCTGCTCTTAAGACAGGAATATACAGTGACCACAAGATCCCTACTGTTAATTTTGAAGGCTTGAGGCATTCATAAAAGAAGACTTCTGGAGGGTTCTCTTCCCCCTCCCAAAAAGAGCAATTTGCTGATAAGAGAAGTGCTAAAAGCTGATAAAAGAATAGCCGTGGCATTAGCCTGCAATGGAAACAAATTTTCGGCAGTATTACCCATTTGCTGTGTGCTGTGCCTGCAGTGGAACCTCTGAAGAGACAAGTATTGTTAAATAGGTCAAAGATAAAAAGCCAAAAATTTTGGGTGGAGTGGAAACAGAAATGACAGTGTATTTCTCATTGCAGTATAGCTCTGGTGGGTGAGCTAGAAGTGAGAAGATGCCCGATGATCATTGTTTCAGTTCCCTGTTTACAAACTTTTTGCTACCAGCTCTCTGAAGTCAGGCATTTCTAATTCTGGCTGGATGTGCCTGCTCAAACCAGTCCGATGAGATGGAGAATGTACAGACTGCAGTGCTCCCGTGTGCTCCAGCCCACAAAACCACATTGGAAAATTCTGATACGCATGTGGTCAGTGCACAATATTTACTTGCGTGAGTAGTTCCTGAGGATGCATGTACATGGTCTCCATGCATGTTATCCAGCATTTAATTTTAAAAGCAACTTCACTTTAGAGCTTATTTTCAAACATATTCTTAAATATTAGCAATTTTAAAAAGAATCAACAGGAATATTATTAGTTCAGTGTTTGTTTTTTACAAGGATGTCTTTCATACCATTTCATAATTTTTCGCAGATCATTTTGGTTTTCAAAAAAATGTATCTTTCCTCTCTACAGAGAACATGGTTGACTTTGAATAACTTGATTTGTGGGTCCCTCATTTTGGACTTCTTAAAGTCGTGCCTAAAATGACTTAAAGGATGGCAGCTGATTGGTGCTGCACACTTTTGGTTATCTAGCTATAGATTTCTCTTTTGACTTTCCAGATCAGAAATCCTTAGAAACTTTGGGGTTGTTTACTAGTTTAGGTTGAGGGTGAACCTTTATTAAAGGGTGAAATGCCGCCTTCTTGATTTTTATATAGCCGTGCATATTGTTTGCCAAATTCCCAGTTTAAAAAAAAGTATACCAAAAACAAGCTACAAAACACATGCTGTGTTCAGTTTCCATGACGAAAGTTGTAGGAGAACTTAATTGAGGATAGTTTTCTAACACGTATGCCTGTTCCCTCTTCTGGAGTCATTAAAGAGATGACAATGAAGAAAACAGAGTAACCAAATGCCTTTGAGAACCACAAATCTGAAATTTAAATAGATGTGCTGGCAAGTTTTACTATGCTTAGCTGAATCACAGGGTCATCAATCTGAAATTGATGGATAAATATGTGAAGTATTCAGAGCCTGTCATGGTAGCTACTGGCCAGTTTAGCTCATGTGCTCTATCACACCGGTAATTAAGAAAACCGTTTTTTTTTCAGATAAGACGATGACTAAAGAGGCAAGAGATGTACAGCAGTACCACAGGCAAGAGATGTACAGCAGTATCACACAGCCACAGTATTTCTGTCAGTATTCACATAGTGGAAAAACAGAGCAGGATGGGCAAGCTCTCGTCCAAGCTGTCCTGAAAGCAAGAGAGGAGATTTTTTCCCATCCCTGGTCTTCAGTGCTGTCCTTACCATACTCCAAACTCCCTTTCAAAATAAACCGGATTTTTGGCTGAAAACTGCCTGTGACTCCCATAGGCAAAAAGGAAATAGATGAAATAGCCCAAAATGCTTCTTTGCAAATGTTTGGTAGGTTAAAAAGGGTGAAATAGCATGAGGATTAATGAATAATCCAGTCTAATCTCCCTCTTGTTAAATCCAAGGAATTCTATAATTGGAGTCTGCAAAGTAAAAATAAAAATAAAAAAAATAATAAAAAAGGCGGCATCGCATGATACCTAGATATACTTGACCTTTATCAGAGAGATGTGAATTTATCATTTCACCTGAACTGCAAGGCACTTATGAAGCAAGTAAAGGCACTTATGAAGTGAGCAGATGCACGTGTTAAAAATAGTCAGATAACACTGCCTGCACAGCAACTCTTTTTCAAACAAACCAAATTTTGGTCTGGCTCTCTTTGTATGTTTACTGTGTTATCTCCTAACAATAACACCGCTCCAAGATTTTGGTTTTAGACGGAAGATTTTTCCATGCAGAACGAAGCAACAGAGAAGGGCTAGGCAGTAAAATTCTTTTATTGCAGCTGGTTCTTTTGTCTAACAGTTGCCCTAGTCGGGGGGGAAATCAGTTTTTTAAAATCAGTTCCTAAAAATCAGGGTCAATGTTTTCCTCCACATAAAAGACAGTTTGACAGAATCGTAGTTTTAGTGGAGGTATCTTGATATTGCTTCTTCAGAAGGTCACATGCTGCCACCTGTTAAACTCAGTGCTGAAGCGGTTCTTGGAGCTTAATTTATTGCTTGGCACATTGGTATCTCCATTCTGTTATTCACCAAATTAAAGTCAGTGCCAGCAGTCCTTCAAATCTTAGACAAAAATGGAAGGAAAAGGACAAGGGAAGGGTAAAAACTGGCCCTGTTGTTATTACAGAGTGTTATAAAAACAAGGACACAGTTTCAAACAGCAGAAGGTTAGAATGAACATAATTTATAAGGTATTTATTGGCTCAAACCACAAATCTTCAGTTCTGTTCATTGAAGAAGAAGAGAAAAGTAATCTAAATTAAAATGAAAGCACTGGAACTGAAGTTCTAAGCCACTGGAACAGACAGAAGTTTAGGTAAAATCGAGGGACTGCTTTAACCACGTGGAGCTTTGCTTCTGAGGTGGGGAGAGAAGGTCGGAGCAGCAGGTGCCTGGAGCGGGCTGAAATGAAGGTGTTGCACTTGGGCATATAGTGACTGGCTAAAAGGAAATCCGAGTAGCGGCGTGTTTTATGTATATGCCACTGCAGGGAAGGTAAAGCGGTGCGGGAAAGGAGGTCGTGTGTCTTACACTGTAGTTCTGCAGAAGCCCGGTACGACCAGTCAGTTCCAGCAACGGAAGGGATGGATGTGCTGCACTGTTGCCTATAGCATTGCAGGTATTGCACGTGTCAGAAAGGGCCAGGATGGACTTGGTTTCTGTGTTTGCCATTGTATGTGCAGTCTACAAATTGTAGTCGTTAGTAGATAAAAGGAATTCTGTATTAAGGGTGTGTATTTCATCTGTAGCAAAGTTCAGGACCAATAGGAATCTGAATTGGTGCCAACGGTTCCATTGATGACACCGCAAGTGACTGGCTGTGAAAATAACTAATTATTTCACTAGGATTAAAAGTGAAAAGCTGAAAGCAATTTATAATTCAATCAAACAAGTAAAGACATTTGCTGATCTGTTCATAAAATGAACACAAGTGATGAATAAAAGAAAATATGGTTGTGTCTGTTACTTAGTAGGTATACTGTCTCACAGAGCTTAATCTGTTTTCCTTGATACTTGATTAAAATATATATCTTTTTCTTCAAAATTTAGTGCTCAAATTATTTTAATTTTATTATTCTTTAAACTTGGCATTAAGTTTAAATAGATTTGTGCAATATGCTTTTTTTAATTCATAAGGTGCTGCATTTAAATAGTTTCAATTTTTTGGGAAGCTCTTCTTTCCATTTTAGATTAATTCCTTTCTCAGTCATTGATGGTGGTCTACTGCTTGTCCTCCTAGCAGGATTAGAAATGCAGAGTTACATCCATCTCTGGCATTTCTAAAACCTGTTAGGAGTAAGATCATTCAGAATGTGAACAGAGAAGTTCTGAGTCAAATAATGGTCTAAACTTCTTTTATTCTACTGTACAGAATGCAATTTACATTACCATTATTTCTAGGTGACATGATGTTTACAGTGAAGAAGCACCTTGTAACTAAACAGCTGACAGCTGCTAGTGCTAAGAAATCTTTATATGTGCCTGGGGACCTTCATAAAATATGGAGTATCCATGTTCCTAACTTGTGAAGCAAAGTATAAAAGAAAACAATTAAGGTTTCGTCTGTGATGACAGCTGATTCAGGTTTTTCAAGAGTTCCCAATTAAACAGTTATGAAGGTATGAAAGCTTATTACCTGTGACTTCTACTGTTTCTTGAGAGCACAATTTATTTATCAAGTCATGAACAGTGGTTTACTTTTTACTGCTTTTTAAATCTTGATTTAACAGTATAAAAATAAGAAAAGGCTTTTCGTGAATTCAGCAAATTATCACTAGCTAATTTATGCACTGCTAGTTTCCTACAGATTTTCATAGAAATCTTAATAATTGAACTCAGATTTGTGTATCAATGAAGATTAGTAGCTGTACAGTGATTATATCCAAAATCTTATATATATAAATATATAGTCATATCTATATATTTATGGTCAACTAAGGTTTGTTTTTTTCCTGGAGACCGAGCAGAACTCACTGTCAGAGGAAAACTAACATAAATCAAATGCTTTTACAACAGAACACCAGCATCTTTGTGAGCTCAACTAGAGTGGAAATGCAAAATACCATTTTTTACTGATGGAAACTGAGATTTTAGATTATGTGGGTACCATGGTTTAATTATTTTACTTCTTTGTGCCAGATGAGCCTAACTGTGCATTTCAAACATGGATAGTCAATACAGGTACTGAATGCAAGCTCTTCTCTACTGGGATGGCACTTCATTCTCCTTACACTGTCTATAATCCTGACTCTGCTTTGAAGCTCCATTTTCTGTGGAGCTGTATTTGTTATTCCTTCATAGGAAAATACTCTGCTGGTGTGATAAGAGATGATATCAGATGTTGAGCAAGTTGATTAAGATGAAAAACCAATGGTAGCTATCACTTTACAGAAATGCAGTATATTCTTAATATTTTTGGCGCTGCTGTGGTGAATTTTATATAAAAAATCATGATCTCTTAAAAGGAAACAGGCAAATAACAAAATTATTTCATAGTTTGAGTCATTTTGGACTGGGAATAGAAAATATGCAATCTAAGTCTTTTTTATAAGATTCCATCTAAAAAAACCCAACCACTGTTACTCCAAAAATTGCTGTTACTTTGATGGTGTTTTGACTGGAGCTGGGAAGTTTACAGCAAGAACATCATTACTTGTCGCGAAGCTTCATGTTTGTTTTTTTTCTTTCCTGCTTGTAAAAGAAAAAGTAATAGGAACTGAATTTTAGTCATTGATAACCACTTTCTTTTGCTGGATTGTCACAGCACATAGCTATGAATTGGTACAGATTGTATCCCCAAAATGCACCATTTGTCACTGCAGAGGTACGCTCGATTATTTGAACACTCGTGGCAGCACAGTGTTGTTGTCTACGTGCTACAGAGAAAAAGAGCAGAATTTGTGCTGGTTTTCCCCCAGACACAGTTTTTGTGGTTTGCTTTCAGTCTTTCTTTTTATTATGTGGAAGTTAGTTTCTGCTAGTCCTCAGTGCTGCGCAGCAGCCCACTTGTTACTTCTGTACTTTTTGAATGTGTTTTGGCGTGAGTAATGTGGCACAACTAATTTCAGAATGCTAAAGTTCACATAGGGGAAAAAAAAAAAGTGCATTGTTGTAGTTAGAAATGTAAGAAATTTCTCATGTGTTCTTGTCACTTTAACAAAAAGTACAGCAAATGAGACAGGAGTTCTTTTAGATTACTGGTCATACTCCTGGCCTGGCTAGACAGTAAGTAGTCCTAAAAAGAGCAGATTTTTTTCCCTTCTGCTGGAGGTTGCCCTGGGAGCCATCATTGACATGGGACATGCTTATGCAAACGCAGGTATGCATTGTGTATGTTTAGCACACAAAATCCTGTGGGTTTTTAATTTGATTTTGATTGCGAAGCAGTTGTTGCCTTTTAAATGATAGATGCTACGTTTCATTAGAGATAGTAGATATATGGAGAGGCCTAAAGTTGCTTGGAGAAAGGAAGATCTTATTTGCATGTTGGTGTGTTGTGTTTACTTGAGTTTACATACATTACAATAACACCTCCAAACTTTGGTAGATCAAACTATTTAGGTTGAAATTTGTGACGAGTTCTGCCTGCATTGGGTTGATTTGTTTGGAGAACTGGACTGGTTCTGAGAACGATGCTAGAGAAAATACATTATTTTGCTTGCAGTGAAAACCTCACGTGACCATTGTGTCAGTTAAAGCATCTCCATCCTTTGAATCAGAAATTCCAAGTTTGGAAACTGTTTCCCTGCTGTCTGTCCCTGCATCTCTGCTGAAACCTGATGGAGTTACTGGGGTTTGCCTGCAGAAGGGATGGAAGGAAGGTGGCACATGAGCGCAGGAGCGGCTGCCGGCCAGTGGGGCTGTGTCTCCGCAGGACTTTCCCGGGGCTGTTCTTGCTGTGCTGCTGCCCAGCACCGCCTCGGGGAATGGCCGGGGAGACTCACCTCTGGATTTCCTTTCCACTGGCACTTAGTCAGCGAGGAGGAGGAGGAGAAGTTCGCCTAGGCAGAACGCAGAAGGGCGAAGCAGCAGAGGAGAGCAGAGCAATTGAGTACAGAATTGCATACTTTTTTTTCCTGTCCCCTTCAGGTTTTGGAATGGACAGATCTGTAAGGGTAACACATTGTCCTTTTACCTCCTCAGTGCTTGGAAAAGTTGGAGTAGTTAAGATAAATGAAAGACTGGCTGAGAAACTAAAACGTTAGCCTGAAGAATTACATTTTAACCTGGGATTTCTTGGGTAGATAGTAAATAATAATCATGCTTGCCACCTAACTCCATCCTCTTGTGCTCCCAAATCTGATTTTGTCCTTTGCCCTTGAGATGGGCATTTGAGGAAAAAACCAGCAAATGCGTACTTTGCCCTAAACCAGCACATCACTAAAAAGAAGCTCATCACCATAAGGTGATACCAGAAATATAATTTTTAGATGGTACTTGTTCTGCCAAAATCAGTGTGTGCTCGGGAAAGAGGCTGTTATACTCTTCCTTTCCTTAGTTTAAAGCTATAAAATGGGGACGATAAAAGCTCACCTCACAAGGAGGTAAATGTAAATAAAGTCGTGTTTGAGATGTTCTGAGAGCCTATGTTCAACACAACCTGAGGAAATGTGTATGAAGTAATTAAAAATGCTGTATTCTCTATTTGGTATGTAAATACTGCATGAGGAAGGTAAAAAAAAAGAGTAGCTCCAGTCACTTCACTGAAGGAGGAAATTTTACTGAAAAAACAGAATGCAATCACATGAGTGAAAGATATATAATATTGTGAGGTAGAGTGAAATCTCATTAGATGTCTGGTTTTTATGAACCTTATAATTTTTTGAAGTGGATATGAATCTACTGTATTAATACTGTCAACAGACTTATTGTTAGAAAGAGAAACATCTGTATGCTGGTATTAGGCTTGGGGATCTCCGAGTCAGAAAGAAGCAAGGCAGAAAGAGGATTATAAAAAGACAATTAAAGGATTTTTCTGTCGTTAATGGGAGAAGCTAGAAAATGTATTTCAAATTCAAACCACGTGTTGTAATGTGTGTGTGGATTTCTGTTCACTGCTTCTAGTGAGTGTTCTGCAGAAGGGACCGAGGCTGCCAGAGTTTCACTTCTGAGAAAATCATTGTGTTTCTCTTAAATCAGTAGTCTGCATGCTACTGCATTAGGATTTATAATAAAAATTCCCAGTGTACATGTGTGTTCTAAATTTTAGTAAGTATTACCAGAGTGGGGGTGGGCGGGTGTGTGTATGTACACGTATAGGGGCTGGGTCACAGCACAATGGAGATGGGCATCAAGACCTCTCTGGTGTTCTCATACTTCTTGGTACCATCTGTAAAGCATTTCCTGATGCCTTTGTCACATGCATGTTCTATGAAAGGAGGATTTATCATAGTTAAATGGTTAAAGTTCACGTTCACTTAGTTATAAAATGTTTAGCTTCCCTGACCAGCAACACCTGGAATTTAATAATCTTAAATGAAAATATGTCATCTGTGAATCTTCTTAGTAGGCGGTAACAGAAATGTGTAGGAAGCCCTGCTATTGTTAACCTTCAGCTTACAGATTTTAAAAACCTAGAACAGGATATAGCTTGCTCATTATTTTTATTTTTTAATTTCCAAGGAATCCATTCTCTGGTATTTCTAGCGTTTGATCAGTGGAGAGTTTCTTCCCCAGAAGCTTACACTGCCCCTTCCCCGTGCTAGCAAAGGGAAAAATTTACTGTTAGGGAGTTAGGGAATGGGAGCATCAGGAGAGTTGAGGCAAATAGTTCAGTTTATGAATATAAATATATTAATATATATTTTTATATATATAATAGTTCAGTTTATTAATATAAATAAAACATTTGTGACTATTAGAAAAGGGAGGAAAAACTAGCTGATAAACTGCTGCAGGTTGAGTCTCGTGGCTAGGATGGTCAGCATCTCCTCTATTTCTTGGCCTCCCCAGCCACGGCATGTTTCCTCTACTTGGAGGGAGCTCAGTGAAAGAAGAGCTTATCTTTTTCTTGTGCTTTTCTTTTTGAGTTTGTGCTTCCTTCAGAAATGGAATACTGCAGTTGTTGTAATATCAATGATGTGATGAGAGGGAATTTTCCAGGCGTGTTTCATGCTAATATTAAATTTGCCACAGCGACTATTCATTGTGATTACGTGGTTAAAATTCCTGTATGTTGCACAGAAAAGATATTTCTGATGCAAGTATATTTAAACCACCAGAAAGATGCATTATATTTTATGATGATGTATCAAGGGTGGAGGAGAGGGGGAAATTTATAAAAGAAAGGGCTTACGTTAATATAATTCTTTTCAAAAATCATAAATAAAGTAGTAGAAAAACTACAGGAAACTACAGGCAAACAGCGTATCCCTCAGCTTATATTTGGAGTCCGTTTGGAGTATCTGATTGTGTAGAATTAGAAACAAAATCAAGTAAAACATTTTGTAGAACAGGATAGTTTGAAACAGGTGAAATACAAAGAAGGATTAAAAAGATGGCAGCTGTTTATCGGGTGAGAAAGATAAGTAAAAAGGGTAAATGTTAAAAATGTGTACAGGAAGTGAATAAAAAAATTAGATTTTAATAATCTGCTCTCCCAATCATTATAATAAATGAATGCATTAAGAAAAGTGTGCATCAGAGTTTGTTCAAAAGAACAACTTCTTCATATACCACAGATTGGAGCTAAATTGTGGTACTTGTGCCAGGAAAAATCATTATAGCTGTGAACATAACAAAAATTTGAGAAAGGATAGAATATCTTAAATGTATTCTTGTTATTCTTACTTCTTGTAATGGATTATAGTAGCAAAGAAAGTCAGTGATATTGCCCTTCTGATTTTAGACTTAGCCCAGTTTTGAACTTCTGATCTAGTGTTGGAGGCAAATTTATCGTATCTGTGCATTGCTGGTTTCAGATATCTTCCTCTGAGGCATCTTGTAGTGATCACAGCTGGATTAGATTAATCTTCAGAAGGGCCATTCATGCAATTTGTAATTACCCAAATGAGACCTCTGCCTAGAGGTTAGTTGAAAATAACCTTTGCTTATATGGTAATGCTTTCTAGTCTTTGCTGAGATAATGAGCAGAATTGTACATCGTTGAATTAAACACGCTTTTAGTATTTATATACTAAATAACTTAAGTAGTAAATTTCTGTAAAAGTGCTCTGAAGATAATAGAAGTAATGTACTAATTAAAAGGAAAACATGTTTTCTATTCTATTGAGAGACTATTCACAGCATGTAGATTGTGGGTAACGATGATCAAGTACATAACATTATATTACACTTCTAAACTAGTATACTACTGGTCTATTTTTGTATGAGAGATTACATACACCTGAAGGGAGCAGCTGGTATTAACTTCTTTTCTTTAATAAGAATGGTCTGGTGATTTCTGCAGGTGGAGAGGAAGGGATGGGGATGGAGGCTGGTAAGCTCTGTTGCATGTGAAGAAGCAAAAAAACCTTGTACCTTTTTTGTGTGTGATGTGTTCTTTGAGAGAAAGAGGTTTCTTTCTTTGCCACCAATAAGGATCTGATGTTATTTACCTCTTTTTACTTAGCGTCACCAGCGATGTAGGAGATGCTACAAGAATCTGAAAGAAAGCACCCTTAAGTTTTGAATGTGCAAGAACAGATTCTGCCTGCACATTTCACCCCTACTTTGCAAGTGAAGTTTCAGTAAAATGCAGTTACTTTCAACTCCATGCAAGCCCTAGAGATAGAGTGTGCTGTGTAACACTGTACAAAGCCATCCGTCTGCCTTGACTGCTAGTGCTAGTAGTGCATTTTAACTCAGGGGCCAGATTGCTCTCTCTGAATACACAGCAGTACAATTTGAATTCCCAGGGTATGGCAGGCAGTAGGTACTGCTGCCCTCATTCCTTCACTTTGCTTCTAGGAGGTCTTGATTTGCTTGATCTCCTAATCACCTAAAGAGCTTTAAGGAAGTTACTTCTTGAAGGAGACACTAAATCTTAACCCCAGGCCATGCTGGGTCTACGTTTCTTTGCTCCAGCTCGTAGGTGCTGTAATTTCTACTGGCAGCGGGGGTGAGGAATGCTGCATTGTTCTTGGTGACCTTTCTGTCACCAGGATCCCATGTGGAGTGAGTATTTTGCCAGTGTGAGTGGCTATGAAATGAGTTAGATATTTTCTCATTATTTGTGAGCCTATACTTCATTTGCAAAGTACGAGTAGGGTTCTTTCTGCTAGGAATTATGTGATAAATGATTTCTGTACATCCAGAACTGTGTTTATCCTCTATGTGAATTTACAAGGGTGGTCTGCTAATGCCATTAATGCTTTAATGCGCAATAATGGCTGAGCAAATAAGAGGATATTATATTAGTGAAAGTAGTTCATATGTTATTCAAGAGATGCGGACAGTTTCATTTCAGGGAAACAAGGCCTCTCGGAGATTACAATCCAGATCTAGAATATGTCTAGAGAACATAACTATAGTGTTTCTATGTCCTTTTCCTCAGTTTTTGCAATAAATAAAGGGGTATGAAGATATCAGGAATTATAATATATATAGATACACTTTTATATATTTAAATATAAAATATATATGTGAAAAATGCTTTTATATACCTACGTATATATAAAACCTATGTATGTATATAGAGGTGAGAAATGTCTCCAAAATATGTTATTATGTGGTTATCCAAGGACAAGTTATTTTGCTATGTCTGCTTGCCTACAGAAGACTCTCAAATTATATTTTGCAGAAGCAAACACTGAAAATTAATAAATAAAACTAATTTAGAGTCTACCAGACAAGAACATGTTTTTGCTACAGAGGGAAATATCTAGAATATTTCATGTCCATCGTCAGGATGCTTGAGATTTTCTGTAGTAAGACTGTAAGGAGATTTCTGAGAAGCAGCATAGAAAATCCTTTCCTATTTGTTCTTGAGTTGATCTGATCCACTTCTTAAATTTTTTAATTTGGTCAGTTTTCAAATCTTTTTCTCCACATTTTTGGAAGAAGCCAAATTCCCAGATAATAAAACTCAAATGGATGAATTAATTCTCTGAATACTATTATTTTCCTTCCACTTTCATTGTCTTTGCCATTTTCCTCAAGTAAATGGTTATAAATGGACAAAGAAATACAAATTTCTCTGAAGATTGCTTTTTGCATCAGATGTTGTAGTCAGATTTTGACATGAATACAGGATGCTAATCAGAGTGAAATCATCTGGGCTTGTAATGGCTGTTAAAATCCACGGAATATCATTAAAATGTTTTACTCTGTATGTCAACCAGCTTAATTAAGCTAATATATTCATAATCGGTGTGTCTTTGTAGACATTTATGTCACCAGCAAACAAGAAAATTTGAAAAAAACTTCACTTGCATGATGAGTTTGGTAATTTTAACATGTATCTAATGTCAGCATGCACAATACCTGTGTGGGTCAGAAAGTGTGGGACTAGTAAGCTTCAGTTCACTCCATTTTCTATATGTATTTTATGTTTTGGGTTGATTTTTACTTTTTTTTTTAATAAATCTAAGGATAGTTAGCTAATATGGCCAAAACAAAACTCTAATCAATCAAGCTGGTTTTCTTAAATGTCTTCTACTGAAATTGCACATGATTAAAATCTATATTTTCATTAAAAGTAACTTTGTTTCATCTGTCATACCAGACCTCTTTACTTATTTTAAAAAAAAAAAAAAAGGCAAAAATCTCTTGACTGAAGTGCACATGAGATGCTTGTGTTTAGGACTGTTCAGTTCATGCTTTTGACTAAACCACAGAATTTCTGATTACTGGAATAAAGATTAGAAGGCAGGTTAAAACAGGCTCCTAACCTGGAGGGTTTGGGTTTATTCGGTATTGATGAGAGAAATGACTTTTTTAATGTCAACCTTTTTATATTCTTTTTAAACATTGTCACTAAATGCTTCATTTCTTTAAAAGCACCCAGTCAGCGGTACTTCTGTACCTGCTGGTGTCGGCCACACTTGCTGTGCCCTGGTTGTCCCAAGGGTGAAGGAGCTGGACTCTTCTCTCCTGTCATGCTTGGTGGTGCTCTCCAGCCACTGCTGGGTGAAGAAATCAATCATCTTCCTTTGATGAGCTCTGGAGATAAATGTTAAATAGGGCCCAGTGTTACTTTCTGTAGATGTATGCATACATCCCATATCCAAAAAGTACTTTAAGAGCCCAGGAGTGAGACTGGAGAGGGCTGATACAGATAGATGAACCACATGGACTTAATACTGTGTCATCTTGCCTGGCTAACCTATGAAACAAGTTGTAATACTTAAAAAAATGTGTATATATATAAATTCAGTTAATGTCTTTTTATTAATAAAGACACTTAAGTCTGTTTTTTATTTAGTGCATAATCTTCCACAGACCATAGATTTAGTTTCCCTCTGAATTAAGAAATTAATTAAATAATTGGCAGTTACACTACCAGTGACTTCAGCCTGTCTTTGTTCTTCATTTTTAACACAATGTAAGGAAGCTAAAATCGCGTTGCTTTTCAAAACCTTTGAAAGCCTTAGAGACCAGTGAATATTTCCCTATGCTTTTTTTTTTTACCACACTGTTCATTACTGTAAGAAACAAATACATAAGCAGAAATCAGCCCGCAAGTCTATACTTTCTGAGAACCCTGGGGGACTCCGTGTGCTTTAAAAATGTATGAGACTTTGTCCACTGAGTCGTTATTAACTGCTAAAGGTCACATGTTTTGACATTGTTCCTGAAAGTTTTGCCTCTAAACGCAGTGACCTCCTGGTTTCGTGCTGATGCCCACTTTCTACTTGAATATGGTGAAAAAAGGTAGAAAGCAATGACAATGACTGAGGTCTGTCTCGATTTCTATAGCAGGTATTAAACTACCAACCTCAGCAAATGTAAAAGTGCGAAACTGGTGATAAGGTTTCATGTGGCACACCTGATGTATTTGCACTCTTACAAGTGATCCTGATCTGTAAACTCTCTTTTCCCAAATAAGTGTTTATTTTCTATGAAATAGGAAACCGTATGAAAATTAGAATTAAATATCCTGTCTGTATGGAAGACTCCCGTATGGGAAAATTTGCTTCATAAGAAAAACTTAACCTTGTCGAGTAGTCAAATGCTCAACAAAGCTCATGCTCTGATCCTAGAAAACAGCAACCTAAAACGTAGAGGCCTTTCCTACCTTTGTTTTGTGTATTTCATCCATGTTAACTATATTCAGTATGTTTTAGTTTAGTCTTACTAGATCTGCACCAGACATCTCTGTATGTAATTCATTACAAAGACTTGGCATACAGCATAATTAAGAGAAATTAGAAAGGTCTGTTATTTTCAATCTTAAAATAAATCCCCTAGCTTTTAAATTATTTATTTTTTTTTTTTCTTAATTGTCCTCTAGGAACAAACTTCACCCTTGCAGAACTAGGAATCTGTGAGCCCTCTCCCCATCGAAGCGGCTACTGCTCAGACATAGGAATACTCCATCAAGGCTATTCCTTGAGCACGGGCTCTGACGCTGACTCGGACACGGAGGCAGGGATGTCTCCGGAGCATGCCATCCGGCTGTGGGGAAGAGGGATCAAATCCAGGCGAAGTTCCGGGCTGTCAAGTCGTGAAAACTCAGCGCTCACGCTTACCGACTCCGACAACGAGAACAAGTCAGATGAGGAAAACGGTAGGCCTTTTTCTTCAATATATTACTCATGCACATGTCTGAGAATGTGGTCGTTCTTAAAAATACATGAATATTCTTTTAAAGGTGAATTTTTCACTCTTCTTTCTCAGTTTGACTAAAGCTGCTTTTTAGTGCTGGTTTGTTTGTTTTTTTAGCATCGGTATCAGGAAACTCTATTACTTGTGTATCATATAATATATATTGTCTTTTATTTTACAATTTACTTTCCACACAATATTGTTTCACAGAAGTTTGTGCTTAGAGAACATTAAATGAAATTTAATGATGAGAAGCAGAAAGAAATTTCTTGAGAAACAGTTTTTCATATGTGATTTTTATATCCAGCTTGAAGTAATATTAATAATGTACAGTATGCTAGTAGCTGTAACAGTGGTGCTAATTCATGACAATCAGATTTAAGTTTTTGTGGTTACTCATTTTTTTGAGGTTGTAAAACAATAAAATTAATTTTTTGTTTGATTATTGGTAAGTATTGGGGGGCTTTTCTACTAAACTTCTGTTTAGTAGACTTTATTAAGTTCATAGAAATGAGTCTTTAGACAGTGCAACTATAATTTGTGACAAAACACCTAGACGTTGGTAGATTCTCAGAGTAAACTGCATTAAGCCAACTCTCCTTTCAAATACTTATAACCCACATTCATGTTCTTCATACCTATCAGCTACAATTTTTTTTACCTGGGGAATTTTCTGTGCTCACATATTTTTAAATTAAACTGAAGAGGAAAAATAGTAAAAAAGGATTTGCAGGAATTTTTCCCCCAAGGTGCAAACTCGACTTACTTAAAATACAAACTGAAGGGTTCGATGCTTTCTGTTCTGAGAAGGTGAAGAGGAATCTCCCTAACATGCTACCCTCAGAGCTACTATTCAGGCAGCTGATACCAGCTAATGAAACAGCTCTCTGCTATGCATATTACTTGTGATAAAATGAAATGTATGTTTTTATTGAGCTTAGATGTTTACTTTTGACCCCTCCATATACCTACTGACGGTTGTCTTGGTTTCAACA
The DNA here is from genome assembly GCA_026546715.1 of Gallinago undulata. Taxonomy (NCBI): domain Eukaryota; kingdom Metazoa; phylum Chordata; class Aves; order Charadriiformes; family Scolopacidae; genus Gallinago; species Gallinago undulata. Next base: position 34,182,793 of record JAOTQQ010000052.1, on the reverse strand, counting down.
AAACCAGGGTGCCAGGCACTGAAAACACAAGCGACTGCTTTTCAAATAAAACAAGGCCAAAAAAAAAAAATCACAGTTTTTATATTAATAGAAAAAATTCAGAAAAGTGCAATTGATTTTGTTTGTAACAGCAGTCTCTTTGTGTTGATTTAAATTGAATCTTCAGGCAATCTCTCCTCTCCATAGACATAGCAGGATACATTTCTTCATCAAAACAAAAGAGGAAATGTATATTTCCTTACAATGCTACAACAAGGAAGCCAGTATTTTAAGAAGAATCAGTGAATGATTAATTGAATTTTCTTTTTATTTTTAATAATGCCATTCACAGGAAATATGATAACTTCCATTGACTTTAGTATAGTTTTTGATAAGGATACTGTGCATAATTTCAAATATAAAACATTACTGATGAAATTACGCCATTATGGAATGTTGGGATTCACTTCTGTAGTGTGAATTCACTTAACTGGCAGTGACCATCTCCATTTCAGAAGTGACTGTGCCACACATTTTGTCTAAGAAAATTTAATCTCAGGACCTACTTTCATACATCCTGTTGCAGGCACTGATGAAAGGATGAGGCTGTTTGCTGGCATTTTGTTTTCTTTCTTGTGATAAGTGAATTATTAAATAATTTTCAATATGGTGCAGTGAATCCATTGTGAATAGGTATTTTTTCTAACAATGATGTTAACAAGAGAAAGAAGGACGTGATCAAACAGCACATGAGAAACAAACCAGTATGTGGAATTAATTTTTACTTGAAAAGGTCTTTGTGATAATGGTTTCTGTATGTTTGGTTGTTTAAAAAAAATACACAAGAATGAAGCAACTATTATATACACAGAGGTGTTAACTTCAGTAAACTTCTTAGTTTTACTCTCTTGCAAATTCTAGTTAGTTCAAAAATCAATGCTTCTTCACATCACTGATTTTATGAAGTTTTGGGATGCATTATCATATAGATTGACAGTTGCCCCACTGGTTCAGCACCACAGTGTGGGCACTTACGAAACCATCATTAATTTCTCACGCTTGTGCCCAGCAGTGGTTTCCTACATAATAAACACTGTGTCCTTCAGAAGCAGATCGATAACCTGCTAGGTACTCGTCTTGAAGAGGAGGTAACAAGAATCTATACTTCCAAGAGAAATTCGCTCTCTGATATATGGGTTCAGATTTACAGGATGCTGGCATAGAACAAGACATTTCTTGGTGTGAGATTTTTTCCGTTTATGGTTAGCAATATTAGACGGAACTCATGATGCATAGACTGCTGAATTTATTTGAAATACTATTACAGCTTTTCCCCCTGATACAGTTCAACCATTGTGTTCAGGTCCAAAAGGTGATTTTGGTTTTTTAAATATTGAGATGCTATCACAATTAATATCGCTGCACTTAAAACCCCACAACAACAACAAACTATACCTCTCACTTTTCTTGTAATATTAAATCTATTTTGTCATTTTTAGCACATCTCTAAGTAGCTCAGAGGAGGCTTAATTTCCAAAAATTGCTCTAACAATATGATTTTGTTCCTATTCAAATCCATTTACAAAGCTTATGACCATTTTCTGCACATCTAGATTTAGTATGATTTAATTTTATCATAAATTAGAATTCTGTGAGCCTTGAAATATTAACAGGTTTGAAATGCTTGTAGATAAATTGAAGTAATGGAAACTTACTGAAATTCAATATTTTACTTGGTACACTAAAATTCTTCCTAACAAAACAGTTTATTGACAGTCCAGTTTGAAAAGCAACACTTCTATTTTCACAAGTCTGATTAGGCTCTAAGTTCTTACCATATCTTTGCAGCTTTTAGTAGTGTCTCAATCTGGTCATCTCTTCTTTAGATGTGGCAATGTGAATATATAACAGCAAATCACAAAATTCAACATGATATATAGAGTTGTGAGATTTAAGTAAATGAATCTTTTTGTGATACATAGAAATTTAAGCATTGAATTAGAAATGTAGCTGATCTCTGATGTCATGTGCCAGCTTTGTAGAAAAAATTATTTGCACAGATCCACAGGTACAGTGTGTAGGGGATAGACCAGAGAGTTCCTGCTAAATGCTTATTTTGTCTTTCCTTTTATTAAATCCTGTAACTGTTTATTCCAAAACATCACAAAAAACCCATTTCAAAAGTAGCATTTGTCATCAATTGTCATGTGTTCTTTCCGAAGCCTACAGTATTCCTGTTTTCAGAGTGAAGCTTAGGTGCCAATTATGTTTAGGTCATGACCTTGAAGCAAGTACTCTTCCAGGGGTATTTTTTTCCCATTTTTTTTGAAGTAGGAGAGTTGTTCTTGATTTTTTTTTTAAGCTGAGTTGAAAATTATGTTCTTCCCAAAAATATAAAACCCATTGTAATGTAACTCTTAATTTAAGAATTCATGAAAACAGAATGGTCATAATTAAGGAGAATTGATGTACAGAATGCCTTTGCAACAGATCTGCAATCTTCTCATTTCCTGGCTTCACTCTTACTGAATGACCAGTTACAGGCTATTAGGGAGGCAATTAAACTCGACTGACTTTAGACAGATGAGAGTGAAAAGCTAAGAAAACTAGTCATGTACAAAAGAAAATATAATCCTAAGTAGAGGAAAGGAGAACAGAAAAATATCATGTAAACACAGAGCAGATCCCAGTAATATTTCAGAACTAATAGACCCAAAGAGAATCCACAAGGAGGAATTTCTGTTTTATATTAATTTAGATCATGTTAACTCTCCTGTTTTAAAAGAGAAAACATCTGGAATGGTGTTGGTGACTGTTTTTATTTGGTAGAAAGTTGTTACCATGACTTTTTGTATTAGTACCATTATTGCATATAATGGATAATATCACTGGTAGAATGGGACATAACACAAAATGTTTATCATGAGTTTTCTACTCTGATATAATATTAAATGAGATGTTTCTGGTTTGCATTTGTGTGTCAGAAAAAAAAAAAAGTGTCTTGGGGGAGGAGGAGAAACCATGTTATTAAAATGATGTCAGACCAAAAAAGATGATCAAGGAATACTTCTGTCTTACTAGTAGTGATTCTGAATGGAGCGGTGGGACAAGAATGAATGGGAAGAAATAAAGTAATATCAAACTTCAGCAAAACAAGGGAAGTAGTTCAAGGTTGTGCTGTGGTAATCCGTGTGTATGCTTTAAAGGAATCCACAATAAACCACTGTGATCTTGGTAGCCCTTTGTAGATAATGCCTACAAAACCCAAATAAGTTTGGATGTATGGAACCAATTTGGTGGTGATAGTCTAGCTGTACTTGGTAAGGTGTGGAGAAGTGGTGTGTTACTGGAATGAACCTGGAGAGTCCTGACGTTGAATCCAATAGTGCCATGCACATTCCCCTTCTTCACTTCTCACCTTCTTCCTGGAGATGATCTTCTATTCTACTGGAGCCAGCCTGTTTCCAGCATCAGGTGTGAGGATGGAAGTCACATGGGAAGGTGATGTAGGATGCTTCACAGATATTTTCAGGCTCAATATCCATCAATATTTTGCTATACTAGACATATTGTTGATAATTAATTCTATGATATTTTTTCTGCATTACTTTTGGGGTGTTTTTTACTGTAGTAATTAGAAGTTTGAATAGTAACAGTACCATGTGTGTATATCGCTTACTATGAAAAAATAGAGTACCATGAATAAAGTAAAATGAAGTCAAGCAAATTGTGAGATAAAATATGAGAAACTGTATTTATGTGTTTGTGCTTCTGATCAAGTCTTATGAAAAATAGGGAAATTATATTTTCCATTTTTGCTGCTGCTGCTATAAAGTTTTCAGTGGTGATATCATATAGTAATTTCTCAAATTCATATGTAAAGTACATCCTAAAAAAACCCAAACAAAAAACACCCCATAATTCAAACTGACCTCTATTGTACTGTTGCTTCAATTTTTATGAGCAGTATAATCTAGGCTTTTGGGATGTTGTTGAAAATCAGATTTAGACTTACAATGGAAAAGATATTTTCTATTGTTATGGAAGGGTTTACAAAGAGGCACCAGACAGATGACAGCCGAGGAATTTATTTTCTTATTTTTACTGTTTTAATTTTGACATGTTGTTCTTAATATTTTATTACTTTAATTTTTATTCAGCTTTCTATTTCACACTTCGAAATTTGCAGAGAAGGTTATGGTAAAACTGTTATTCTACTCTTGAGAAGATGTTGGTTTTGTTGTGTGCATGCTAATGTCTCCTAGTGGTTAGATCAGTTTGAAAGTAGAAGGTTTTGACCTTCCTGGTGACAGGGTTCTGTTTGGGTTAAAAAAGTGGGAGCTTAAGCTTGCATCCTGAGTATTCCCACTAAAAAACATTCACTTTCGCCTATGGGAAATACCTTCTTTGTTAAAATGGGGTGTTTAAAGAGCGGCAATATGGTGGAGCAGATGTGTGTAGTCTTTAATTGAGGGGAAAAAAAATATTAAGCCCTTATTATTTTGAGAGAGTCTATCTATGCTTTGTGTACAAGAAGCAGGGAAGCTGTATACTTGCTGTATATCACATAATAGAGTGCGAATTCCAGCTCTTAGTGCTGTTCGGGAATGTTGTGCCCATTTCCCTCCTAGATCAACCCAGGTAGCTTGGAAACAGCAGCAGGGGCAGATCTGAAAGAGAGGAAGAGCAGCCACAGTTGTACGATCTGTTCGTAGCTGAGAAAGTGTCCATATGGTCCTAAGGAAATGATGAGATTTAAATGAAATGTCATAGATGCAGAAAATGGAATTGCATACGTCATACATCAACTAGGCTTCTTAAGAAGGAGTGCTCAGGAGGTTAGCTCGTGCATGGGCATACTTCATCTCTTCTTTAGGAAGGCTTGTAAAGTACTTTGTAAATGACAAATTTAGAAAGTCATTAAGCACAGTATCAAAGCTCAGTTGCTTAAGTGGATCCAATTTTGATGTGCTCTCAAAACCTGAGGGCACTTCTGATAGGAAGTGGTTTCCTAATGAGGGAATTGACTAGCAGCAACGACTTTTAAAGACTTAACTACGCATCAACTATAATTTTGTCCAGGTAAATGGCTTATGCCTTCAGTGCAGGGGGAGGCTAGATGGTGGGGTTAAGGACAAAAAATGGATATGTAGTACTGGTAAACTTTATAACCTTGTGGAAGACAAGAATATGAAATGCCAGTATATAAAATCTTAAATATATGTTAATAGTTTTAAGGTAACCAGTAAAAGTGTAGTGTTAGGTCAGCAGGGTGATGGGACAGAAGTAGTGCTAAATATACCAGGTATATTGAAAGAGCTAAATAGATACTATCTGGAACACAATGTTTGGTGATATTCTAGAGAGTAAGGCTGGGGATGTGGCAATAGAGACAGCTCTGCTTAGGCAGCCTAAAAGGGTAAAAAAATGCCCTTTTGACATTCAGTTGCTTGTAGCCAGCATTCAGCAATTTGGCAGCCATTAGACTTTCTATCCAGTTCAGTGTCGACCAGAGAGATGTGTACCAGGATCTCGGGTTTTATTCTCCTAGAGATACATGTATTTCTAGCCCTCCTGATTATAGGAGAAATGGATGATCTTGCCCATTCGAGTCAGGCCTTCAGCGTCTGTAACGTTTGTAAATAGTTGTTTCTCTGAGGTGTCAGTGATTTGGGTGCCTCTGGCACGGTCTGTGCCACGCTCTGGCTGCTGGGCCTTCACCATTGGGCTTTTTGTCCATGTACCATCAGAGGACCTGGCTGAAGCTGTCTCCTGTTTTGCAGTCTCTCTCTTCAGAGTGACTTTTATACAGAGTTGTATGAACCAAGGCAACCAGGAATTGAGACCTGGGAAATATTTAGCCAGGAAACTGAGGAAAATAGAAATACAGGCTGCTGATTTAAGGCTACCTGGAAAATACTGCAGCAGCTGGGTTCATAAACTGCTGAGGCTAGCTGTCATCTTCCTTTCTCCTGAATTCATAAGAGAAGAGCTTTTGCATGCAGCTGTATCTACATTGGTGTCTGAAGGTCACGACACAGCTTTTAAAAAAAATCTCTCAATATAACCATGAGATTTTTCAATTAATATTTTAATTATGAGCCTCTCCATCTACTAGACAGAAAGATGAAACCATGTTTAACAAGAACTGCATTACAGCACATCATTCAGTTTGTAAATTATTAGTTTTAATAAAACAAACTTGGATCATATAGGTCACCAATGTAAGCAGGCGGCAGCGCCTTTTTTCAAAGTGTAACTGAGTTAGAATAATGCTTTTTTTGTATTTTTCTGTAACAGAGATGTGGATCTGATAAAGTTAATCCAGCTTGGTAATAAACACATTCTGAGTGGCTGATGAGTGATAAAACCTTTGCAGGAAGGTTTGCCTGTACAAGGTGTTTAACAAAATTTATCATGGTGAAACAAAAAAACCCCAACATATTTCACATTTCCCTGGTAAACTGAAGCACGTATCACAATTTATTTTCAGTCTTCACTTTCAAAGGACTGTGAAATTTTACCTAAAGCCTCCTCTACATTTGTCAAGCCAGATACTGGCACATCTGCTCATGTAGCATATCACACTATTAATAATCTTTCTAAGTACAAAGACTTGCATATTTCACTGATTAGTGCATAATTAGGTCAAGGTACATACTGTTTTTTCCAGTCAACCTTTCATTTATGAAGCTTAGCCTGTGTCTGACCAACAAACTCTGTTTGATGGTACAGTGAATGCCTATTTCCCATGCGTGTAGAACTACTCACCTATATGGCTATTTCTAAATATTTCATTTTATATACTTTCTGTTTACACTCTACACACTGTTCTTTTCAGGTAGTCTGGCAAATTGCTGAAGACAGTGTATTTCAATTGATTGTTAACTGGATGTAAAAATGTAACATTCTATTCAGATAGAATAGAATTCATCTTCGTTAGAAGATAGATAGGAAACTATACCTTAGCTCTTTTAGTGCCAAATTTTTAATATGTATATATTAGAATAAACAGAACTTGTTGAAAATGAAATAATCCCATAATTACTGAGTTTCAAGAGATGCTATTATTACTTTATTCTCTTTTATTAAAAAATGTTTTTTACTGAGTTCTTAAATAGTAAATTATAAAGATGTGCTCTAAGTTCTGTTCCTTAGATCAGAGGAGAGGAAATCTAATTCATGAGCCCGAGTTTTATGTTTTTACCCATAACGGGGTTTTTTTTCACTCAGCTTCTTGCAGAAGCTCCAGGCAGAATTGGACTACTTCTGTTCGATACTGTAGGAGCAATCTGGAATTCAACTATTTTCTTTACTTTTAATTTCACTTTATTTCACATAAATTAAAGACAACTTTCTGCTTAATTTAAGCTTTTACACATTCTATGACAGTCTCCTTCCTTGACATTCATAAGGGAAATATTTTATATATTCATTCAGTCTTTCTGTAGCATTTGAAATTGGTGACTCTCTGACACTCTTGCTTTAAGAAGCTGTGGGAGTGATTGGCAGCGCTTCAGGAAGGCTCAAGTTCTGCCTCTCGAATCAAGTGAGAGATTTCTTACCAGCAGCTGTTTGTCCACTTCCCAAACAAGCACCTGCTAAGTCTTTGGCTCACAGACCTCTCATCAATGTTCTTCAACATCTCAAAACCTACAGAGACCGTGTTGAAATCTTAACCACATGTGAACATGAAATACTATGTGTGATAAAAAGAGCGGACCATTTTTTCGATTCGTAATTTGTCTATCCGATGATTAAAGAACGTCAGATTATACTAGAACCCATGAGAGGAAGATACGATGATCCTGGAGAGATGGAAGTATTTTGCAGAACTGGCCTTTTCAGTAAAATTGCCTGCTGTTGAAGGTTAGTTTTCATTCTTCTTAAAAATAATCGCCTGCATTTTTTACCTTGCTGTAGGAATGCTTTCCATGTGATCGGTATACATGAAATAGTAACTTTAAATATTTTTCCAGGCTGAATAATTTGTCTCATTATAATGTGTTACTGTTTGTCACCAGAGGGTGCCATTGCTGTGATCTTCCACGTTCTTGTGCTAAAACCCCCTGAATTTTGGAAGAGGTACTGCTTCTAAACAGAAGAAAAGGAGAATAATTTGCACAACTGGCAGCAGAGCTGTGTGTAGATTAAATTTTCAGATGCCGTTGCTTTCAGAAGATCAAGCAGGAGTTGGAGCAACCAAGTCCTAAAAAGGGGCTCTTTCCTTGGTGTCCACTTGGGTTTGTTACATAAATACATTTAACTAACACCACTTGCACTGTAGTTGCTTCAAACTCTTCATCGCTCATTTCTTATCAAGTAAATCACCTCAATTTTCTAGACAGTACAGAGCAGCAGAACAATGCTAACTTTGGAGGAAGAGGCAGTTTTATTTGTGAATGAAGTTGCAGAAAGAGCTATAGTTACTACAAAATAAGTTGCTGATATGCCCTGTGCTGGCTCTTCAAGGCATCCAGTTCAGGGTCCCTTTCCTAATATTAAAAATGTGTAGGAGCTTGGGGCTTGTATGTACTGTCGTCCTGTCTGCTCACCTCAGTCTGTGTTTGCGCAGTGACTATCCATCTGTGGTCAGGTGAGAGGGTCTGAGAGAGACATTTACACAAGCTGGACTCTAAGAAACTTAGTTGATTCATGGAATATATCACAGGTACAGTTCTTTCACTGAGTGTGTCAGACTGTATTTTGATCTGATATGAACTCATGTCTTCCATCCTTTAGTGTTTTCTTTGTCCTCCCAAATACACCTTGTAGCTATTCGAATGAAATGAAAAGATGAACTTATCAAGCTTCTTTTCCTATAGGCTAGGATGGAAGTTTTTAGTAGGTTTTTTACTTTTTAATTATGAAGAGCCACGCTGGTATTATTGAGGGCCTTCAGATAACATCTCTCTAGGACAGATTTTACAGTTGGGAACAGTTCCATGGAAGGGATATCTCTTGTGATTTCTGAAGTTGTTATAAATATCTCAGAAGGTGCCGACTGTTCAAGTTGTTGTAAGGCTTTCCAGTAGCACATTCTGATACGGAGAGGAGGAGCCTTCAGCTGATGAAACTATTTGCCAGGAAGTTCAAGACGCCTATGGAAACTGATACTTCCTTGCCATGTTTGCCCTATTGAAACTGAGATACCATCTTGTAAGAAGGCATAATATCATTCAACTATAACAACATGCCTGTAGGCAAGGCACAATATGTGAGCGTCATTTGTTTGCTTAGAGCCATGACTGTCATTCAGAAATATTGAAAGGTAGCAGTTGGAATTTTTCACGCAAATGGTTAAGGGACTTTTCTCAACATCAAATTAGTGTTCAAGAGTGAAAATACAGCTTCTGTTTCCTCAGATGCTGAGCTGTAAGAATGAGTAATCATGATTCCTGGGGGAAAAAAAATGTTTCTTTTAAAAAAAAACTTGAGTGGTACTAGATAAGAAATGGGTTTATCAGTTTTTCGTAGAACACTTCTATTTAGTAAACTTGAAATAAGATGAATTACAGTCAAGTTACTACTCTTTCCAATTATCTTTCAAAAGAGGGGAATTATTTTTAAAGAGTCATGCTATTTTTGTATCTCACACATAGTTCTATAGCTTTAAGCTATATTGCATAGCGTGAAAAGTGCGAATAAGGCCTAAACAAGGGAACGGCTATAACTGCTTAACAATGGAGTTTCTTTTGTAGCTCTTTTGGGGGTTTCTTCCCCCTTTTTTTTTTTTTTTCCTTTTTAAGCTTCTTTTTGCTAGGTAAAACACAACATTGCTAACAGTTGCACTAAAAAGTTGTTTCCAAACAGTTTTGTACAATGCATAGGAAGAAGGTGTGAGGTGGGAACGATCAGGTAAAGGCTAAGACTGTGACCTGTAGTGTGAAAAGACGAGAGGGTGAGACCAAAGGGTTATCAGGCATTGGAATGGGCTGCCCAGGGAGGTGGTGGAGTCACCATCCCTGGAGGTATTTAAGAAACGT
>JAOTQQ010000052.1:34092215-34172728 GCA_026546715.1 Gallinago undulata | reverse complement strand
TTTTTTTGTGGTTGGACTTGATGATCTCTGAGGTCCCTTCCAACCACCGTGATTCTGTGATTCTGTGATTCTGTGACATGAGGTGCGAGGGAAAGAGGAGTCCAAGGAGGTTGCAGAGAACTCCTCAAATGCTTAGATTTGGGACAGCCGATGAAACAACACACCACTGCAAAGCAGTACCAATGTGCCATGTAAGATGTTTTTCCTAACCATGTGCGTATGCTGTTTTTCAAAAGCATGCTGTAGCAATATAGGGAGTTGGTTTTGATGGTTTTTATCTGTCTGTAAATACTGGTTTTTATTTTAATCACCTCTTATACTATAGCAAATATTCTAAGCTTTTGGCTTTGAGGGGTTAATGTGTCAGTGAATGCTACAAGATTGCTAGGAATTGAATACTTGGATTTGTGTTATATGTTTGTGAATGAGATACAGATATTGGGTTTTTTATTTTTTCTCATTTTTATGCATATTGTAGTGATTTCTAAAGCTAATGATATATGTAAATAATTCCATTTGTTTCCTTCCTTTGTGGAGTCCTCTACATTTTCAGTAATAAATAGTAAAATAATAAACCTTATCTGCACAGTCCTTTCAATATATCTCTGGGTAGCTGCTCAAAGACTCCTCGAGTCTTCATCATCTAGATTAATTTACCAGCTCTAATTTTCTGGATAATTACTTCATACTTCAAGACCACTTCTGTTGTGATACTTAACCAGGTTTTATTCTTTGAGATACTTTATGTATTGACTTATACTTTGTCTTCCCTAAGAGTCTCTGAAGACAGGTACCCAACAGTTTAATCCTAAATTTTGGGATTGGATCATGTTCCAAGCCTGTCCTGTGTCTCGGTCAGGACTCACTGTCCTCTCCCCTGTGGACTCTCTATTTGCGGACTTAATGCCCTTGCCCAGAAGTAAGGACAGTCGATACATAATGGAGCACTCCGTCAGCTCTCTTAGGTGACAGAATGCCATATAATCTTCTCAAGTGAACATTTCTATTAATTTAAAAGCAGAATTTCTCTTATGTTTTCAGATTTTTGGGTGGTTTCAGTTTAATTCATTACATTTTCCTTCCATAGATACCAGTGCAAATGCAGGCAGTCAGGTGTGATTACAATTACGATATTTTGTGTGGCACCTTTTTTTTTTGTAATAGGAGAAAAAGATTAATCAGAGACGTATGATAAATGTTAGAAGACTGACCTATAACCACAGGAGGCAGACATTAATAATCATTGTTTTCTATCTTATCCTCAGTCCAGCTGTTTTGTTAAAGATCCTGAGAAACCATTCCAGGAGCATTCAGTACTGTAGCACTTTAACTTGAAGGCTGGAGTCATGGTGGGGGGGAGGATTTGAACATAATTCTGAGGACTTCACTGTCAGCATCATTAAGAAAAATAATTGTACGTGGTGAAGTGTAAAGGAGCTAGACCAGGTAGCTGCATGCTTTCTGTGGTTTTGGTCAGTCCCCCGATAATGTATATTAAACTTTTCTTTTTTTAGGTATTTCATTTTTTACTGGTATTTTTCACCATATTTTTCTCCCATCATTTTTAGTCTTGGTAAAAATATTATGGCATTTGCTAGTCTTTGCCTGAAAGATCATTCGTTTTCCCTTTCTCCTTTTTTTGCTAAATATAACATTATGTCTTGAGCTTAAAACTATAATGTGGTTCCAGATAATCTTCTAGTTTTGTTTCACAGATGATGGCTTAAAATCACTCTTTATTAGCCAGAACATTACAGTATGAATGTTCAAAGTGAGTGTTGGTTTTTTTACTACATATGATGAATGCTTTGCATGCCTTAAGAAGATGGAGATACAGATAGTCTTACAGAAATACTGATCATCCTAAAAAAAGATCTGAAGAAATCAGTATTTTTCTTTTCTCTACTTTTGTCCCTCCTTGTTTGAGTCTAGTTCACGAAATAAATGAATGTTAGAAATGCTTTAAATCACTTCTGCAGTGATAAATTTTGACTCTTCCAAATATTGGTTATATTACCTTTTTCTTTGTCTTTTTCTGCCTTATATACTGCAATAGTACTCTTCTTTCATGCTAAGAAAAATGAGAGGTTTTCTTTAACAAACAAAAACTTTTCAAACAATTTTAAATATGATTTGAAGCTCCTAAAGTCTTGAGCTTTGCTGTTATGTCTCAGAGGAGTAGAACACACGTGGCAACTTCTCCTGAAAGATCCTCTCAAAAGAACGTATTAAAGATGAAATATAAGGATTTTTAGATCAAAAGGATAATGATTTTTTAAAATTTTTACTATGTGATAAATTAATCAGAAGTTATTATAAAGATGTACAAACTTGCACAAGGAGAGAGAAGAGAAGGTAGGCAGTGACTTTGAAATTAGTCTAGGCGTAGACCTAAAGACATACTTTCAGAAGTTTGTTCTAACCAACAGAAAAGTACTGTAGCTTACGCAGTTGTGAGAAAGCTGGGCTGGGTCATGGGGAGTGCGATGAGAAAAATTATTCATGTGATCACAAATACCTTATTTTATCAGATATTTTATTATATTTACAAAGATGCTAGAATACTCTGATGTAAAATAATCAGGAGTAATACAATGACTGTTCAGAAGCCCGGCATTAGCTTTGTTGTCACTCAGGCATTCAGATGCAGTATAAGCTGTATGTCAAGCAGAGGGAATAAAATTATACCTCCTTCTAATTTCTTTAAAATAAAAAAAAAAAAAAAAGTGATTCTTAAAACTGAAAGTAATTACCTAACATATATCACTGTGGTCATAAGTTGCATATTTCTGACAGGAATAATAACCAACAGACTTGACTCTGTAATTATGAAAACATTCTGCTATTTAGTAAAAGCCCAACATACTTTCACACCAATGAGACATATATCCAAAGGCAGATGCCAGACCAAAGCACCTAATGCTACCATAATTTCTGTTTCATATTTCTTATGGGAGCATGTATATGACTCATTCATGCTTAAGATGCATTTGTGAATGGATTTATCATTTGGTTAGTTAATAATTTTGGCATTAGAGTACAAATACAGTGAAACCTGTTCTTACAGATCAGCTGCAACAAAAGCCAGCAGCAGGAAAGGAGAGTTTGTATTGCAGCTTCCCATATGAGGTTCATAGATAAGCCTTACCCACGCGTCCTCCCAAAAGAAAGACATCCTGTAATTAAATTTATAGTCTTCATGCAGTTTATCTAATTTTTCAATATCTTTTTCACTTATTTATGAAAGGCAAGGTAAATTCCATAACTCTGTGAGCTGTTATGATGCTTATGTAAGCGTAATAGGTTGTAATCAAGTTTAGTAAATCTTAACATCCAAAGGAATTTTGCAAGAATTAGGAGCAAATAAGCTTGGTTCTGCAAGTCCATTTAAGTCTTAATTAAATAAGACTAATGGTATTTTAGGAAGGATTTTAAGAAATAATCAGAGAGTAACTTTATAATTTATCAGTAATAATGAAGGAAAGTTCTGGGTTGCGTGCATACAAACTGTGAATTTATGGCAATGCTATAAACGTGATGATTGTAGGTAAGAAACCTAGAATAAACATGCGGAGTTCTAGCAGAGCTGGGTGTATGGACATGTCCACACTCTGTTTATTTGTGCACAAAAAAGTATTTATCAGTCTGCAAAATGGTTGTGAAACTGATTAAATTAGTTCTGTAGAATAGTCTCCAAATACTTGACTCATCTTTTAAAGAGTTTCTGAAGTCTGAGGAATTAAAATGACAGAGGTGACGTTTTTACCGACCTTATGCTATTGAAACATAAACTTCAGTATGTGAATTCTGATGATTTTGTACAAGAATTTTTATGAAAGATCCATCCTGTTAGGTAAATTCATTTCAGATGCTATTATAAAAGAGATAATACAAAGCCCTTGCCAAGCAGCCTTTATTTAGCAATAGCAAGATCATCATGCAGGTTGAGCACGTGCTTAAGTAACGTTTCATATTCTAAAACAAATATTTGGAAGAAAAATTATCTCCTGGTAAATTTGTTAAGTAAGGATTGTTCTCTGTTTCCCCGAGCATAGACTCACGTCCCGTTCCAGGCAGCAGATGTACTGCACTCACCCCCTGAGTGTGGTTCAAAGCAAAGGCAGGGTCTGGGGAGGCTCTGAGCGTTCCTGCCCTCTGTGTCCCAGTTAAGGATGCCCTTTGATGGGGTGGTGGGATCGCACACCCCTCGGCTGAGGCTCTCCCAGCAGTGTGCTGCACCTTGGCTCTTTTTATCTTGTTCTGCATTAGAGGAGAGGTAGCTGCACAGTCTGTACCAGTTTGAGGTGAGCTGCCTGGCATCGGGCTGTGGTGGCCATCAACTCCCACTTCAACGGCTGAGGTCCCAGTGCCACCAGCCTTCTGTGCTGAACCTGCGTGGCACCTGGGCAACGTGTGCTTACCAGTGAGCAGAGCGTTTGAAACACCAGCCAGTTTGAAAGTGCAAAACAGGACTCCACTAGATTGATGTTCATGAACAGTAAACATCTAGTTCTTGATCATGTCTCACTACGTGCTTGCGGGGCTGGTGCTCACCAGCCTTACGCTGAGCAAGCCGTGCCTGGGCAGACCCTGGGCTGAGCTCCCTCAGGCCCTCTGCTGCAGAGGGCAGGCCACCGGCTGCAGGGGTCTTGTGGGTGGGGAACTGGAACCAAAGTGAGTAACTTTATTTTCCCTTTTTCGCTCCAGGACAAAAGAAATTTAAAAAAAAAAAATTAACTTAAAATGCAACTTTTAATTTATTTATTTTTTCATATAACCCATTTCTGTCCATTATGTGCAGAAAAGGGAGCTATTACAGCTGCCTTCAGGTGCCTGGCACTGCCCTGCCACAGGATGGCAACCAGGGACATGGAGGGCAGAGCGATGCGGGCCTTTCAGTGCTTGAGGGGATGTGAATTAGAAATCAAGCTGTTTCAAAAGCTGCTTTGATTAATACTTTGATTAATACAGCTATTAAAACAACAGAGAGGTGCTGTAGCAATAAATCGGTTCCATCAGTTCCAGGACTTGGGTGATGAAACCTGTTTTTTATGTATTTTCAGGGTTTTGCCACTTGTGATTTTGTGCCATGAGGGCATTTCTGCCGTCCAACTGTAGATAGGATTTATTTTTGTTCCGCTCTGTTGTAAAGTGCTGAGCATAATGTGGCCCAGGGTCCCAACTGAAGCTTCCTGCGATGTAAATGGGCAGTGATGTTCACCTTGTGAGTCAGGCCCAAACCCTGGAGTATCCCGGCAGTAGCCATGGCTGTGTTATCTGACCGGCCCCCAGGACTGATGAGGGGCCAATAGCCCATTGATCACTGCTCCGGGGCTTCTCTCCCACTTCACGCTGGATTTGAAGGAGATATTGGGTGGCTTAAGAAGTAGCTGCATAGTCTATGTTTATCAGTGGGAATGAAAGAATTGTTTTGCTGCAGACACAGGTGAGTTACTGCTCACGTTGGCTCCAAGGCCTACTAGCGGAAAAGATTTCCCTAGAAAATAACTAGACAGGAAAAATGAGTTAAACTTCTGAGGATTTGAAGCATAAAAGATGCAAATTACAAGAATTTGGCATACTGTCAGGCTTACACTGTGGAGGAATGGCTGTCTGCAAGAGGACATGACTTGATTGGGATGAACAATCCAGTTCTAGACGCTGGGTCAGGGGAGAGGCCTCAGCCGTAGGCCCAAAGCCTGGGCCTCAGGCCTGCAGCCTTAGCAGCGGGCCTGAGGATGGCATTGTCCTCTCCCTGATACCGCTTATTTTAAGGTAAGCATATCTTTTCTAGCCTTTGTTTTAAGATTAGTAAAATGGAACTGTGCTTGGGAACCAAGGGAGTGGTGTTGTGTGTAGGAAGCAACTTTGTATCAATTATATGAAAACTTAAGCCAGGTGGACGAGAGCGGGTAGCCAATTGTGTGAAGGCCTGCTAGCGTGTGTATCTGCTGCTTGCCTATATAAACTCTGATAAACTCGCAATAAAGGAGAATGACCATACTCATATTGAGACTCCATCATTACTCGGGGCCTGACTTCCCACTCCGACATTACACTTTTTCCCTTGATATGCAGAATTTGTGTGATTTGCTCAGTCCAGCATCTTATTTGTCACATATATTTTTACAATGAAATTTTTGAGTCGCTTCCTTTTTTTACTTTTCTTTTTTGATGTGAACATTTTATGACAGAAATTTTAAGTCCACTTTGGATTGCTATGTGTTAGACATCTGTCTTCTTAAAACTTGAGTGAAAATACAAGATGTGTATTTGAATAACACGGTGTCACCAATAGTGCTTGAAAGTGATGCAAGAGGTGGTGGGGCTTCCTTATGCTTCTCTCATCGTAGATCATGTAGTACGTTTGTACGTGTATGCGGATAGTTCTTTGAAAAAGAATAATAAACAGGTCCAAGACATGATGTCAGATCTATTTAATCAGTGTACTAGAAATACATTACCCTAAATCTTGGTTAGGAAAATAGTAATCAAAGTCTTGAGTTTCTTTTTGTTTGGGGAGACAGATGGCATATCTGCTTAACGGCAAATATCCAAAAGAAATTTTTTTAAAATCCTATCTTTCAAAACATGGCAATCAGAATCATCTTGGAAAGGAACTATTAAATTTAATAAGCCATATGTTCAGTGAATTTACTTATTTTGTTCTGAGATGTAGACATAAAATTCACCTCTGTGTCCTTTTGTGTAAATTAACTGCCTTATTCTCTGCTACACAATTAAGGTATTTAACAAAGTTCCAAATGTGCAACGTATTATTAGCCAAATGCAGCAACTAGTTTTCATGTTGCTAAAATAAATGCATTTAGGTGAACAGTCTGCAGTTTACCAGAGTTCCCTCTGTGGAGTTTAGCGTGTTTGAAGATCAGATTGACTGGCAGCTTCCTTGGTATACATAAAACAGATCTAAAATTATTTCAAATAGAAATTCTCTGAGGATTGTATCGTCTTTGCCGTTCTGTTGTACTGAAGATGCAGATGTGCCAGACTGTTCTGCAAGATTATAAATGCATTAGTGAAACCCTAATACACTCTGTAACAAATATATGCAGTGCAAGAGGTTTTCTTAGGCATCTTGTACCCACTCATTTTATTTATTTCATGTAATTGGCATGTTGTTCTGCTTTTATAGCTTGTTAAAACGAGATGTGAAAATGGCTGTATCTAATGGCTGCTGGAAAATCTTTTCCCATGGTAGGCAGGAAGAACATTTCAGAAAAAATGCATTGCAGATTTTAAAGCACAGTGCTCTCCCAGTGAGAAGCAGAGATTAAAAAGATGGATGTAATGCATTGGTATGTAGAGCAGAAGCAAGTTTTAATGACCTTGGATATATAAATTAGTATCATACGGCATCCTATTGTAGGTGCAAGGATTCTGGCGTAAGCCAGGGCTTCTTTGCACTGTGGTGCTAATAGTGAGGCATAGGCGTGGTGTGAATAGGCTGTTGGTAGTAGAGGGGTTTTTCCCTTCCTCCTTCCAGGAAAATGATAAGAGAATACCTGGAATGAGCTTTTCTGAGCGTCTCCCTGCTCTGCCTTAGTAGCAAACGGAGTGTGTTCCTTGATTGCATTTTTCCCACTTCTTCTCGGGTGCAAAGTCTGTGTCACTTGATGATTCCTTAAAAGCTGGTCCTTGTTGCCAGTCATTGGGCAGGTGTGATCCAGAGTGGGAGTGTGGAGGAGTCATTTCTCTTCACTTTTCTGTGCAATCTGATCTATTCTCCTTTGCTCCATGAAAGTCACTGAGTCGATCTGTTCTAAACCTACCCTTTCCCAGCAAGTTTGTTTTCTTGGTTTTCCAAGGGCTATGTCTTTCAGCAAAGTTTGGAGTTTGGAAAGGGGTGATTTTTTTTTGTTGCTGCTGTTTGGTGGTTGTTTTTTTTTCCCTTGCCAGTATAGCAAAATGGGAAACATGCTGCACAGATTCTCTTTTTATCCTGCAAGAGCCTGCATCAGTGCCCATGTTGCATCAGTGAAACCTGCCCAGAAACTTTTGTGCTGAGGGAATCCAGGAGAAATGGACCCTGTAGATTAATGTTTTTATGTGATATTTCCATATTATGGTCTCTCTTCCTTCCCTTGCTCGCTCTCTCATTTCTGTGTCTCTATGAAATGGCTTTTTTTTTGGACATTGACCTTAGCTTTTAACATAAAATTAAGTTTTTCTTCAAAAAAGACTGTCACCATCCTCATGATAGTCAACCAAAAAGTTGCTTTAGTTCTAGAGAATCCTTTCTGTAAATTCCGATGTCAGTGAACTCCTTCAATGCACCAGATACGATGAATAAAAACATTTCTCATTGAGAGAGAGATAATTATTATGTAACATACTTTGTAGCGCTCTCTCTTTTTTTCCTTCTCTTTAACTATAAATATTTCCCACTTCCCACTGTCAAAATATAAATCTATATGTGGTTTGTGCAGAGAAAATCAGGACTCAGGATTATAGTAAAAATTGGAAGGTAAGAGCATCTAATTTTGCTTGCCAGCATGTCGTGTTTTAGAAAGAAATACTGTAAAAGGATGCAAGTACATTGCACATACAGTAAAAATGCACAGCAGCTAATTTGAGTATGATTATATTTCTAAACAGTTTTTGGTTTTGTTTCTCAGTGTGTACAGTGCACTGGGTAGTTTTGATGACTGTTCCGAAAGGAAAAGAACCTGTGGCCTTCTAAAACTACAGAGCTCTCTGCACGATGCAGCTTCTAGAACAGAACTTGCCCCCAGGAGAATTTGCTTTTAATTCCTGGCAGCAGATGATGATAGTTTGCTAGCAGAAGCACAAAAAAATCAAATGCCACAACATATTTTAATCATGCATAGCATAAACTGTATTTTAGCATTGCAGTAAATTCAGAATAGCCTTAATAATGAATCTCCTACCGCAGGACGTTTGCAGTTCGAGTTGGTAGAAGCTGTGCTGAAAGAATTCATTGCGTCAGGACGAGTACGTAGCATTATCCCAGCACATAGGCAAAGGTTACATAGGCAGAAACAGAAAAAATTTGCATTACATTCCTCTAAAAAGGCCACATAAAAGCGGCCTCATTTTTGATTCTTAACTCACCCAAATTAGACCTGTGCAGTCATTCTGTATTCATTAACAAAAGCAATGAAAATAAGTTCAAAAATGAAACCAAGTGGGTATGAAACGCGAGGCCTGATGAGCCAGGCTTACTTGCCTGTTCTAAGCCATGCACAACCAAATGCAATTGTTTGTGATGCCTCATTTTATCCATTACGTGGTTCATTTATATTTTGGTTCATTACTGTACTGGTAGGGCTAATTGTGAACTGTAAAGTGCACCCTATACTGGAATATAGATCGAGCATGGAATGCAGAAAACATAGGGCTTAATTCCAAGAAACATAGGGCTTAATTTGAGGAGGTAAACTGTGGGCAGATGAGTACAACACCTCCTCCCCCAGAGTCAGAACACTCCAGCCCATGGGGATGGCGTAAATTAACACCTTTTTATTCTGTCATAGCAATAAACTGTTGAGGTACAATTACACAGGAATCCGTGCAAATACCCAGTGTATGCATTACTAGTTTTAAAGAAAAGCTTTCTTTTTTCTCTCTAGATTACACTGTAGATACTGCCAGATTGTTTTCTGTGATTTGAATCACTATCAGGAGAAACACACAATTTTTCCTGGGATTCATGTCCGTTTAGTTTTCAAGCTATAGTGATGTTAAATAAAAAGATTACAGTGCTGCACATGATGATTTTAAATGGTCTTTTTAGTCTTTCACAGCTCTTGGAAAATGTAAGAGGATTTTAGTTTCGGGATTTCACTTGAGAAAGTGGAAAACAATATAGTAAGTCTGGTGTCACCATTGTGTCTTCTGTCACTAAGGGCATTACGCTGTCTTGTTGCTGGCTCATCATTTGATCTGGAAATTTGCCAGATTGGGAAAATGTGGTGGTGCTGGTCAGTTCAGTGGTATGTGAGCCTGTTTTGTACCTGTCTGGGGATGAGCTGCCCCCAAATGGGACCGGGAGAGAGTCAGAAGTGGAAAAGTGAGAAAATTCCAGTACAATGGTCAAGGGAAAAACATTTCTCAAATTAAATACAGATGGCAATTGTTTTGAAATTTAGAGAATAAGTAGTGAAATTACTATTGTATGATAAAATACGCTATGAAATGCTGAGGAGAAGCCATTTTTAATGAAATGAGCAAAAAAATCTTTATATTGCCATGTGGTCGAAGAACCTGTGGTTTGTTCCATGCAAGAAATTAAATTGCAAATTGGAAAGAAAGTAAAATTTCCACATAGAAAAAAAAAACACACCTTGCAGAGCACTGATTTTCTGGCTGCTTGTACAAGGGAAAGTTTATTTCGATACCTCAAGAACGGTAACAAAATAAGAAAATTTTTGCCATTATTAAAATATCATAGAAGTTGCTGAGAAAGGGCTTGGGTTTTATCCTGTATACCAATATCAATTTTTTAGAAAAAACTTCTTACAGTATAGCATTTGATTTCTAGACAGTAGCATAGCACCTGCTAGATGAGTTTAAAAAGATGATCAACTGTTGTGTGCCTGCTCCTGTGTAAAATATTGGTAAGATGAAGTATATCAAACACATTTATCTGCTGCAAATCAGTTTGTCTCAGAAAAGACTCAGTTAAATTTTATGGAGCCTAATTTTGTTACTGATACACCTTTTGAAATTTATCTGATATACTGTGTTTTTCTTCCCCGATAGGTCAAATGAATCATCCTTTTCTTTCTCGTCCAGAATGGACAGTAAAAATAAGCCGCCGTATGCCATTTGTGTGTAACTGGCTTGATTTACTGCACGTCTGAATATAAAATCATAAAACTTACAGGACATGGTTAATACATAACCATCAAAATAACAGAGTGCAATTCTAAATTTATGAGGCTGAACTTAACACTGAATATCAAATAAGAACCACATTGATTTCTGTAGCGCATGGCTTAAAAACACATTAGGTGGCATAACTGCAAGACAGTACATTGATTTAAGCGTAAAATGCATAGCACTCAATACTTCACCACCTAACGTTTCCCAGTAATGAACAAAGCTGTTGTATATTGATGAAAGGAAAATTATTTGTTTTGTTAGATTACGGTACTCAAGCAGATGCCTTGCTTTTAGACTAGGTAGGCATAATTTGAATCGCACTTAGTAACAAGTGACGTTGGACACCTTAAAGAGAGAGTACATGGTGATCTCTGCATAATGTGTTTTAAGAAATATGTATTTAGTCTGGTCCTAATGTAAGCCTGGATCCAGGCACCCTCATTTCAGGGAGAGTGCTTTGGCAGGTACAGAAGATTCATTGCATTTTGGAGGCCTCTAATCGCTTTTAAAATGTTAAACGTTTGCCGTCCTGAATCATGGCCAGCGAGTAAGTCTATAAATCTCTATCACCCTTGCTCACTGAGTTTTGCCAAAATTAACTCTGTTTACATCAGGAAACACGCTTTTGCCTTGTTTTAGGCCCCAATACACAAAATGCCTCAGCAAGTGAAGAGATTCATTGACTTTAGTCTAAGCTCCCTAAAAGATTAATTGGGTTGACACTGGCAATTCATCTAGATTTAATCTTAAGTAGAAAATTCTACGTGGGGGTTGAATCAGGTCTGTTGAACATGATTTCCTCACAGTACACCGTATCCAGAGAGGCATCCTTGTCCTCTTTAACGCTCTGATAGTGCAAACAGAACTGAAGTAGCTGAACCAGCGGCTCCAGGTGAGTGCGGTCCCTGGTCACTGCCAGGACTGGGGAGCAGCCTCCATCACAGGCTGTGCTACCCTCCGTCACGTGTTCCTGCGAGAGAGCTCTGCTCCTCATCTCATGAGAAGAGCAAAGCAAAAAATAAGTTGGTGATGAAGGAAACAGCTACTCTTGACATACACATACATGTACTGAGTACACTTGCGTGCACACACACATCTATACGTACTTCCGAATTCTCATATGAAGTGTGTCTACTGTTGGCATCTGGCAGGATGTACCCTTTGGATTGTGTAGATTTCTTAGCTGAGTTGAGCAGATACCAGAAATTTCATGGGGTGCTACTGTGATTGTCAGTGTTTTAGAAACAAAAATAGGGTGCAGTCTGCATTTCAGTTTTGCCTACGTTTGGGGTTACTTTTTTTTATCATACAAAGTTTAAGTATTAGTCTTTGTGACATGCAAAATGGACTGAGATGTTAGAGAATAATGTTTTTAATCATCATTGACATTTTCAGAGAAGATTAAAATTTAATAAAATTAATTGTCCGTTGTTGAATGGCTCACTTTGCAGTTAATCATACACCTTTAGCTTCCACTACCGATACATATTTCTTTCCTGCAGTGTTTTTTTTACTTTGAAACTTAACTGCAGTAATTATGATAATTGATTAAATAGTTGGTTATAATTTTTTCTTCAAATTAATGCAATGTAATTGTAAATTATGCTTAGTGTGAAATAAACTGCTTTTTTAATCTTGTTGAAAAAGACCTTTCCCGAACTTCTACAAATATTTTTTTCTTTTCCTTTTAAAGGAAGATCTCCAACTTACTAGAAGAATATAACTTACTGGGGTTATATTTAATGGCAAGTACAGAATACGTTGCTTTCACTGCTGTGCATCTCTAGTAATATAATTTGAAGTGCTAGGGCCCTTTGCATCCATTTCTGAATCTATTATTAGTTGATTAAATTAACTGGCTGGATCAGTACAGTGAGAAGAGACACAGTAATGATATTACAGAATTAGTATGCTATGATGAATTGTCAAGAAAAGTAACTGTGACAGCCCTGTGGCCATATGCACTTAGCCATGCAATTTATAGTCATTTGAAAAGCCAAGGACTTTTCAGTTTTGGTTAGGAATTTGTTCTTGCTTTTGACAGAAGTTGAGGGATATGTGTGTATCGAACAAGAGGGGGTTTACAGTGCCAACATGAAAAGAAATCAAAGCCTCTCTTCAACTGCTAGCATTTGGGTGATTTGCAAAGAACAAGCTACAGAAAAGGATGACTTTTATTGTAGCTGTGCCAGTTCTTTTAAATAGATTATGATATGATAGTGCATAGTATATGATAGTGCAGTTCCTTTACAGATGTAGAAAATAGTATTACTTAGGGTAAGATGGAAGTGAATGGAATCTTGTATCACAATTTCAGTGGTTATAGAGCACCACAAATGTTGGTACAGCAGCAGGGCCTTTTTAGAAGGACGGTAAATACAGCTGGTTTTTATTCTTACAAGTGATTTGAGGCTATTTAAAATGTCTTATTTTGCTTTTATGCAAATATGTATAAGTAAAATAAAGATTGCCAAACACCATCAAAATTGCTGGTGGTTACAGTAGGTAATCAGCATGTAAAAATTGACTCACAGCCAACATTGTAGCAATTCCCACTCTTTTCAGCTTGCCCTGCTTAGTTGCTGGACACTTGGAATTTAAATTTAAAATCTTGCCACTTTAACATTGACCATATTGTGGGTTGGCTCTCTCTGTAATATTCTTAATCATTAAAGCCAATTCTACAAATATATTTTCAAAGAAGTTACAGGCAGATCCTGAACATAAAAGCAAGCAGACTACACCGAAAGACAACAGATTGTATAGTTAACTCATTCTTTTTCTGAGCTTAATAAATGACATATCAGTAGTCCTGTTTGCTGAACATCGGACTGAAATTCTTGTTGAGCTTTATGAAGTGAAGTGTCAAGACGTTTTTGTTAAATATGTCAGTTATAAGTCTGGTAAAGAAAAGGAAAAACACTAAATACTCTGTTATATTTTTACTAGTTACATGATGAGCTGTAAAAGGAATTCTTAATTTTATAGGTAACTATTCCGTAGTTTTTGACCCCCCAGAATCTCTTCCTGGTCCATAGGTGCTGGGGATGATTCTTCAGACTTCTGTATTAGCTCTCTGGCATCCAGGCAGCAGAACTGCTTTTTTCTTCATGTCTGCTCCAGCAGATTTTTCTTTATGCATGTTGTTAGGCAGCTTTAAGAACAAACACAATTTTTCATTTTCATAAAACAGTATCGCATTCTAATTCTAACATTAGAGAAACATTTTGATAGCTGTAGCCTGAAGCAGACCTCTAAAAATTACTTAGTCCGTAGGCAAGGCATATCCACTTATACGCGCAATGAAGACCTAACCACTTCTAGTCATCTGTTCCTCTGTTTTGCTGTCTTTTTCAGTAGAAAGTTTTTCTTAATGTTTGAGTCTTTTTTACCACACCTGAAACCCACTCTTGGTTGATTTTTTTTTAAATGAAGAATTAATTGTTCCTTCTGCTTAAGATTTTCTGTCTTCATTTATTTTTTAGATTTATTTAAAATCTTGTGTTTGAGTGATATATATTAATTTTTTATAGTTAACACATTAAGGAAAACTTGTAGAATAATATAAAAATAATGTCCCCACCAAAGTTTTCAGTAACACAAAGTGGCAACTGTTTTGTTATTTTACTGGTAGAAGTCTTAATATTAGTAAAGTGCTAAATACTACTGTTAATACTTGTGTTAATTAAGAAGACTATTTATACATTTCTTTAGTTTAAGCTAATAGTCAATGTAATAGTCAATGTAAAATAGCTCAAATACTCATACATTTTAAAAGTTAGTAGCGTACATATGTATTCTTGTAGACTACGATAAAGTATTTGTCAGCTAACAAAATGAGTTCTTAGAGCTGTGTATTCTTTTGGACTGACCTGGACAGGATTTTCCCTAATAGTAGCGGTGGTTACTGGTATTTTACTTTTGTTTTGCCTATGCCTTTGCAATAGATACATGAGAAAATAGAGTCTGGTAAGCTAGTCTTTCCATAATTGTTGCATCCATTTAGCTCTTCAGATGTCAATCAGCCCACGTTTCAGTGAGATTTTGGTTGGTCTTAATCTTTATTCCAACATGCAGCATTGTGAACTCTGTGTTGGTA
Organism: Gallinago undulata; assembly: GCA_026546715.1. NCBI lineage: Eukaryota > Metazoa > Chordata > Aves > Charadriiformes > Scolopacidae > Gallinago > Gallinago undulata. Next base: position 34,157,763 of record JAOTQQ010000052.1, on the reverse strand, counting down.
CCTGCACGCAGTCCAGGTGATGAATGCCATACTCACACAGTCAGTTCTTAATCTTCCCCGTCTGCGTACTGATAACAATTAGTATTACGTTACTCTCATGCTTATTTGCAACAGTAACTCTGAATATGTTTTTTAAAAAAGCCTAACCAAGCAAACAACAAACCCCCTCCCATAAATTTCAACAGACAGCGTAAAATTTCTTTAGAGTTGTTCTTTTTGCCATACTTAGTTTAGAGCAGCATTATTTTAAAAGACTCTTTTTGGTATTACAAGGAAAGAAACTGCTTCTGAGAATTGATCAAAAGCTGCCCTTATGAAATAAATCAAACTTCTGTTGATTTGGGCAAGTATTAGTGAGTGTAGGACTAGACCCAACATTTAAGCTAAGTAAAATTGAAGAGATACATGAGATGAAAATAGTTTTCTTTTTTATTTGCCCTTGCTGCATGTAGCAGAGAGTTTTTATGATTTCGGTGTTTGATCTGGGGACATGTTACAGTTGGATGAACTGGAGTCATTAAACTTTGGCTCTGATCTCTGACCCACCCGATATATAAGAAGATAAGCATTTAAGATCTTGCTTATAAGAGAGTATACAAAAGTGCTGGGTCCCATTTGTAGTGTGTAGTCAGGCTTTTGAGTATTTGTGTTTGACAGTAACTTTTCACAGACAGAGATCACCAGCTGGAATAAGCTAAAGATTATTTTGTTTAAAAAGAAAACAAAAAAAGCTTTACTCATAGAAGCTGTTAGGAACTCGAACAGTGAAAAATAGGAAGCTGTGGTTCTGTAACCTGCATCTTTTCCATATTGATGGATATAATGTGCTTTGACCTGGAGAAGAGCCTCTCAGCTCTCCAGTGCCTGGACCACTATGCTAAATACTCCTCAGAAATAACAGCAAGTCAGAATGAGCTGAAAAATATTGCCCAGAATATTTTGTCACTGTATTCTGTATTTGGAATCTAAAGAGCACTTAAACCTGAGCGAGATAACGATGGTTGCACTGAAGAGTCCACTCTTGCTACCCGTGGAAATGAATGCCTTTGATGTCCGTTCACTGCAGAGAAACGCAGTAAGCAGCTAAATGCCTTAATGCATTCTGCCACCGAGCGATCTAAAAGCTTCCATGTGCATCGTGGAGCCTGTGCAGTAAGGTTTTCACTGTCAGCAAAGGAAAATGAATGCCTTTAGCTTTAAAGTTTAAATGCCTTGCTCAGCAGGGAGCCCAGAGAGATTTGTTCAACTGAAATGAGCTTATAATAAGGCTTTCATCCTAAGATAAGTAAGGACAACATTCAGTAGCTCTGTACTCCCTCACCAGAAAATACAAATAGCTTTCTCTATGTGTTATGATGCTGTTATTGTCTTTCATGTGATATGTTGGAATTCATGCTAATAGATATTTTCCATCATAGACTGCAGTAAGGCCATGTTGTGACTACGTTATATTTAGAAATGCAGAAAAATAAGAGATGCAGCTTATCTATTAATTTGTTTATTTATTTTACATCCAAAAAATGAGCATTTGGGTAATATCTACAGAAAGACTGGCAGTAGCAAGATATTTCAAACGATTTAATTGTGCTCAAACTTTACAGGGGCTCAAAATGCATTTAGAGAGATTCATAGCAGAAGAAAATCCATCAGTGGCTATTAAACATGAAACACCACTCCTGGCTCAGGCAGTCCCAGAGCTGCAGATTGCTTGAGGCGGAGAGAGCGTGTGGGAGCTATCACTGTGCTTGCTGCTGTTGGAGACAGGAAACCAGGCTGGATGGAGTGTTTGTCCGACCTGGTGTGGCTGTTTTTACTCCTGTATCTGCTGATTTTCTAGCCCCACCCCAATCGTAGTTATTTCTCATGCAGTCAAGCTGCACTTTTTGACCTGCAGGTTTCAGTTGGGATTGTTAAAATAGAATTTATGACTAGCGTCTCTGTCCACTTTGTTATTTTGTGTGTGGTGTTTGTTACAGGGTTTCAGAGTCCCTAATAAGCTGTTAACAAGCTGTCAATTATAGTGCTCATGCAAATTAGTGAGACAGACAGCAAGGGACTGATGTGTACAGCATGCTATCTCAGAGGATGTAAACTGAACCTTTCCAATTTTCATCACTGTCCTTGCCTACGCTGTCTTCTTAATGTCTATAAAGCATTCATCTTCTCTATTCCTTTATATCGTGTTTACAAATTGAATACAGTAGTTAAATATCAATTAGTACAGGTCATATTTTGTGTTAAATACCAGGTACCTAAAAATAGAACAATGACATTTAGATACCAAGGACTTCAATGAATCTATCTCTGTGATGGTTTAAATGTGTTATTTACGATTTGCTGTTTTTCTGTAGTTTGCCGCAATCATCTTGTTTTCATTTCCACCACCCCGCCTTTGTATTTGCTATTCACTTGTTTTCAATATATCTTATTTTTGCTTGGAAATCCATTATTTCTTGGACTCTCTTTTTTAACTCTTCCCCAAGGGTTGCAAGCCAGGTATAAGTCACTGCTCACCAGTCATCAAAACTTCCGTGGCTGCTTATTTATTTATTTTCTAAGTAATTCTCAGAAATGAAGTCTCGTAGCTCATGCTTCTTATCTTGGTCATGGTTCCCTCAGGAGCATGCCATGAACCTAATCTCTTTCAAATTCTCCATCAAAATATCAACATAAATTTATTTGTGTCCCCCTTGGTGTTCATTAACTCTTGGAATACTCACCCAATGTCATTTCATACCCCGTGTTACTAGCCTTGGCTGCACAAGCACACATCATTTTGATCTTACTAGTTCCAGTTAAAATTCAAATGCTTCTTTTTTGTGCTTACCACTGCAGTATTTTTTTTCATCTGTTTTGAGGAAGTGGAACAAAGTAGCAATTGGTTGCCTTTGCTGTTTGACTGTTGAAAGTTAAATTACTGATAGTGTACAAGTATCTAACATCTGACTGTGGTGTTTAGCAAGATTTCTATTTAATAAAATCATCTGGAAGATTTTGAAGGGAGTTATATAGAAGAAAAGCTACTTTTCTGATGAATTTTAAAACTAAAATGATCATCAAAAAGCCTTTTAACTTGTGAGTTTCTCTGACGTGTGCAGTTTCAACTGAGGAGGGGAACTGGTCGGCAACCTGTGATATACCTCTCAGCAGAATTAAGTCCATTCCTGATTGTTTGCATCTCAATTGGAAGCATAAAAAATTTATGTACCTGGGACTTCACAAAGAATTATGTTTTATGGGGGACTGCATAAATAAAACCAATCAGAATTCAATATGCACAATTCTGTTCTAGCTTTTTAAGGTTCTCTTGAACAACCAATTATTTTTTGTGGGCTCATACTAGGAGCTATCTAGATTATTTTTTATTGATTTATGTTTTAAAAAGACAAATGTTGTGGTCTTAAGTCTGTGTTAGGGAACCATAGAACATTTTAGGTTGGAAGGAATGTCTGTAGATCATTTAGAGGTCGTTGTCTCGCTCATCAAGGGCTTTATTCATCCTGCCTTGTGTTCCCTGGCATTGTACAGACACTGTCTTCAGCGGGGTGATTGCAGGGGGAGGTCCTCGACACCTCAGTACGTGGAATGATCTGCTTTCCTTGACTCAAGCCTGTCAACAGTTCTGTGACAGCTGGATCAGAAGGAAGGGATCTCTCACGATGTAATATTTGGCTGTTGAATTTAAAATATTTAAACCCAGTTCTAGGAGTGCATAGGCATCTATTTAACTAGAGTTAAATACTTTTAACTGAGTATTCTGCAGAAATTGAGTGGGTTACGTGCCTACCGACTTGATTCTGCTGCATTAATATCAAGGACTGTTTTTCTTCTGTGAGCTGAATGGAATCAGGATCAAGTGCTAAGTAAAGTTAAACAGGCATTCATATTCATTCGGGAGCAGTACAAAGTGTGTATTCAACTTGGTGCTATAATTTTCGTGTGATATCTGGTAAGCTTATTACTTAGCAAGAGCTATTAGATGAAGTTAGGCTCACAATTACAAGGAGACCCAATCAGGCTTTTGCTTCACAGAGCATGTATGACTGTAGGAAGCTGATTAGGATATTTGTAGGATATTAGTGGGAGACTGAGGAGTTGTCATTCTCTTTTCTGAAAAGATGGATTTATTAAAAAAGCTATCTAATTGGATATATCATTGATTATCTGAGAAATTATATTTTCAGCAAAAAGCTCTCCCCAGTCTGATAAAAAGCTTGTCCTTTATGGATTTTTGGAATATAAGGACAGATGTCTTCTGCTTATAATTTCCCAGCTGGAACTCTTTAAGAAACATAAGAGTTGTAAAAGAGCATCATACTGTCAGGATGTGTTCAAATTTACTTTATTTTTTTAAATAGTCAACAACAACTGGCTGCAGCATCTGGCATTACTGTACATTTTTAGAATTGTTAATTCTACCATCTTTGGGAATATTCAATCACATCTGCAGGCAAAGGCTTAGAGGTTTTTGTTTTATTTTAAAAAAATCGTTAATCCAAGTATTGCCATTAAGTCAATGCTTTACAGTTTTTTTCCTGTAAAACAAAGTGAAGAACAAGCAGATCCACTTCAAAGGAAAAAAGAGGTTAAGGTTGTTTTATTACCATGTAGGTAAACCACATAAAATAATCGAAATAACATTACAGACTAAAAACTATACAGCTTATCATTCCTTTTCTTTTTTCTTGAAAATTTACTTGATTTTTATTGGTACAAATGTGCTTTTTGTAGTTGAACAGGAACCCTAGAACTGATGATTATATGTTTTGGGGCAGCCAAAGAGAACCAGCTGTGGTGATAGTATTGCTAATGTATGGAAAAAAGCAGCAGGAATTGTGTGTCCCCTCTGCTCCCTCATGGATGTAGCCCCCAGAGAAAGCAGACAGGGAATCGGTGACAAGGCTGTACCCTCATCTCACCGTACTGCAAAACTCCTGCTCACAATAGGAATGCCTTGAATCCTAACTGGTTTAACGTTCACTCAACGTCCTGAAAGGCTTCCTTCAGTTATTATTACCATGGGGGTTTGGAAGAGGGTGGTGTTCACTTGGTTTTTAGGGTAGTGGTTGCAAAGATTTCTGACCCTACCACTGATTTAGACCTGTACATAATGCACACCTTACTGGAATTGTCAGTGACTGGGTCGGTCTTGTAGTACTCTGCAAAAAAAATAATCAAATAATACTTTTCTGGGGGCATTTCACTTCTCTTTTGAGTAATCCAATCTCCCAGTCATGCTTTGATGAGTCTGTAGGGTAGTGCTGCAGACTCTTATGTTCTTATATTACTGTGGTACCTGGCAGCTTTTCAGGGGTATGCTAATACGCATTTTCAGATCCAGCCATCAAATATGTATATAGTTGAAGGCACCAATTGAAAGGCTGGATTTGAAAGTTTGATTTTTCTTTTTCTTCCCTTCCCCTTCCCCCCCCCCCCTCAAGCCATCAGAGTTGATTCACATGTAGAGTCTGATTACGTTGCTGTAAATCATTGTAGCTGCATTCAAATGAATGAAGTTGTGAATGGAGGTTAAAATAAATAATAGCAAGCAGTGAGAATGCTCTTTAAAAATTAATGTTATAGAGTCTCCCTCTAATTTTGTGCAGAAGAGTACTTATTTCTTAACCCATTTACAAAAAAAAATGTAAAGTTAACTTAAATACATTGGGGTTTTTGCATGTTTTACACTTCACGGACATGGACTAAATCAGCAGTGCTAAACATTCTTATTAGTATTCAATTTATTTCCCAGTCTCTTTGAAGGAACCATGCAAATGTTTGGGCTTCTTATTTTGTTTTGATTTCTTAGTGGAAAATTGTATCCACATAAGTAAGCAGGCACTGAACAGCAATAAATCATTATTTCTCAGATGACCAATATCAGCAGGAATCTCATATACTTCGCTGCTGGAGTTGATTTCTAAATTCATTGAATAATTATTGGTGCTGCTTTTCATATGTGACAAACATTCTTCTCTCTCTGATTCTGTTAAGTCTTACAATAATGTTCACACACACACACAGCACCCAACATGCAAGGACATGGGAAAAGGAAAGATAGGGAACCAACGTGTTTAAAAGAACGATTTATAATATATTGGGAACTTTATACTATGTAATTTAAGAAAAAAACTTATACTCAGGTTATTTTAATAACTTTTTTAATTTTGTGTTTTATCTTTTAAAAGTGCAGATATTTTATTGCAATGTTAATATTCCTGTAATATCATGAACTGTTTCTGTCATGAAGAATAATGATGTCAATTTTAAATTATCATAACAAAAATGCAGTGGCACAGGATGAAATGCCTCTGCTGAATACAAAATTTGGTGAAGATCCAGGGGTCAACAACAATTATGCAGACAGTACTGATCAATGGTTCATGGAACTTTATCTTTTGCCGTAAATCTAACACCAATTGTATCAGTGTATTTTGGAGAGCAGCAATTGTTTGTGTACATTCTGGATCAGGAAAACAATCTGAAGTCTTGCAGTACCACGAGGTGTGTGTGTGTCAAGGGGATTATTTACAGGAAGCGAGCAGAGCGAGAAGTTGGGCTCTGGAGTTGGTGCTGAGCAGGCTAATCCTACAAGGGTCTCAGGGAGATTAATTCACTTCAGCTGAAGTTAATGTTAACTCATCAGCACCACTGATGTGATACCAGGCAAAATGGGGGGGGGGAAGTGATTGATTCTCAAAATAAAATTAAAAGGAAAGTTCTTATTATTTAAAAATAGATCTATTATATGTGTTAGTTAAGTCTATACACCTCTGCCTGTCAGAACAATAGAACAAATTACTGTTTCATTCGTCAAAGGGTTAATTGAATTTTTAAATAAAACACTGCAGAAATTCTCTACAGCAGTGAGACATCAATTCGTTAGAGGAGAGAAATCCTTTAATAGCCTGTAACTTAAATAGTTTGCTACCAAAATGAATTTATTGGGTATCGATTGGCTCCCAACTCAGTTTTAATACTGATTAAATATTACAGCTTCATTTTAACCCCCCTGCTATCTTTTTATTATTATTATTTATTTTATTTTGTCTCATAGAGACCTGGGTAATTTGGCTCAACTTGAGAAGTTAAGTTCAGGATAAGATAGGTGGTGGTGAGAAAAAACAGTCCGTTTGCAATGACTTTCCTTTCTTGCATGTGAAATATTGTTACCTTCTTAGGCCATGGCTGATGCCTTCCCACCAGAGATAGCAATTCTGCTAAGATTTCCTCTTCTAGAAGTTGCTATACTGAAAATAGTTCCATATTTTTCCATTTATTTACCATATTACCTTTTGCTGGTATCAAAGCCAAATCTTTTGAAACCAAAGCAAAATTTAATTTTCTCAAGGCTCAAAAATCTTGTACATTTCAGGATTTTAAATTGACTTCTATAAACTAAAATGTTCTGGAGTTGGTTTATCATGAGTTAATGTGTCACTCTCCCAAGTGACAGAGCTGAAGTGCTTCAGAGAATGCTGGTCTTTGGGTTTTATTATCCCTCACTCAGCTGTACAGCTTCTTTTGCAGCACTAATCTATACACAACCAACTCATTAAACAGCAAAAATAAATCTTACTGTATTTCTCAGATTATTTATTGAATTTCCAAATGTGGCTTTCTAGTCACTCTTTGGGAATAAAGACAGAAAAGAGAAGATCTTTACATACATACATATGTAATATATCAACAGAGATGGATACCTGCCAACCTCAGGCAAGCTGTATCAATTAACAAAGTTGAAACTAATTTTGCCATCGTACATCGGGAAGCAGTGAAGCCTACAGTGCCAAAAAGGTGAGAATCAGTCATCACACTGCATAGCCAGACAACACAGATGGTCATCCAGAAACTGGAGACCTTATCTTGAGCTGTTAAGTAACGAACGCATTCTGGATCTCAGTATTGATGGGCAGTGATCTTAATAAGAACCATGATGAACTGGATGAGCTGAAGTTCTACCATGTTCAGTAAGGGTGGGTAATGATCCTGGGTACGCAGAGTACGTGTCTTTGCTTCTTCAAGCTTCCTTTGTGCAAATGCATCCTCATTTGAAATACTGTTTTGGCTACATTATACTTCATTAATAACCAAGTTTGTTAAGATGGAACTGAGCTGCTTTTTCTTTGCCTTTTTTTTTTAATTAAATAATCTGTAGAAGGCATGATGTGTTTATTAAGAAAAGCTGTAATTGTTAAAACGTTAATTGAATCATACTTTAGAGTATTTGCATTTGATGGTCTGTTAGGTTAATAATGACTCAAAATGAATGTCGTTGTTTATTCCTTGAGAATTCAGCATAATGTGAATATATTTTTTTTCTTCAGCTGCTCTGACTCCAAGATACACTTTTAGTGGTGGTTAAGGCTTCTAGTAAAGGTAAAATAACTCATCACCTTCCTTTACTGTTCATTTTAGAGGAGAGAAAGGAGAACAATACGACTTAAAAAATTCTTTTTGCCCACAAATGATTGAACCTATCACCCTACCTCAGTGTTGCAGTCACCTTAATAGCTGACTGTGCATGGATAAATGAGTTTGTGTAACCAACATCAGCCTGATGAGCCAGCTCAGAAGCTAACAAAGTCGAGAGCTAAATAGTCATGATTGAAAGGTTCGGAATTAATGCTGCGCTGTGATGAACAACAGTGTTTTACATCTCTAAGTGCTGTCATTCTGGGTGACTCTGTATTCAACAAAATACTCTTGCATCTGGGTGATATGTGAAAGGTTAGCACCTCTGGCTCTGATCACAAAGAATTTTTTAAACTTTACTTTGTAGCACAGTTATGTAGGAAATTTTTTTAAATCTTCAGATACTTTGTAACATGCATCGGCTTCTCCCTACAGTACGTTGGCGACCCCATGCTGTGAGAAACTTTTATTTGTTTATTTTTTATTAGATACAATTAAAATAACAACAGTTCAGATTGCATACATATAAATTGTATAAGCTAATGCGCTTTTTTGTTGCTTTTTGCCTACGTTCATATGACTCTGCATTTCCATTTTTATTTTTTCCATATTTACTCCATTTGCATTTAATACGTTACACTTAAATAATGCATTGGAAAGTGTTCTAAAATAAAAAGTCCGCATAATGTCCAGCACCCTACAAGATCCCCTAAAGAGAGCCAGCCTTCCCAGGCAAGGTCTGTTGCTACTTGTTCCCTTGGCCTCATTGTAGTTGCTTTAAAGTTGTGGGATTTTTGTTTGTTTGGTTTTTGAGAAAGAGGGAATGAATATTTACATTTTCCGTTATTTCATGCAGGCAGATAAACATATGTAATGGCATTTCTTACCTCCTTTACATACAGCCGTATTGCAGACACTCTGTGTTCCTGGGATGTTCAGGTTTGTCATACTTTTGGAAATAAATTTGGCAGCATTTCTTCGTACATCTCTTCCAGTAACAGCTGCAGCTTCTTTGCCTGTTGTGTTTTCCTTCTGTGATGGGTTGCAGTCAAGTGTAGTTATGGGAGATGGCTGCTTCCTCTTGCAAGTGTCGAAGCCAAGCGAGTTTGGCTAAGTTTGTGCTCTTCTTTCTTCTTTCTCTTTCCTTCTCATTCTCCCCTCTCTTGTCTTTTTGGCAGTGTGCTGTGGCAGCAATAGCTATAGCAAAGTTGCTATAGGGGAGAAGATAGAAGCTGCCATTACTGAGTATTGTATAGTTAATGTACTTTCTTGGCCAGTAAGTGAGCATTTCGCGTGCTACATCTGTCCTGCAGTTTTAGAAATATTTGTTGGTTTGAATGGATGCTCAGGGCATTTTTTCATAATCTCAATTTTTGGTGGGTAGGATTAGATGCCCTGTAGTGGACGCAAAACAACAAACCTGCCAGATCAGTGTCCTTTGCAGGCTCCTTTCTTCACGGGGAGGGTGCCTTATGCAATGGAACGAGAGGGAGTCAGGAGTGAGTGTGGCTGTGGTGGAGGGCTGCAGGTGCAGCCCCCAGCTTCATGCAGGATGCTGGTGGGGACAGGGGTTTGCTGTCCTGGATGTCTGAGCTGAGACTGGACGATGTGACAGCTGCGACCTTCAGAAGGGTTTGATGGCTGGGTGACGGTGTCTGACATTTAGGGCAATGTCAAGGTTGAAGGAAGGCATCGCTGCAGATGTTGATTTGCAATCCCTGCTAGAAAAGGTCCTTAGCTCAAAATTTAATATCTGATGCGTTTAGCTCTGGAGATGTATAATTCAGCCATGTGTGTAAACTGGGATGATGACCTTCACAAACCCCTAAGCCATTAGTTAATTCAAATAAACGTAAATGTTTGACCAGTCATAAATACCACAAAGATTGAATGGGTGAAAAGAAAGGAAATGAGATTAGAAGCTTTATGTGTATATAGAAATCACCAAGTTTAGAATCTTAATGGTATTTAAATGATTCATTTACATCCAGATGGAAAGATACTTCTTTTTTATGCATGGTTATAAAGTTATTGCAACATACCAATTTATACTCGCAGGCATAGGTCTGACAGGCAGCACCACGTTCATGGCGTTTTTCATTGCTAGAGGTCTGTTTGTTTTGGTTTTGCATTTTTTTCCACTTAAAAAACAAACAATATGTACTGAAGTGTTTATCAGTGACTAGGATGTCTTAACAATACTACAGTTTTTATTCCAAGAATAAAGAAATCCAGTTACTATCTTTTTCTTACTTACATAACCAGCTAAATATATACAAATATTTATGTTTTAAGTATACTGTACCATAAGATATCAAATCAAGGTCACCTTCTAGTTCATATTTAATACATCAGTTTACATCAAGGTAAAATTTTCACAGGACTTAAGTGAGATTTTTACATATCATCAGATGCAGATAGGAATTTCAACCTCCCACTAAAATTGTTCTGTTTCCAAAATGAAGATTGCCAAGTCATGTAGGTGCTTCAGAGTGTTTTACCCCATTCCTGCCCATATTGTAATTTTTCAGGTGCAGCGACCGGCCTGAATAAATCCATTTGTGTGAATTCCCCTCTTTTCCAGAAAGATCTCTGTCACTGGGCTGTCTCTTTTTCCAGAGCAGCTTCCCTCTCCTCTGAATAGCATAAACAGGGAATGTCTCCCTAAAACCGTGGCTTCAAAGCAGGATCTTGGAATGACTGGTGTTTACTCAGCACCATTTTAAGGTGGGCAGCTTATAGGGATCAGTGACTGAGAAAAAGCTGCATGGTTGCAATGACGGTGATGAAGACCTCTGGAAAATTTAAAACAACAGCCCCCTTTTACCTGCCTTACTCTTGAAACTTTTGGCAGTGTAGATTATGCAATTAGATAATGGCTTGTAGAAAAAAAATTTCTAATGTTTAGCTTAGTGTTAAAAATTTGTCCCCAATGTCCTCTAACATCTGTCATTTTTATCATAGTAATTCAATTAATTAAATAAATTGTACTTCTTAACAAAGAGATTTATGTATTAACACTCTTCTGCAACTAAATTTTAATAAATGTTAAATCTTTTCTGACTTCACAAAACTAGCAGCCTAATGATAAGGAAATATCTTGAAAAGCCTCACAGTATTTAGGAGTCCTTACATTTTTAGCAGGCTGCTTTCACATAATCGGTAAGCTACATTCTGCCTTTGATTTACTTTCTCTAACTACATTGATTTCTGTAGCCTAATATATATTTAATTAGTAGGGATGTGATTGCAACTAATATTATAGAGCTTTTAAAGGACAATAAATTCCAGAGTGTGTTTTATAGATTTTTATTATTTTTTCTACTTCAAATATTTTAACCACTGGGGAAGGCATAATTTATCTTATTGTTAGACTTCCATGTATTTATTTTTTATTATTGTAACTCAAGGCAGAAGTGGTGTGTTCACATCTTCCAGAATGCGTTCGAATGGAGTTCTCTATTTGTAAACTGTTACCTAATTTATAAACTAATTTGTAAGGGAAAAGGTTGCCTTCCCTTGAAATTCAGGCTGTTCACACAGTTCCTAAAGCTCTGCGTAGCTCACTTCATTTCCAAAAGTTGGGGATGTACAGCTAACACAGCCCTTTATGTGGGGAAGGAGAGGAAAACTGCAGATACTCGAAAAATAATTTGTCCTTTAGGGACAAATGTTTGGGATGTCACCTGCAAGGAGGAGTTTATTCCCAAATGTAAAGAATGCTCAGAGGAAAGCGGAGGGAAGTGTTGTAATGACACTGTCCAGGCCAACTGTCATCTGTGTGGGTATCCAGAGCTGTGCCATAAGGGCAGGATAGAAGGGACTCCACAAGCGGGCATGTATCTGAGACCATTTCAGCGCAGACCGCATCATTTCTTCAGGGATGGTGGTGGGTAAGTGATTAACCTTTTTCTGTCCGCTCCTGCTCCCAAATGACAAAACACCAGTACCACAGGGCTGGCATGGGTCCCCTTCCTGATGTGCCTTGCTGTCCACAGCTGCCAAGTCCAAAGGTGTAGAGAAGATAAGGCCAGCCTGTTCTTCAGAGTGCATAGCTATGGGACAAGGTGCTACAGACACAGGTTGAAATACGTTTCAATTGGTAGATGATAAATTTTGTTTAACATGATCAAACGTTGGAATAAGGTCCCAGAGTGGATATGGAGTCTCCGTCCTTGGAGATACTGAGAACTTGACTGGACATGGACCCCGGCAGCCGGTTTTATTGGATCTGCTTTGAGCTGGGCAGTTGGACTACGTGACTTCCAGAGGTCTCATCCAATATAAAGTATTCTTTAAATCCAGGGTAGCTTTTGTACCAGCCTACCTGTTTTGCTTTTCAGAATGAGGTTTCAATGCCTTAGTTCTGGCTCGTAATGCTAGTCTTTAGTTTTGACTATTCACGCTGTGGTGGATTTAACAAATACTGTGAATATGGCAGGGTATAATTACAATTTTATAGAATTGTACTGAAATTTGCATTTTGTAATTCAGATGTCTTAGCAATAAGATAATGTATGCCTTAGATCGTAGATTCTCATTGTATGTGAATTTTTATAGCTATGTTGATAAATAGTGTTGACATAGGCTGAGTCTTTCCCTCTCAAATCCCTAAGAAGGGATAACCAAGAGAAAGTTAAATACCCCTATCTGATAGCAGGAGAGACTTCCCGATTGGAGGAGTGAGAAGCAGCTTTGAAAGGAGGAGGTTTGTGATTTAGTGTGACTAATGCTAATTTGGATTTATGGAAAGAGATGAGGAAGTCTACACTAAGTAGAGTGGCTGCACATGGCAAACGTACTAGATCGGTTATTGCCAAGTATGGTAGAGAAAACGAAGAAAAAAAGAAAAAAGTCGCTTAGAAATTTCTTTTCCAGTCTCTGCTTATCAACGTGAAACATCTGCTTCAGCTGCACTGGCTCCCACTGACAGTCAGCGGAACCGAGACAGTGAGATTCCCGCTTACATGCGACACAACAGCACTGCGCTTCCCTGAGCTGCATTGTCATAATTTATTATGATATGCATGTGATGTAGGGTATGTTGCAGGTTAAAATGTAAATGGTTCCAGTGCACTTGGATGAGCGTCACGTATGGAAATTAGCATTGGCACAATTAATTTTTGTTTGTTATAGTCTTAATGTTGCTAAGCTACAGAAGGAAATTGATCACGCTGAGGAAATCTACAAGTTGCTGACTGTTTGCACAGAATCTTTTTAAATGTTACACTAATCGTGCGCTATAGCTTAGCTTTTATTTAGTGTAAATAAAATGGGTGCTTACTTTTTTAAAGCCACCATCTTAGTTTTGAAATATTCCTGTCTTTACTTGTTATGAGAATACTTGCACTTACAAACAGCAAAACAACTGTGCTTAGATCAGCTTCTTCGTCAAAGAAGCTTCTTGGTCAGACATGTACAGACGTGAATATGATCAACTCCTGTATAGTGTGAAAGAACAATACCTTTTTATTTAAGAATTGCAGTTACTTCCATTTATGTCTAAATAAAGTAGTTTCACGGACAGCACAGTCCAGGTTCGTACCCACAAATAAATACAAGCTGAAATACCTCATGTTAATGATATTGCTTCTGAAGTTGAAGTTCTTAACTTATTCCCCCCATGAATTCCCAGGGCAGCCATGGATTATTAGAGCTTGAAATATAAAAGTTAAGTGCTTATGGTTTCATAGGCTAATGAAATGGCGAATGCTGTTCAAAAGGAGAAAGATGAAATCTTGACCTCAGGATAGAATAGAAGCAATCTGTGAATTTTTCTTTCCCTATATATCTTCCACTCTGCCCCTCAGAATATCTTGTGATACTCTTGTAAAACTAAAAATGAGGTTTGGATTTTATTTGGATTTTTCTTCTTGCATTCACCATAGGTGTAGTTTATCGGCATGATAACACAAGTCCATTTGATATTAAAGATTAAAAACATTTTAGGGAGGGTGTAAGGGCAGGCCTTCAACAATATGTTTTTAGTTAATCCTCTTGTTTTGAACGGAAAACATTACAAAAATCTTACTATAGATAGCAGAATATGTCATATGATAGTGAAATAAGGTTAAATGCCTAATTTTTAACACTAGTAAGTGCATCAATTGTGTGAAATATTTTTATTTTTCATACTTCTGGAAAAAAAGCAAGATTAAAGCCTGAAAGTATAGTACTTGTTCTGAAAACCTCTTGCTGCTCTCAGGTCAAAATTTACAGCTTTCTTGCACTGCAGACACCTGTATCGTTCTGTTTTCCTGTTGCTTCAGCTTACGTGGCAGTGCCTTTAGAGAATAAGGAATATTTTGTACAGTAACAGACCTTTCACCTGTATTTTCTGAAAGTTTAATTCTCTAACAGTTCTAAGCTAATGAGTTAAGTCTAATGAAATTGATATGATTGTGTTAAATTCTAAAAAACGTGTCATTATCAACTTTAATTTTATATGTTTTGTAAAATATATGGGTTTCATTTCAGGGTATATTAGAGGAGATACTTGATGGTATCTCCTCAAGATGTAATTAAAATTACACTTTATTAAAATCACATATTAATTATTTCTAGGCAAGGTACTTCATTCTAAAATGGATGCATTCTTTTTAACAGCTATTACTCAGCAAATAAGGATTTGCAGTAAGCTGAGTATTTATCATATCGCAAAGTATTACAAATCAATTATTTAAACTGTTGTTATATTTTAAGTCTATGAATCTAATATCTTCTCAGATGATTTATTTTACGGATGCTTAGACATGCCATTCAGTATCACTTGGGAGTTGGACTCAGAAATCAATTTGTGGCTCTTAAATATTACATAGTTTTAATTTCCTAGAAGGACTAAGAACCCATATGTGCTAAAAAACACGTAGGTGAAGAGTTCTTGACCCTAAGGATGCAAAAAATCAGTCCATGGTTAGCACATGAGATGCCTCAGCCAGCGCCAGTAATGAACCCGCTACACACACCGCATGGTTTCAGTTACAGCTTTATACGACTAGACGGCATGGAGCCAGAAACAGAGATTGAAACAATTTAAATGATTCTCTTCTTCATGGTTCAGATACTTGAGCCTCTGGTTTCTGTTCTCTTATTAATGTTCGCTTTTATCTCTGCAGAACTCAGACTTGGAAAATAGGAATTCACTGCTTGAATATGTAGAATGTCATCTTGTTAAAGGATGCTATAGTATGATCTGCTAATATATCACTTAGTTAATTATTTGCTGTGCGATAGTTGCCTTCAAGGTTTATGTGCTCAAGGTCAAGAACTATTTCTGGAAATTGTCTAATTTGTCCCAGTCAAAATTAGAGAAGTTCTTCTAATAGATAGTTAGCAAAATAAAGGTCATAGTCCCCTTTTCATATAATTACTTAGCAGTTAAATCATTTACACCTCCAGCGATGTCATCTCCACCACCTCCGCAACCTGGGGGAGGAAGGCAAACATTTGTGTCACTTCGTAGGATACCATAGTCTCTGTTTCTCTTATTGAAGGTGTCTCACTGTCCGGTGCTCCTCTGAGAAACAAAAATCATCATTGTTTTAGCGTGTGGTGATTCCCTGTCTGCCCGCTGGTCCCTGCTGCTCGCCTGCAGCTGGCACACGGGCTGTAGGTTCACCTCAGCCCAGGCCAGCAGGCAGTGGTACCAAGTTGCCATAGTGCTCCATTTCAGTGACTGCCAATTAGCTTGATGATGACTTATGAGAAAGCCTGGAATTGTAATGTCTTTGCAGGCTCTTTCCCCTGAATAACTAGCTTTCTCAAGCTTATACATCACCTCCTTCCTTCTGTTGGTATGAGGGGATACTGAGGTTGCTTAGAAACTGATATTTTAGCATTGCCATAGACTTTCTGAAAGAGACTGTGTGCAGAGCATCTGGCCTAGGATACTCCACAGAGGGGCATCGTGGCATTCAAGGTATGTGACCTGGCCTACAGACCTCTTCTGTAGGGACTCTGTTACAGACCCAGCAGCTGAGGAATGGAAGGAGAATGAATCACTTTATCAAGTACTATTAAGTGTTCTCTGGAGCCTTTGAGCACACTTTTAAAGGAAGCAAGGCTTTCTTATAGCCTCAGATATTAGTTTTATTTATTTATTTTAATAACAGGCTGTTTAGACATAATAGATTTCCATTTGTAAAGCTTAGTAAAATGGAAGAATAAAATAGTCAGGTTTCCAATTGAAACACAACTGAATTGTTGTTGTAAGTATTTAGTACTTTTCTTGAAATGGGACCATCTAATGTAATTGAAGGTATGCATTGATACATAGGTTACTAGTTAGAGGAAATGAAAAAAAATACTGAAAATGTAATTCCCTATTTGTCTGCCTGTATTAGCATTTTACAACATTTTGCCTTATAAAATAAGCTATATTGGTGCTGATTAAACCCAGTGATACATATTTGCTTTTAAAAAGTTACATTAGATTGTATTCCATCAAATTCATTTTATCAGTTACTGAGAGTTGCTTCTTTTAATTGCCACTATTATAAAGGACTGCATCTTAAGGTTTTTATAGGAATCAGTCATGGTTTTACCATATTTCCAATGGCATTTTCAACATAGATTCTATTACCACAATTGTACCTGTTTGTCTTCTCATCCTGGAAGGTTTGTCTGCCATACATAACCTATCTAGCATAAGCATTTGTCATTATTCAGCTAGCCTTTTTTGACCAATACGCGTGTTTCCTCCATATAAAATGGTTCTTCTTTTGCTCCCAGAAAGTCTTTGTTCCTTAAAATGCTTCCTTCCTGCCCTGCCCCTTACCCCCTCTCCCTCTCGCAACAGGAGCAAAATACCATAAATGCCTGGATAAACATGGGCTTGGGGATGCAGTCTATTGTCTATGCTACCAAAAATAATCTAGTCTTTTCAATATGTGGTTTCTGTGTCATTACCCTTGCAACAATATGCCTTCTCTATAAAACTACCTTTCTTTTTCTTTTTGTAAGACCAGACCATAGCCTCACACCTAATTTTTTTCAGTCTTGATTTCTTCAGTTCTTCAGTTACCACAATTATTTTCAAGTTGCTTGAATTCAAATTGTGACAATCAGTTCCTTGTTTCTTCTTCAACATGTTTCTTAAATTGACATCTATCGTTTTTAAGTACTGTAAATTCAATTTTATATGAATTTTCGTATCTTGAAGTATGGGATCAGGATGAGAACTCTGTTTCATCTTTGTTAATTTAAACTAGATCCAACTGCTTTTTTTTTTGCTCTGCTATGTTAAATATGAAATACGTCATATAACTATGTGGTTCCTTCCTTTCTGTAAAATCATTTTGACTTCTGGAAAAGGTTGAGTGAAAATATGTAATGTGAAGTGACTGGCAAGTCCTTGTGGACTATGAAGTGATTTTGGACTTAAGACTTAAACCTTCATATCAAACTTATATCTATACTTTCTATAGTAACCTTTCTTTCACAGTATTTGTCATAGTCAGGCAAAAAAAGTTCTACATAAAATACGTAATTCTCAGCTTATCTATAACTTTGGGGGAAAAATGCACTTTAAAAAACTTTGGAAAGTAAATAATCAGTTTAATTTCTACTAGAAATATCAAATTAAGATAAAATGGATTCAACTGTACGTCCTAAAACAAAAGAGAAGAAAATAACAGAGAAACAAGTCTCTTTGTTCTGTGTGAAAGAGAATACTTAATCACACATCAGCAGAGAATTAAAAAACATAGCAATACATGAAAGTATTCTTTTTTTCTTCACTGAACAAATTAATTGCCAGCAATGAAAGAAACTACAAAGTGCTGTTTAAAAGTAAAAAATACATATCTTAAATTTAATAAACAGGAGCTAACACAACTAAAATCAAAATCAGCTAGCAACTGGCAATTGGTTTTGGGTTTCATCAGCTTGAAGTACATATCAAACAACTTTCTTGCAAAAGCAAATTTGAGAGAGTAATTCTACATGCATGATTTTCTGAGACAGACTCACGGCAAAAGCTTCTGATTAAATGCCAAATGGACACTCTCTCCAGTTTAATACATTTCATAGCTGAAATCTGGCCAAACGTGGAGGTCTTAAACCACCGAATAATATTCCTTGCAATGTTCTTCATAATAATGATATTATGGTTTTGTAAAATAGGGAGGAATATTATTCAGTATTCACAAGGAGGTAGCATTTGTCTATCACTAGATATGCTGACAAGTGCAGAAAGGGAATAAAGGGAAGAAATTATTACCAAGTGGGTGAGAAGGATGCAGGATAATTACATCCTTATCCCCGTAAACTGACCTACAAGAGGGCAGCATGTTGCAGAAATACCAGGGATGTAAGCTTATCTAGCGACTGGAGGTCGCTGAGAAATTGCAGCATTTATGCTGTGTAGTCATACACTTCTCCCTTTTTGGAGGTAGGATGACCTTAAACATGATATTCAAGGAATAATCACGGAAATTAATTCAGTTCTGCAGATATGTTAATTCAAGTCCACCTTTAAAAATACAGTGCTGGTTTTGTTTTCAAAAGTTGTGAAAATACCCAAGCCAAAAAAAATAAAAAATATGTTCACAAAATTCAGAGGCATGGAAAGTGCTGAAAGATCCTCTAGGGAAAAAAAAAAAAAATCCTTCAAAATTTCTGGTGACCGTGTTGCTGGTACATACTGAATACCTCCCACTTCCTGAAAGGGGACGCTAACGAGAGAGGAGGTAGAGCTAGGGCACCTCTGGCCTCCGAAGCATTAAGTGAGCATATAATAATAGTACAAGGGAGAACAATTACCAGCCCATGCAAGCAGGGAGTTGGTCTGCAATTTATGAAGATGTAAATTAAGAGTTGAGTATTGAAAAATTCTGTAATTTATCCTTACTTCTGTGTCTTATTGATTATATTGGGAATAAGTCCTCAGTTGCATTTGTCTGCTGGTTTTATTTCAAACATAGAGAACATCTTTTGATAATAAGGTACCCTAAAAAAGAATTTGGGCTTCTGCAAATATTTCCCAAAACACAAGAAACGGAGAAACATGTTATTGACTTTCTCTTTTTGTTACTTTGTGTGGCTTAAATGCTTATCTCTAACATGGTACTGGTATTTTTACCAGCACAGTAAGGGCGGTTTTACTTGCTGTCGTACTACACATAGTTCGTCAGAGTGTAATAGATTGGAATAGATCAGATCTAGCCACATGACTAAAGTTTTGTACCAAGTTAACCTATCTGAGATGGCAGTTTAATTGTCCTGAACCACCTTAATATGAAGATAGTAGTTTATTAAAAGAAAGAAGGTAGGGCAAAAGGGAGCTTTCTGTGTTGTTCGCAGGCTGGATGACTAATGGGAATTCACCTTTCTGACTATTTTAATCTGTTTCTCTTCACTGAGCAACACCCATCAGCTTTCCAAGGTGGGTTTTTGTGGTCTTCTGTCAATATTGTTTTTAGCAAATCAAAATTTTATTGTATGGTTCAGTTTCAAGTATTTCTTTTAAGCTAGCAAGTGGGATGGTTTTGACTTCCGCTAGTCAGGGCTGGTAGCGATTGATGAAAAAAAAGATTAGATTACTGCTTAATGATGACGTCTTCAAAAGCCCTGGAGTGACTGAGGAAGATAAGTCCCATGGAAAATCAATGAAACTTAGGCTCCAAAGACAGTTTGGTGAGTAGGAAATGCTGCTCTAATGACCTAAATGGTCGTTCTCTCTCATGCTCTCTCAGTTGTAAGAGGAGAGAATGGGTCTGAGTAAAAATATCTGGCATCTCTGAACATTTTTAGGATGTTAAAAATCCGAGTGCTAGGTATTTGTCTGATTACTGTCACTTATTCCTACCTAGCTTAATCATCCTTGAGCTAAAGTATTCTTCATGTAAAAACTCAGGGGAAGGTAGGGTGCCGGGGGACTCACAAACCCAACACCCTCCCAAAAAAGCAACAAAAGCTTCTCCCCCAAATAAATTTAAAAAAAAAAACAAAAAACCAAAAAAAGTACTCATTTAAAGGAAGTAGTGTTTATTCAGAGAGCAAAGAAAAAATATTTAAACTGTATGCATTATTAGCTCATTGTGTTCTTTAAGTTCTTGGTTTTATTATCCCTAAATGGTTGCTCTTTATTACTGATGCTCATTTCATACATGCAGTTGATGTTTGTTCACATCATACAAAGAGGACAGGATTTTCTCTTGCAGCTTGCCAGGCGTCCCAGATTTCTGATTTCTAGGTGGTGGTTTTCAGTTCGATCCCCTTAATCATTTATGTGGTTATTAGGTTGCTATTCTGTGAACCCTTTGGGGAATCCATTGTTCTCCTTTCTGCCCTCTTACATATCGAGAGTACTGGGTTGCTGCTGCTGGTCTGATGGCACAGCATTCAGATAACACCGAGGAGGAGGAAGGGGAAGAAGCTAGATTTCAGTTCCAGTGATGTTTTTCAGGAGAGAAACGGACAGTCAGGCGTGCAGTGCAATGCAACTGTTATGTTACCTTGATATTTATCTCTGTCTCCTGAGGTGTTCCTTGAGCCATACTCCTGTGGTATAGAAGCTGAACAAATAATAGCACAGAGCCTTATTTTCTGCCCTATTATCAGGTGGTACAGCACAAAAACTGTTCCTAGGCTTCATGTTCTGCTGATTTCTGCCTTTCTCTTGTTTGATAAAGATCATATATTTTTGTACCATGATGAGTTCCTATCATAACTAGTGGGCATTTGAGAGTACATCAGCCAATGACTTACCTGATGCATGGCTGTGACAAAAACTGACACATGAAGGAGAAAATTAGTATCAGAGATGTGGGAGCAGAGCCATCCCTTTTAAAGATACCTAATCCTTTTTGTTAGCAGGCCTTGTAGCAATTAATATGACTCAGTGACAGAGCGACATATCATTCAACTGAAGCTCTAACTTCAGTCAGGCTCTTTTTAAAGCACACGACAAAGGACTGGCTGGAGAACTCTCACAGTTCCTGTAACTGAGCTCCTGTTACACATCCTGTAACCAAGGCAGATGTTCACACAGAAACTCCATTTTGTACCTGTCTGGAGCACGTAGCACCAGAAGAGAGACTGTGAGAACTAGACTTGTTCTCCCCTAATAGAAGACCTTATTTCTATTCCCAAGTACCTAATGGAAGAGTGAGGGGGACAGAGGTGTACAGCTGTAGGACAAGAGGCAGTATATTCAAACTGCAACACAGGAAATTCCAGTTCTGTACAAGTAACAAGTTTTTACCATGAGGATGGTCAAGCACTGGAACAGGTTGCCCACAGAGGTACCTCATTATCCATCCTTGAAGAAAGTCAGAGCTCCACTGGATGGTGCCCTGAACATCCTGCTGTATTTGGATCTGCTTTGAGCAGCAGGTTGGACTAAATGACCTCTGGAATTCTTTTCCAGTTGACAGGATTCTATCAATCTTTGGTATATCCGTGTATTTGAGGAAGGTTAAGGTCTAGATTTACTTATACTAGACAGCTTGAACTTTTGCTGCTTTGGGTTAGGTTTTTAAGCCTATATTTGAAGTCATGCTGTGTGATTTTCTTCCATTTTGATGACACAGGAAAGCTCAGTGGGCAGATATAATACAAATTCATAGGTTTCTCAGTAGGGTTAGAAACAAGGAGTTGGAGGACTTGCTGAGTAATGAGCTCTGCTGGAATACCGGGCTTTGCGTAAATAAGAAATGCCCCTGTGTTGGGTGACAGTAGTCCCCATCGCATGGTGGTTAAATAGCATCAAAACTAATGAATACATTTTCTTCCTTTGGTATCACTTTAATGCCATTATTATGAACACTTTCATTATAGACAGGAGAGGGTTACAGAGATTTTTCCGAGGCTGTGTAAGGCTGCCATTGAGTTGGGAAACAAAGCTGAGAGTCTTGAATTCTAAGTGAGTGTACTGCTATTCCGACTATCCTCTCTGTCCTTGGTTCAGACCAGCTCTGTGACAGAATGAAACAGCTGTATTTTCTGATAGTGTTTTATGTATTTTTGTGCTGAACATTCTGAAATGATGCTTCAAACAATAGGGGAAAGTGTGTGCAGCTACACAGATCAAACTAAAGGACTTGATGCATAAAAGTAAATCTTATCTTAATTGCAGCTTGCTTGTCAAGGATGGATGCTTGAAATAGAATATTCAGTGTCTGTTCAGATGTCTTCTTTTTTTTGTTTGGCTTGGTACGTTGACCTTCATATCCATTTTGTTAGGAATTCAAATTCAACTGGGATCTGAATGCGATGAATTTCATGATCTTGGCAGTAGAAATCATTCTGTGTTGTTACCAATGCATGAAAGCATCATAATTCATCATTTTAATCTATGTACTAAGTCATGTTGCTACCTGAGTATTAGCTATGATAAACTTGCTGGTTTTGCTTTGTTGCCTTTCTCTAAAGTTTTATGTGCAGTTGTAATAAAGATACGTGTAGTAACAAAATTGGGCACAAAGTGGAAGATAATTTTAATGATTTTGTGTTTTTAGAAAAAATGCTTGAGGCTTTTCTTTCTGGGTTAAAAGTTATGTTTGTTACTTAAGTTTGTGGGGACAAATTTGTTTTGAGGGTAAGTGCAGTCTATTGTTTTAGAAGAAAGGTGACTCTGTACAAATACAACTTCTTGTAAAAGTTGGGATTCCTCTTAAATGAAGAATACAAAAGCTAACATTTGTTGAAATGTAATGATTCATTCAAATGACCAATTTTAATTTATATTTTTTTTACGAAGATCACAAAATGATTAATAGGTTGATCCAGCCTGCATTTATATTACGTTCTGATTCTGCATTATATATTCTCTAGTGTCAAAGAGCTAACAGTTTAAATTGGACTCATTTTCATTATCAAGTTAGGGGTGAGGAACTGTAAATTTTTCACCTCCATTGAGGAGACCAGATTGATAAATCTGTTCTAAGTAAAGTGAAGAGAGTTTCTAACATGTCTTGGAGATATTAATTCGTATCATAATTTCAGTATGTAGAGTTTATGGCCAGTAGCTAGATAAGGCTAGATATCCTTTCACCATTCATCTGCCTTTCATTGGCATTGGCAAGAGACTAATTTCTTTCAAAGTAAATTCTCCTGAAATGTCTGTAAGTCTACTTTTGCTGGAAATATGAAGAAAATAGTTAAATTTAATAAGAGAATAAGTATGGATGCTCTGTATGTGAGCAGGTCCTGTGATCCATAACATGAGCCTTGGTAATGGCATGCCTTATGGTTCTCATATGTAATGGTGATCATGTACCTTTCTGGGATTTTAAGTGGATATAAAAATATGTGCTGTGAAAGTAATAAGACGATAAGACTTATTTTGACTGTTCATAAATCCTTTTAAGAATGCTTGGGGGGTGTGTGGAAGAGGAGAAATTAATTAAAACCAGAGTTTGTATGTGTTGTCCTTCATTTCCCTTGAAACATTTATCTTATTTAGTCATAATTAAAACATGAGTTAAAGACTCTGCATTCTTGAAAATAAGGTAAGCAAAGCATGCAGATTCGGTTTTCACCATGTACGTTTTCTGACCAAATGTCATCAAAATGTTTAAACTGCGCTTCATATTGGATTGAATTTGAGATTATATTCATGCATAACGGTGAGATCAGTTAGGCCAAATTCTGAGCTCAGATTTTCTTAAGACTTAGAATAATTCTGATGATTTCATGCAGAAAACTCAAAAGAAAACTAGGCAGTTTATCTTAGACCATGTGCGGATATTGTAGAATCGTCCAAAGTCGTATAGAGAATATATTCCACAGAATTATAAACTCTGAAATAAAAACAAAACAAAAAAAACCCCTAAGATAAGGTGAGCTATGAATTTATTCTCACGCGCATGATATTTTAAATACCTGCCTATTCAGCTTTATGTGACTCACTTAACTGTTCTGTTCCAGCTTTGAATATCAATAATGACATGTTTCCTGACATCTGGGTTAAGGTGAAGCTATTGTATCTGTCAGTTAACCTCTTTTTTGTCAGCCTGCCATGCTGATAATTCTGTGTATGTGGTAGAGTCATTAACGTATTCTCTGTCCTCTGGCAGAATGAAAATGCAGGTTTCCCATTCAGTATAAAGACTTTTTTTTTTATTTTTTACACAAATACGTAAGCTAGAATGCTTCTAATATGTAAACTGTATGCCAAGATGTCTGATGGAGGTAATGCCAATGTAGAAAGTGTTCTCCCTTTCTCACTAGTGATTTAATTTTTGCAAACTTTGTTACTAAGTACAGCAATAACTACTTACCTAGCAGATATTGTCATGCAAAATTCATTACAGTGACAATGTTCATGGGAAGGGAATGCTGTAAGTACATTGTGAGGTATTTTATAAATATATAAAATATTTGTGTCACTTTATACTTGTTTTCAACATATTTCACTTCTTTACAGCTTGAATATTAAATTAGTGACATTTAAAGTGTGTTCTCCCATAGCTTGTGGCATCTTGTAGGTTATTTGGTTTAAAGTAATTATGCTTCATCACAGATTTATGTTCCAGTCAGAGATTCAAACACTGTTGAGCTCTACAGTATACGAATGATCACAAATTTTCAAGATAGGAGAGTTTTTGAAGGTGTCTGTGTGTTAAGTTAAATTTTTGAATTAATAGGAACATCAAAGATACAGCATCTGGGTCAGGGGAGGACCTCAGCAGAACTGCTGTTTGAAGCCTTTCATTCTTGACCTCCAGGACTGTAATAAACTTTTAAATAATTTTCAAGGGCACTTGAGATACTCTGTCAATTAAACTGCCATGCAAGCCCTTTTCCTGTTGGCCTGTAGCCATTATTTAATACAGCCATTAAAATTTAGTTTTAGGAGATAGTATGGCACATGAAGTTTTTTCATCAAATGTCTTTCCCTACAAAAAAGAAAAAAAATACGAAGGTAGAATATTTACTTAGAAAAATTAAAAATTAAAAAACTCACAGTGAATTCCTTTGCCATTCTGGAAATCCTCATGTAGAGCATGCAATGTTGTAGACGCAATCTAAGATAGGCCTGCTGAAGACCCTGTTGTTTTGAGATGTATTTCAGTATTAAAAGACAGGATACTGTGATGAAACAAGAATTCTCTCTTCTGAAAAAAAATAATGAAGTGATGTATGCAGTAGTGCAGGGTAGAAGGAAGTATTGTCTTACAGGATGCTGTTGAAAAGAATGATAATTACCAAAGGAGGAGGGGAGGACTTGATGGCTGTTCCTTGTTTTGTGACTGCTGTGACATTTGGGATATTTTTTTGTCTTTTTATCTCCCGTTTTTCAATTGTCTGAATTGTAGGATGGCAGAAATAGCAATGATATCTGCTAACCACAAGAACGCTTTGAGCTGTAAGACATCTGTGTGTAAATTTGTTCGGTGTCCTTCAATGGAGTGTGCTGTGTACCTATAGCATGTATGAAGAGGGGTCGCGCAAGCTTGTACTCTGCCTTAGGGTCTTCATATATAGTTCTTCACTTGAACTTAGTGCTTATGTGTTTATGAAGGTCACAGTTTCTAAACTTTAAAATTCAAATCAATAGAGCCATTTCCATGGTTCTGAAAAAGCAACAGCTGATATCCTGTTCCAGATATCTGGAAATTTTAATTCCCTCCTGGCTTTAGCAGAGCTTCAAGGAACTCTCGAGCCCTAAAACCCATTGCACTGATCTCCTTAGGCAGTTTGGGCCCCATGCTTTCTTCCCTGTACTCTGCACTTCAATTTGCTGTGTGGGATAGCAGAGGATATACAGTCAAGATAACAAGTTTTTTTGTCATATTGTTGTGCATTGCCTCCCTTACTCTCCCTCCTAAACACAGAGACTCAGATACTTAGATCCTACCTCCTGAAATAAGTTTAATCCTCTTCAGTCATTTGCTACACCACAGAAAATCTACTTAGAGCTGAATACTCCAGAAGGATTTTTTTTCTTCTTGTGTTTTGTTTGCTGCTCAGTCAGTCAATTGGTTGATTTTCAAAGAAGTGCAAGTATGAGGAAGTATCACTTTGTCCATATTTATATATTTATTACTGCAGGCATTAATATATTGCTTTGTTTAGTCTAGTTCACAGTAGTCTGTCTCTCCATGAAGTTATCTTTCCGTAAGTGATTAAGTTCTGCAAGCTGCTGCTTATTGCATCTTGAAAAGCATGATATAAATTCAAGTCAGGGACATTGTACTCTAGTTAAGGGACTGAGAGAATCGTAAAGGAAAATGAGAGGTATAGCAAATGTGTTTCCAATCTCTGTAGTACATATAATAGAAGGTTTTATTCTACAGTTGTCAGAGAGGATCTCATTAGAGTTCAGACTTTCCTGTTCCTGAAAAAGTTCTCATGTTGGGTACTTTAAAGGAAAGAGTTCACAGAGTTGAGATTTAAGGGCATAGGCTCCCTTCTAATACAGGGAACTGTGATCACAATGGACTGAAAAGTTCATAAGCTATTTTGAAGACAGTAGTAATATGTACAATTTGCTTTATTCAGAAGCTCCTTCATGATGCAAGTGCACCTGCAGAGCTGCAGAAGGAAAGGAATTTTCCATTCTGTTGTCATCCACTGGCCTCCAAAGGTACCTGCCTAAAAATAATGGACTGGATCAGCTTTAACTATTTTTTTTTTTATTTTTAATAAGAAACCTATCCAGGACAGGCTGAGCAACTTAGGAGCACAAAAACCTCAATTTGAGTAACCCAGTTGCGGGGAATTTAGCCGTTGGTGAGGTGTCCAGAGCTGACACGAGGTTATGTTATCTCTATGTTAGAGCCCCTCTGTGGCTGCTGCTGGGAAGCTTCACTCACCTCTGGACCTGCAGCCTCGGAGAAGGCTTCCAGAGTCTTCTCATGGTTTTGCTAATTTACATTTGTTGTATACATCAAAAGTCTTAATAATGTCTCAGTAAATGAGGAAAAACTAATAGAGAAATCTGAGAAAATTGGTTTGGGATCTCTTGTTCTACGCCTGACAACTGGAGTAATTCGAATCTGTCTACCAATAGAACTAGGTGTCCACAACTAGTACGGGTTAGAGTCCTTAAAATAACATGTTGAAAAGTAACTTAGTTAAAAAATAGATACATAAGCCAAGAAAGGGAAATGAAGGTGGGAGCTTCTGGTTCGAGTTCAAGTAGGCTTCTAACTTTGGAAATTGTGTTCTTCAATTTTTTCATCATAGTCTACTACTTTGCTTTCTTTTTCTGTTCCCTGTCTCTTCTGTTGACCTGCTGAAATGGTTTATTCATAATACTTTTCCCCATATTTTTGAAAAGCCCCTGGCTTCCTTTTTAAAAATCTTATGATATATTTTTAATATTTAGAAGAATTATTAAAGCTCTCCATCTCCAAACAGACTCTCCTTTCCCAGGTGGGTACACGTATGTTTTAGAGGGAAGATGCTTTTTGCTGGTGGTGCTGTTTGAGAGAGACACTGTTCTGGGAGCTGACAAGCAGCTTGGGCATCAGCAGGGCTTGCAGCCTCCCAGCGCTGTGCAGGCAATGCTGCCAGCAGCTTGCCCACTTGAGGACATGTTTATCTGAGCTTCTTGTCCAGGTGATGCTCTTTTAGAGGTAGAAATGGGAAGGAAGATGGAGGCTGCTTGCATTAAGGGAAAGGAAGTGCATGCTCCGTCTCTCTCTCCTTATACATGAGATTTGTGGGGGGGAAATTCCCACAAGGTGTTTTCTCCCCCTTGATGAGGTATTGGGCTCAGGGCCTATGGAGAGATTCACAAAAGGATTGAGACACCTCTTTTCTATTTCCTGCGATCTGCGTTCTAAATTTATCATTTGGAATTGGTTTAGATCATAACACAGCTAAATATTACTGAGCAAGCTGAGTGGCTGAGCCTTTTCCTTTAGTTTAAAGGTTCTCCCAAAAAACCTTTAAAATGTCCTTTTTCTCATAATCATAAGGAATTTTTTATCAGTATGGTGTTTATTTTTCTAAACTGAAAATAAAAATAAGACCATACTTTTCTAATCTGCATTTAAAATGAAACATTCTTAAATTGATCTTTCAGATTTTACATATATTCCCATTGAATTCAGTAAACCTTTGCAACAGATTAAAATTAAGGAAAAAAAATCCCCCAAACCCCCCAAAATCTTGAAATTGGTCAGATTGGAGGAGCCCAGCTACCGAAGAAATTAGTTCGAGCCTGACATAGTGAACACTTACCATATGTTTGATTTTAAGGAACATTTTGATAGTTTCCTTTATTTTAATTCACAGATGGGTATCATATATAGCCAGCGTGAGAATAATCTTTGAAAAATCTGTTGCTTTTTAAAATCAAATTTCTCAATTTGAAATATACTGACAACACATTAGACAGAATCCTGGAAGCTGTTCCTGGTAGATTATGTTGTCCTGTTTTATATGGACAGTATTTTTTAAATTCCTAATCCAATGTAATTTGGGGTAATTATTAAATGCTTCTTAGCTTTATAGTGATATATGTAATTATTTGAGATCACTTAGTCTTCCTGACTGCAGACTGTTTATCTCTGAAGTCATTATTTCCTTGATTTCTGAAATTCTGAATGACAACCTTTTTTACTCATGAGTTTTAATTAGAATTTCATCCCATAATACCTTTAAAACACCAACAAAATATTCCCTATTGGCAGAATAAGCTAATCTTAGTTGTTCTATGTTCATAGCTACCGAGATAAGTTTTCCTGAATATGCAAAATAATATGAAGTATGACAAGCTTAACTTGTGCTAGAAAAGAAGTGATTGCGTCTACCTTCTTGATGGCATGAGATCTGGAGATTTGAGCTGGATCGTATTCTACTGCCCATTTCTAATAAACATGTGACAGTCTATTTTCGTCATGGGTGAGGATGGTTGTGTGAACTGGGTAGCTCTGCTGAGAGTTTCCCCATGTGAAATACATGCATATCTACCATTTGCATGTGAAGACAGATGATATAAAGGTCTTTCTTGCTCCACATTTCCCAATCCTACAAATTAGTCTTGAGTAAATATGTCCTTTTAGCTCAGGAAATGAAGTCTCAAAATGTTACTGTAAACATAGTGTTGGTCAGCAAGTGTCAAACTCATTGCTATTGGAAATTACTTCTGTTGGTAATTACTAAATACAGAGAGAAGAGCCTGGACTGGAACCAAGATTGACATTTGGACTTAATAATATAATGAGGCTTTAATAAGCCAGTAATAGGCAGCCTCACAAAATGAAATGAGCAAAGATTACAAACACATAAATCAGTTCCTTGGATCTTAAATGCATAAATTGTATTAATCTGTATTGATAAAAATTAATTGCTTATTTTATGTGGTCCAGATGTCATTATAGATCAAGATAACATTTCTTAATAAGGCAACATTGCCTTTCATATTTCAAACCTTATGAACTATGCAGCCATGACTTTAGGGCAGCTGGAGTGCAAGTTCTATTTGCTTCTTTGTGCCGGGGGTTTATTTTCCTGCCTTTCTTCCTTCTTGTCCGGTGCCTGCACCCTTTCTGCCTTGACTCCATTTCTTCTGAAGAGCTGTTCTGTCTCTGCTCCCGTTGTATTTAGGCCTCAGTTTGAAAGTCTGATGACCACTGATGGGATTGCAGATGGGTTTATTGTGTAAGTGGAGCTCTTGAAAAACTCAAGAGGTCTTTGTTTTTGTTTTTAAAAAAGTCCAAAATCTAGATATTAATTTATGCCAGACAGGTCTAAGCAAAACAACAAACTGGTGCCCTACACAGATTACTGATGATCCCTTTTCCTCTCTGTTGCTCAGCTTCAATTTTCTGTGAAGTCACTGTTGCACTTCTTTTCTGATTGCTGTAGTATTTTACGCTTTCTGCCAAAATAGGTGCTAAAGATCTTTTGTAGAACAGAATGTGAAAGAAAAACAACACTTAGAGGTACACTGAAGAAGGAAAAAAGATCATAGCCAATACTTTTCCTCTACTCGAAAAAAAAACCCTTTTTTGCACACATTAACCTCAATACAGTGTGTGCAATGTATGTGTGCTGTTATGGTAAAGTAGTATTTTTCCATAAGGCTGTGTCTGGATTTTTTGGCAATATGTATTTTACATGTAACACTCCCAAGTTAGGGTGTTTCCTACATGTATAAAATCTATATCTGAAAAACAGGAAGGATATATTCCATATTAAAAAAAAAAAAAGGCCAGTCAATTTAATTTAGATTACAAGATGATATTCCAAAATTCATGTAAAAATTTCGTCTTCATAGTCACATCTTCACTCTGAAACAGTAAAGATGTGTAACAAGGAAAAAATAGGGATTTTGAACATGACTTTTTTTTTTTAAATTTGTAGAATTAACATATACTAGTTTCTTCTAAAATCTTGTCAGACCTCTTTGACATTATCAAATAAACTGAGAGCCATGTCCCAGGGAAAAGAAAAGTTTATGAAAAAAGAAGTGATGTGGTACATGAGTTTTACTAGTGAGAGAAGAGCAATTAAAAGTCAGTTTTCACAGAGGCTTTTTGCTGTATTTTTCTTGCCTGTATATACAGCTATTTTTTTGTCAACATTGTAACTAGCAATCTCCAGCATGCTAAAGCTGACTTGGTGGATTGGAGGTAAAAGTGATGATCAGCTAATGGTAAGATGGACATATTTTAATGATGTTGGGAATATATAAAACTGAATATTTTGTTGGCTCTGGTCACAAATGCACCTCATGTTGCTGTTTTTCTAGCTTTGTTTTGGGTTTCTTTTTGAAAACTCTGCATTGTTTCTTCTCATTAACATAAGATAACTGGAATAAGTTTCATATCACCATTCACCATTCCCACTTGACTTGACATTTTCGTAGTTCAGATGAGGCTCTAATAACCTTTCTGAGCTCTGCTCACTCTAATGATGTCCATTCAATAAATAAGATTTGAGCACTGCTGCCATAGTAAATAGTATACTTGTACCTAATTACAAGAAAAAAAAAAAAGGTGCCATGAGAATGAATATTTAGCATTTTAGGCAAAAAATACAATCAAAACACAATTTTTCATAACAAGTAAAGTTGCCTTGATAGATTTTATTTTGTTTCCTTTGGAATGTGATTGTTTTGCTGCACATCCCTATTTGCGCCTTTGTCTTAAAATGATAGTGACCCAGAAAACTTGCTAATGTGATCACTCAGTTTCCTGTTGAAATTATCTTCATTTTCCACAGAATAAGAGTTGGTGTCAGGAGTTACTTTGAGGTTTAGTCTGGCGTAGGCTGCTTTCTGCAGAGTCTTGCAGGGAAGATGGTGAGATGGGCTGACATGCTGCAAGATTTCCTTGGGGGAGCCATCACTAATGGCCTGTGGCAACTCTGAGAGTGCAGGTAGTAGAAAAGGGATAGGGAGAGAGACAGTGGTCAGTTGGGTGGAGGAAAGGCAGAGGGCTGCTCCGCCATCCAGTGCGACCTGAACAGGCTGGAGATCTGGGCAGGGAAGAACCTCATGAGGTTCAACAAGGACAAATGTAGGGTCCTGCACCTGGGGAGAAAGAACCCCAGGCACCAATACAGGTTACGGGTGGATCTTCTGGGAAGCAATACTGAGGAGAAGGATCTGGGAGTCTTGGTAGATAGCACACTTTCCATGCGCCAGCAATGTGCCCTTGTTGCCAAGAGGGCCAATGGAATCCTGGGCTGCAGAGGGAAGAATCTGTCCAGTAGGTTGAGGGAGGTCATTCTCCGTCTCTACTCTGCACTGGTGAGGCCACAACTGGAATACTGCATCCAGTTCTGGGCCCCCCAGTTCAAGAGGGACAGGAGACTACTGGAGAGAGTCCAGTGTAGGACAACAAAGATGATTGAGGGATTGGAGCATCTCCCTTACGAGGAAAGGCTCAAGGAGCTGGGACTCTTTAGCCTGGACAAGAGAAGGCTGAGGGGAGACCTTATTTATGTTTATAATGATCTAAAGGGTGGGTTGAAGGATGTTGGAGCCGGACTCCTTTCAGTGGTTTCCAGCGATAGGACAAGGGGCAACGGGCTCAAGCTGGAACATGGGAAGTTCCATTCAAATATGAGGAAGAATTTCTTTCCAGTGAGGGTGCCAGAGCCCTGGAACAGGTTGCCCGGGAGGTGGTGGAATCCCCTTCTCTGGAGATCTCCACCCTCCTGGATGCCATCCTGAGTGATGTGCTCTGGCCAGCCCTGCTTTAGCAGAGGAGTTGGACTAGCTGATCTCTAGATGTCCCTTCCAACTCTGACAATTCTGTGCTTCCAGAGGAGTGTCTTCTCCAGTGCTCTGCTGGTCCCCTTCAATGTACCTGGCCCACAGGGACTGTGTAATTCTTGTGCAGACCTGCTCAGACGTCCGTCCCTCTGCTCATTCCTGCTTAAGGATGTCCTTATTAGTTGCAGTGTGTGTGTCACTTTCTGCAGGCATAGTATTGGGGCATGCTTATCGCTTACTTAAATGACTATTATCTGCCTTATTAGTCATTAAGTCTTGTTTTCCCCTAAAGAAAGGAGAAGCTACAAAACAAAGGGTAGGAAAAGGAGGAGGAAGGAAGTAGTGATTTTCCTGCCAGGAGGAACTCAACATGAGAGCATCAGGCTTTGCAGCCACAAGGCCGTGGGAAGGGCAGGGCAGGAACCGGAGCCCCACGGCTGAGGGGCTGCTGCCCAGCTGCAGAAGGGAGGCCCTTGGCATTGCAAAGGATAAGTAAGGCCCATCGGGCCCCGTGGAAAAAGGGACTAAAAGTTAGAATAGCCAGACAAAATATTCTAAAGGAAACTGGACTAATCCTGCACACATTTTTATTCTTTTTTAGTAATTTTTAGACTTTTGTTTCAATCCTTTTCCATGCTTTACTATATGATGGCCTGAGGAGAGACAGCAAAAGATATTTTTACTGCACAGCTCAACGTGGGAAGAATCTAAATGGCAAAGAATACTCCTGGAGAGAAAATGAGAAAGTAGATGCTCCATCTGTGAGGATTTTCTTGTTTGCCACAGCACTCTCTTGGGCCTTTTTATTTCTGATGTTCCGTGTTTGTAAACGGGTAACTTTTTTGCAAATCATTCAGCTGAAGCAACGAGCCCGTTAGCCAATATTTGTTGCCAAACAGGGAGAGCTGATGGTGAGGGTGTTGGTAACCTTTAATGGATCCTGGAAAAACATAAGCTGAGTGTGCGCTGGATGGAAAGACACTGTGTAATATACTCAGGGTGTGGAGAGAAAGCGCCAAAGAATGTGCTCCCAGCATCTGAGCTGCAGGACACCCGCAGCGATGGCATTGTCTGGTGCCTGTGTTTGTGGTGTAATGAGAGCTAAATCCAGGAAAACTCTTACTTGGAGTGAGCAGGAGAAATTCAGCTCTACTAAATAAATACACCCTCACTCCCATTGCCCTTCATATTGCGCAATCACTTCATGACTTCCATGTTGCCAAAAGTAGGCCGTTTTAAATGGGAAGTCCCAACCTGAGGAAGAGCGGTGTGGTGTGGAGAACCCAGCTTGGAAGCCTGCTGGAAATTTTACGTTCTGCTTGACATAGAAATTCAGTCAGTTCTGCGGGTTTAGAGGCTTGGGGAGGACCTTCAAATCACGGGGTCTGCGTATGGAAATAATCAGTGTAGGCATTATGTGGGGTGAACCCAAATGTGTTTCTCTCTACAGTAGTGCTCTGAGAATTTTTGTGTAATTAATTAATTTGGGCTTAAACGCCTGTGTTTGGATAGAATTGGGATACCAGTTGGCACCTAACTATTTAAGCATCTCTAAAGGTATGGCGATGTTAAGACAAACCTAAGCTTGAAATGGTAAGTAGTATTTCTTTGCAAAGAGAAAGACAGACTCAGAGATAATTTATGTGTTTGTTTAATAGAAAGATCAAAGCATTTTTAACAGTCAGTGAAATAGTATCTTGTTTAGAACACAACTGTTTTTTACATCCTCTAGCTGGGCACGGCAACAGCTTCTCCCACCAATATTTATATGTTAATAAAATAGTGAAATAATAAAACAAAGTCAAGAGTACATTTTTAACTTATATTGCTCATATTAGATCCTGCATACAGACAGTTAATGGTTTTTTCCCTCTCCAGCTTTATATGTTGAAAAATAGTTATAACAATAGTAAGAAAGCTTCCTTAAATTTGTTTTCAGTAAGTTATGTTCACCTTTTAAAAAAATACTGTATAATTTGTTGATCTGTTTTCCCTGCCAAACTGGTTGTCTTATTCAACGATAAATTGAATAAAAAGCTTCCCCCAGGCAGAGAGACAGAATACCAACCCTGAAAGTCTGGCAGCTTAATTGACATTTGGTGGTAGCCTTAGGCAGAAGTTAATTTCTACCCTGTTTATGTATACACATATACTTTTCATAAAGCATGCAGGCAGCACTGCAGATAAATTAAGACTAATTCATATTGTAGTTCCCAGGTATACACTTGTTGAAATGACATGAAGCCATTTCATTTTATAAGTGAGGGAGTTCCTCACAATTAACCAAATCTGTCAGCCTCGTAGGAACAGTATGTTTCCAGGCAGTTGTATGAGGTTTTCAGAGCGTTATTTTTATTCAATTGCCATCCAGTGAATACAGCAATCTCCAGAAGTAAAACTAAGAGTTTCAGACCTTGCTCCCAGAAGATGTCCCACCTACCTGAATGCTGCTATTCATGACTAATAGTTGCCAGACAGGCTGTTAGGGCAAACGTAAACTTTATTTGTAAGAACAGTGCTATGTAATGCCTAGCTCACCCTTTCAAATAAGTGCCAGACAAGCCCCTTTAATAATGCATAATCCACAAGCAAGTAAGAATAGAAATACCAGGCCATTAAAAGGTAATCGGAGGATTTATTTAAATTATTTGATTTAAAGTACATTTTTTAATTGTGATCTATTTCCTTTGTCTATGTAAATTGAAGTCAGTGAATGAAGTCCAAGCACCAGTAGTAAAACTTGGGACTTCACGAAGGAACAGTTTGGCTTAATGCCAGCTGTGGAGTTGGTCCATTTCTCTTACTGTACCAGTATACATCGCGATGAACGTTCTGACTTTGTAAGGCTAATCTATTAGAGCTACTGGATTATACCTATCCGTGCTATAGGCAGAGAAAGTATTTATGAAGCTAATGATCTAAAGTGGAGTATTTGAAATAGATGCGTATGGTTATAAAAACAGTATCAATCACCCTGGTAGGGGAAAAGTATATAAATCAAAGCTCAGAGAGTTTTTACTGTAGTCAGTGAGACTCTATGCTTCTGAGTATGGGAACAGTGGGAGAGAAAAAAGAACAAATATATTTTTTCAACTATTTAATGTACATACCTGTACATTAAATACACGTGCCTTGAATATCACATTTCTAAGTGACAAGCAAGCAACTCCTTTGAATTACCCTAGTTCACAAAGTGAACTTAGTTTTTCTTTGATTTCACGGTATATATTATCTTGTTTTGAAAAAATTCTACGGGAGAAAACTGTTTTGATGATACAAGCCATCAGCTACAATAAAAATCTTTATTAAAGTCATCGTGGGGCTTGGTTTTTTGAGCTGTTCAGGAATTAGAAAGGACAGGTATTACAGGAACTCAATAGGAGCATTACTTTTACCCAGATGCAAGTCATGGTGCTGAAAATCTGCTTGATGATCAGGAACTCAATATTAGCAGCTGATTTCTAACGACTTGCTCATAGGTAGTCACAGGAAACCAGGATGTACTTAAAGCATGTTTGGCAACAATTGGGGCTTGAGAGTCTCCTGCTGAAGACAGTGAGACCAGGTGTCATTCCACATGCAGTGTCAGGCTCTCAGGTACAAAGTGTTAATTGCATCATTACAATAAATTGCTAATCGTTCTCCTTTAGTTCTTGCTTATTAAAACACACATACTCTGATTATCAGAGTATTTATCAGCATGCCTTTGACCAGTCTTGCTCAAAGGTGTGAAAGAAAACTGTTCTTTAAAGGTGGTATGGGATAAAAAGAGAAGTTGGGCAGTTACCTACAACCGAGGTGGTGTCAACTACCTTATTGTATGTAGCCCTTTCCTACATATGAATGTATAGAACAGGGTGGCACAAATAAGTTCCTCCTCTGAGTTCATGCTGTCAGTGGATTTTAGTTGCTTGTTGGTGATGCTGTTCATCAAGGCAATGTGCCAACAGTGTGTGTGATAGCATGTTAGATATACCGAGAACTACCTATAGCAAATCACCTGCAGGTAATCTGAAAAACCCTCCTATCTTCTGTAGCTAAAATTAAGTTTATGGATAATTTATCACCTACTTGTCTCTTGAATAAATTAGACATACAAATGAAGACAGAAAAACTCTAACAAGTGTTGCTTTTGGCTCTGGCAAATAGGCATGTGAGACTCTTATCAAATATCTCACAGCCTGTTCTATTTAGCAGTTCATGATTGTGAACAAGTGATTCATTCTTGTAGCTATTGTTTTTGCAGTACAAACACTAAATATTCTTCCACTTCCATGACAACTTAGAAATTATCTATCATAGTTGGCATGTCAAAACAAACTCTGATTTATAAAGAAAAAAAAATCAGAATTTAGTTTCAGTGTAACTGTAGCTGTGGTTAAAAATTTCAGTTATTTTGCTTTCAAATACTGTCATTTGTAACTTTCCAGTGTATCGTTAATATAAAGGTGTTACTTTATGTTGTAAATATAATACTTGCTTCTTAAGGTGTTTTTTTACAGCTTCCCCAGTTCTCAAAGAGGTGTTTTCAGGTTATTTTTTGTGGTCTTTTTCTTCTTTACAAATACTCTTGTATGTTTTTTAAACTTAAATAATTGCAAAGAAACTAAATGGAATGAGTTTTGGAAATCACCATGATAATAAATGCCCCATTGATTTTCTATTAAACTACACGTGTACATTTTGTAGTACTGCGTCAATCAATAGATTTTATTTTCTTTTTTAATTTCACTTCTGTAAAAATCTTACTTCTCGTAGCTATTCATGTGCTGCCCCTGAGAGTTTGCTTAAACTCCTTGGTCCCGCAGGAGGTCTGTCATCTCCATTGAAAGGCCGTTCAGAGCCCCTGAGGCATGTTGAAATCTGCATCTGTTTTATTCTTCTGCACCTGAAGGTGCGAAACGCCAAGGAGGGTGTCCAAGATTCTAGAGGTAGATAGAAGACTGGATCCCTTTCTTTGCTGGAAACTTGACATATTTTCCTTTGATTTGAAGTTTTTAAAGATTATTTAAAGATTTTTTTTTTTTTTTTGTTATGATTGCCTTTGGCCAGTTCAGGTATTTAAGCCCATTTTCTTCAGGTCTGCTGGATGGATGCTGTTGCCCCCCTGCAGCACAACTCCGCAGTCTTGCTCCTTGCCAACCCCAGATGCAGTGCTGGGGACTATTATTTTAAAGCTCTCAGCAAAGTTAGTACAGCTCTTCACCTGCACATTACCCTCCCACTCACTCATTTCATTCCAAAATGTCAAAAAATCATGGGGAGCTTTCAAAAAAAAAAACCTTAAAAATAATGGACTCCCATTCTTGCTGTGACAAATACACAAAGTTAATGATTAGTTTCCACAAATAATTATACTGTAAATGGGGCAGAGAAAAAAAACCCTGCAGCTTATACAAGTGGAGTAAATGACCTTGGCTTTAAGAATGTTGATGTTCCTGAAGTACCTCAAGCCATCGTGGTTTTTTGGGGGAAAAACACCACAACACAAAAGCCCCACCAACTATTAATCAAATTCAGATTAATACTTTGATTTTTAAGTGATTAATTTTCTTTTTCCTGTGTGTGATTTTTTTTTTAATTTTGCATTTCACCCTGTGTTTTAAGACCAATTTGTTCTTTATTTCATATTTTAAATTTCCTCAAGCTGCCAGAATGGTGCTACGTTTGGGTTTGCAGTATAGCAAGTGCGTCTCACCTAAGATGATTCTGTGTATCAGGCAAATCAATATCTTTTAGAAACCTGAAAAAATTCAGAAAGAGATACTACTAATTCTCTTAATGGAAACAAGGTGCCTTAAAGATAGATTATGTCTTTCCTTTTCCAAAAAGGTTATTTTACAGAAATTTTCTGCTTGGATGATTCTCTCAGCCCAATGCCATAATGTAATAACGTTCTGCTGATGGTTAC
The DNA here is from genome assembly GCA_026546715.1 of Gallinago undulata. Classification (NCBI taxonomy): domain Eukaryota; kingdom Metazoa; phylum Chordata; class Aves; order Charadriiformes; family Scolopacidae; genus Gallinago; species Gallinago undulata. The sequence goes on along the minus strand of JAOTQQ010000052.1, from coordinate 34,119,316 downwards.
GAACAGGCTTAGGAGACAGGTTCCCTTCCCATGGTCACATTTAGGAGATCATTCCTGCTTTTTACAACTAATCTTTTTATAGCTTTTTAAGTAGACTGTGAAACTAGGTAAAATTAGAACTGTTTACATCAGGTTTGATGACTCAGTTTTCTGTTAAATAGATAGAAATAGAAGTGTCAGGGTATGAATACTTTTGACAAGCTATTTAATGGAATTCATTCAAAAGTAAAAAGTGCGTTTTATTTTGAGTTTCTCATTTTGATGTGGATTTTATAATGTATCCTAATTTGCAAGTGGGTGAGTAGATAGTACATGACAAATCGTCATTATTCAAAGTAAATATTCTTATAAAAAAGGAGTTGTAGGGTCTTTGAGACAGTATCATTGTTATATTTAATCTACGCAGAAACCCTGAAATTTTAACTTTCTGTCATAAATCATACTTAAAAGGAATATAAAGCTATTACATTTTTCCATGACTTAAAAATTTCATGCACTCATTATCTATAGTAAAAACTTTTGTTAGTACAATCTGTATGTTCAAAGTGAAATAATGTAATTACATATTCAGTACATCATTCTCTTATAATACATTCTCAAATACAGTGAATGTTGTAAGACAGACTGAATCTAAGTGTATGCCATTTCATTTCAGTATTACTAAAAGTTTTGTAAAGATTCACTAATTTGCTATATAGCAGTAGTATCCTGTGTCTGTTGGAATTTGAGAAGAGGAATAAAAGGAAGTTTTAAAATGAAAGGTTTTAATAATGGAAAGGTTTCCATGCACTCTACTAGTTGGGGAGGGGATGAGACTAGCGGTTTAAAAAAAAAAAGTCCAATTATGTCTCATTTGTATTATTGCCAATATAATTGTTACGAGTGGGATTTGAAGCTGAGCCCATGCAGTATGCTACAGTAAAATATACGGGAAAAGTATTCCGACAGTTTAAACTGTGCTGAGGTTGATAAAGTTTCTAATAAAAGAGGGTTCAGTGTGATGAGATTTCCTGAGCAGGAGTTAGTGTAATATTTAGAAGTAGGGATTTGTCTGCTAAGGAGTTCGTGAAGCTTTTCCTACCACGTAGCAGTACTTCTCAAAATTGTAGTAATCCGCAAGTGTAGAACCAACTAGGATTTTAATAAGAAATATAATACTAGGATTAAATTTTGGTTGATTCTTCAAGCAATGTGTTTTCAAAAACAAATGAAAGGTAAGTACCTGGTAAAAATACTAGTCAGCATCGTAGACCATGACTGTGGTGTTTAGAACTGAACCTTGGTGTGTTGTTTTCTTTCTTTTTTTTCCATGGTGATATTAAGATTCTATAAAGACTTAATTAACCAATGTTCTCCCTCCTTCATGTAAGGAGGAAGATTGCTATTGTAATGTATGTGGAGTTATCAGTCCTGTCCCTAAAGAATTTCCTGCCCTGAACCTGGATAGAGATGTTCTCTATCTGGGAAGTGCTCTAAGTGCCTCGACTTCCCTTGGCAGACTCAAAATGTCTTCCAGCCAGGGCAACAGCTACCATAAGATTAATGCGGTTTTGGGATTGAGAAATTAAGCAGGCGGGTGTTGGAGAGGGCTAACCTAATAATCTCTTCTGCCTTTAACAGAGGCACTACATGTATAACTGTATCTTGTGTGAACCTATACAATATGTCTCTAAAGTGTCAGCATTTGAGATAAATGTAATATTGATGTTGCTTCCCTCTTAATGTTCCAGGAAGTATGAAAACTTTGTAATGTTTATCTTAACTGCTGAGTCTGGTCAAAGGAGGCACAAGCAAAATTATTTGATTTCAGTGTTATTTTTTTATTTCTGATTGTATATTATTTAGACCAAGGATTATGCACAGTTTTCAGAGAAACATACTGAGGCAGTCATCTTGAGTCAGTTTAAGGAATGGTATCAGGTTTATTTATGTACCATTTCTATCAGTCATCATAGCTGGGAATTGAAAAAGGTCTAGGCAAGGAAAACTATACATTTGTATCTTGGGGTTTTTTCCCTAAAATTCTGTTTGCTCACTTTTTCTTCCTAAATAAAAAATCACACTGACAGCAGAATTCTTGAGCTCAGGTAGCTCTTTAGGTAGGAGACACTAAGCTGCATACATTGACATACTTACTTGCTGTATGCAGATAGTCTTGTATAAACCAGATTGAAAATGCATTTTTAAGGCTCACAGCTTCTGCTCAAACCCTTCACCATCTGTGAACATTAAAACCATTTTCTCTTTAGGTTTGGTTACGATTTTCTCCTTTGTTGAAAAGATCCAGGAAAAGGTTGCCCAGAAACCTCTATCCCTGCAGGTCCTGCAGAAGCAGGTGGAGGAAGCCCTGGGCAGCCTGGGGTCCTCTGCTGGACCTCATCTGAGCAGCAGCTCCGAGCAGATAATCTCTGGAGGTCCCTGCTCATCTGAATGGTTCTGCAATTCTCTTATCTGGGTTTTATCCATGGGAAAGCAAGAAAAAGGAGGATTAAGTGATCGACAGTAAAATAAATCAGAACCCAAATCAACTGGAAACTTTTTGGTTATTTTGCAGTACCTTTATAATATGCTAATTGTGTACCTAGTGAGATCTGCCCTAGTCTATCCATTTGAGTTTAAAGTCATTAATTTTCTACGTTTCTCCGTCATCTTGATGAAAAAACCTTTTTATCTGACATTGGTGACCTCTCCATTTCTAGGTATTTTTTTATGGGTGCTAGTTCTGTATTTCTTTAGTTCAGATTTTTGCTATACTTGCAGCTACCTTTCTTGGTTTGTACACTTTCTTTTTTCTACACTATAAGGCTTTTTGTAGCATGAATAATATTGCTTTGTGATTCCTTGCCGTGTGTCTTAATTTTACCTTTTATATTCCATCACATAAAAATAACAATGCTGGATATTCCTGTCATCTATAGACTGAGCTGGGGATCACTAAAGATCCTGAAGTGTCTTCTGTCTCTTCAGACACTACAAGATTTCAGAGGCAAAGAAAATAGATTTGCATGGGACTTAACCCTGTACACTCTCTTCCCAATTTGAGAGACAACTTAATTTCCTTTACCAAGCGAAATCAGAGAAAGAAATTTCAAAGCAGAGTACGATCTCCTTTCGCAAACAGCTGGTTGTGGTTTGGGGTGGGTTTTTTAATTTTGTTTTTAATACACTGAGTATATTACAGCTGCTGCAGCCATCCCACAAGCTTTCCCAGTCCCTCTGGCCAGTCTGAGACCATGCTCTTGAAGATGGATTCTTTACTTCCCAGGAGGAATCGAGGTAGTTTAACCACTCCACAGCCATGCTTTGTAACTAAATGTCCTTGGGCTTTTGCTACCCTGGCTGTTAGGGAGGGTGTCAGCGTGGGCTGTCGGTGAGGGGCACAGGGGGAGCTCAGGCAGGTGTCCTGGATATCTTACCTGCATTCTGTACAGTTATTTTTCCCATTTAATCACAAATCCTGTGGTTTGCATGCTGGATGGTGTTACTTACCACATCTTGGTGTGAAATGAATCCATTACAAATCACTTAAGTGTATAGACCATATAATTTGTTTTCTATTCTTGTTATCAGTTCAGGGAAAAAGGACTCAGGCAAAAATGTCACAGAAAATGCGCTATTGTTAATGACATTGCTGTCTAGTTATGGTAAGTGTGGAACCTAGAAAATCACTGATGTTGGTGAATTTACTTTAATGTCTCGTGCCCAAGGTCTGAAATGCTGTGTGTGTGACAGGTATGTTTGAAGTGGAGCAGCAGGTACGGAGTAGTGCTTTCTAGGATTTGTTCATAACGGTTACCCTTTTGTTACGTGGTGTAACACGCTCTCCCATCTAGGAAATAAAGCTGAAATAAGGATGAGCAGGAGTGGTAATGGGAGTAGAGTGAAAGTGAAGAACCTGAGCTGAGAAAGGCAGGAGGATTTAGAAGACTAGCAGAGAAAATAGCGGTCTGAATAGGTGCAGAATAGAGGTAGGAGATAAGGCAAGAAAGCAACGTGGTTACGAGGCTGTTCAAGGAAGGATTTGTCTCACCAAAAGCAACCCTGTTTGCCAGTCTCTGCATTTGTTAAAGCTCATTCAGTATTCATGATGATATATAGAAATAATAGTAGAGGGAAGAGGAATACTTAGAGTGTGATACTTTTCCTTTCAGCTGTTTTTATTTAAATGAATGGGAAACCCTGCCATGTGGTAGACTTCTCAGATGAGCTTCTCACGAATTACTTAGTACCCCATAACTTAGTACTGATGAAGTCATACTTTCTCTAAAAGCAATTATTTCTATGTAAGAAAGTGTCAGCAGCTTGTGATGTACTACAGGCAAATTTAGTGTACTGCTAATAGAAGTTAGCGTACTAAATTAGCTAGACAGAGCTGGTGTGACCTATTTCTGCATTTCTTGTGGGAATTAAAACAGAGGAATAGTAATAAGCAAATCTTTGACCCCAGCATTGCTTTCATAATCAACTCCAAGTAGCAGGATGTATAAAATACCAGCTCACAAGGAAAGAGAACAATAAACAAGATTTGTGTGTGTCACTTGTAACTGTAGCTGTCAGGCATATTTTTTCTGATTTCTTTTTACTTCTCATTTTCAATAGATTAAGTTGTTGTTAATATGTTAACATCTACTGCTTTATTTATTTTACTCTGGTACTTAAGCTACACATATCATCTCTCCTTCATTGTGTGGGTGTTGGGTGAAAACAGTATTTTTTAAGGGACCCTTTTGTTGTGTAATGCATTTCTGTATGGATTTCAGGACAGATGATTGAAAAAGTATCATCTTAACTTTTGTAATATAACCTTTCATAGGTGGGAACCAAGTTAATAATGAGTTGCAAGTAAAACTAAAAATATTGCTACTGTTCTAGTTTTTAGAAGGTCTTGATTTAAGTTGTAAAATCCTAATAAAGTTTAATATTATTAGAGGTTTACAGATAATTCTTTTTTAAAAAGCTATTATAAGACAAAGTGGAATTCTGCAGCAAGATTTAATCTTGGGTTTTTTTCCCTGTAATTTCATAAGGACTGTTATTTTTTCCTGTTGCAGGCTTCAGAGTAGTGAATTCTGTAGGTGGAGGTCTGTTGGCACATGTCTGACAATGTTTGCCTGTTTCCTACGCTTGATGGTATTAGAAAAATGGATTGGGATAGAGGAAATTCTTTGGGATTGTTATAGGGGGAAAATACATTTGAAAAACATTATAAGCATCTCTTAAATTAATCAAGAACTCAAGCAGATGAAAATGCCTTCCAATCTCCACATGTGATTAAATAATCCTTAATGAGAAGTAGGTCCTTCGTTAGACACTATGTCTAGCTAATTGAAGAAATAATTTTTGAATACACTCCAGAGCACATGAATGAGCGAGTGTGGCCTGTACATGAAGATGTTTATTGCTTATTGATATTTAAAAGTTGCTAAATTAATCTTATTTAACTGACTGTGCACAGCCAAAACAGTGTTATGGTAATTGTACTGTATAACTTGAGGGGTTTATTTTGCTTCAGTGTAAAATTTGAAAGTTTAATGTATTTCTTGAATTTTTTTCCTGCAGTTCATTGTTGCTGTGATTAATTCATCATGGCTACTCAGATATGCAGAATCTAAATACTACACATCATTGATTTTTCTCTTTTTTTGTTTCCAGAATATGAAGCTTGTCTTAAAACCGTAGTATGAAAAATCATGTGCATCCTGCAGGACAAAACCTGCCAGTGAGAAGCAGTGACTAAGGGCTCCAATACAACACAGGATTGTAGAAATACTGAAGTTAGAAAAATGTGGGAAAACTTCACCCCCCACCTCCAAATCTCTAGTTAAAATCAAGATTTTATTTTTTTTTTACCCATGTCTCTGCTTTTGATCAGAAAGAGTTAGTTGCTTTTGGGTTGCCTTTCTCTCTTGGCTCTTTTGTTTAACTGAATTTCACTTCCTTATTTCTTCCCACAATTGTATGGATTGGGAAACCCAGTGTGCACTGAAGTGTGTCGAAGTATGGGGTTGGATGTGGTATCATCATTTCTGTGTTCATTCGGTTGCGTTTCCACCAAGAACCAAAACCCTGTGGCTGTGGGGGAGACGATGACTGGGCTCTGAGGTGGGTGAGGAGGAGGTCGGAGGGGCTGTCACCGACTGTTCATTTTTGTCAGCGCTGTAGCCTGAGCACAGCCACCTTTATCCCATGTTTTTACCAGCACGAGGGAGGAGTGGAGCTGCATGACTTGTCCACAAGCTCTTCCATGGTGGGAGATGATGCATAATCACTAAAACCGTTGCAGATACTGCATGCAGAACACTTGCACTAATAGTTAATAAGTTAAGATGTATTGGAAAAATTATCACAAAGGTTAAGCAAAATTCATGGCTACCAGAAACAGTCTGATATTTCCCTGTTGAAAAAAAAAAAAGTGGAAGCGAGGTTAAGAGTTTAATCTCCTACAAGCAGAGGTTAAAGCAAGATACTTATTAAAATAGAATATAATTAACCTGTTGCAATGATGCTAGTATCTGGCCTTATTGAAAAGCAAAAACACTGTAGCACAAAACAATGCAAGAGTGAGAAAAACAAACTCTTGCTTATCCAGGGGAATGCAGTGGCCATACTCGCTCAGGCAGGGAAATGGAGCAGAGGAGGTATTTTACTTTTCTTCATGAGTGAGGGGCACCAAAGGTCGTGTTCAAGAGTTGCAGGTGTGTAGGGGAGAGGAGAAGAGCAATCATCAGTCTCAGGTGCAAGGTGCTCATTTCCCTTGCCTGGAGGGGAATAAGCAGGTGGTGTTAATTATCTACTAATGTGGAAAGATTCTTTCTAGAAGGAAGAATTGCCAGGCTGGTGTGATACTTTCTTGCTCCTATTTTTCGCTTCCATTTCTCATAGAGCATGAGGAAATACTACTGTCTGGAGCATCTGAAAAGGTAAGCAAACAAGGAGCTTTTGCCACTAAAGGAGTGTTTCTGGGATTTTGATGGGGCTCTCTCTGCCCTGCAGTTAATTGACTGTAAGTTCTAGCTGGTTCCTGTCCTGCCCTCATGTCCTGGTTTCAGCTGGGTTAGAGTTTAATTTTCTTTCCAGTCACTGCCGTTTTTCAGATTTGGTATGGAAGGAATGTCAATGCATATTGGTTTAGTTGTTACCAGTTATATTTGTATCAGTCAAGGACTTTTTCAGCTTCTTGTAGAAGCTGAGAGGGAGCACAGGTAGAACAAGCTGGCCAAGGGAATATTCTGTACCACAGATGCCATACTCAGTACAGAAACGGGGCTTGGCCCAGGGCAGGAATCCATGACTTGGGATGGGATGGGCAACCAAATCAATGGCTGATGAGTGTCTATCAAGTGGCTGATGACTTGTATTATCTTATCTGGTATATTCTTTTACCATTATTATTGCTGTTTTCCTTTTCCATTGTTTTCCTATTAAATTGTCTTTATCTCAGCCCATGAGCTTTTGGGGTTTTCTTCCTTTCTTCTCTTTTTCTCCCTCTTTTCCCTCCCCTTCCTGGGGGAAAAAGGGAAGAATTGAGCAAGTGGCAGTACGGTCCTAGCTGCTGGCTGGGGTTAAACCACGACACCTCATTGTCTTGGTTTCCTTCTAGCCTTGCCTTGGCCTCTTAATGCTGCTGTCTTTTGTACAGTGTGCAGATTCTAATGTTATTTGATGAACTTGAATAGCAATTGAAGCAACTGATAAAATAGTAATTATTTGGGGTTTTTTTTGACATGTAAAGCAGAATAGTGCCTATAATTTTTGTCATTCTCTCATGCTGCCAGCAATTCAAGTTACCATTTTTCTGGCACAGCTTTCATATACGTGGCAATATGAAGTGTGTGCAAAGGTTTGTAAGAGTAGGGGAAAAAAATTCCCTTTTGGGAACTGGGAATAATATGGGCAGTCAGTGTTTCCTAGTCCTTACTTGAATGCAGTTATTGCAAATGTTTTATTTTGGGAAGTCCTTTCTGATCGCATGGAAATAAGCATGTCTCCAGGTTCTTCTGGTACTAGCTGGTCATATAACTTCTAAGTATGGAAACCTGATGTTGTATGTGAACTGGGGATTCTAAGAAGTGTAAACCAACTAACTGCAATTTCATAATAAAGCCCTTATCTAATCTGAAGTGTTTGGGCAAATACTAATTTGGTTTGGAAAATAAATAAAAATAATCAGGCAACTGATTTCCTGATATCAGAGTTGCTTCGTACAGCAAGAGTCAAGGATTCTCTTGAATACAAGGGATTTTAACAGTGCCTAACTTAGTATTAAGATAAGTGTTTATATTCAAATGCAAAAAGAAGAGTTGCTCTTAAAGCTGCCAGTTTAATGGTTTTGTGTAATTGAATTCTTGCTTAATTCTTAGGAGGAAGAAGTGATTGGCTTAGGTTAATTCAGAAATCGTGCAAAATGTTACTCTTCAAAACCATTTCACATTTCCAGTTGGCGTTTTGAAAGTTATACATGCTCTTGATTTTAAATTAAGAGTGCCAAGTTAAATTTCTTTAAGTTTGGGCCTGCACCTGATTAATCATTCAGTCAGAAGATGTATGTGGTTTTTATTATATTTAAAGCCACTACTTAATTATTAATACTAACAAAATGCTATTAAATCATAGCAAGTTGCAAGAAGCCCTTTCAAAAGATATTATTGGATCTTTAAAAAAATGCAGTAAATAAAGGAAGTCATGGTTGTGCTCTGCTCATTTCATTTTGGTGTAGTGAAGCCTGATACTGCTTTCAAGTAGGAAAATTCTACTCATCCCTAAAGAAGTTTCTAATACTATGGGAAGATCACTGGGGGTAATGTTCCACTGTCTACAATTTCCAGTACAGTACCAAGAACAAGGAAAGGACAGTAAGATGGTAATTTAAATTATCTATATAAACTAAACTCTTTGCTATAGTCCTGTGGTTGAATCTCATTACTCTAACTATGTTTGGTTGTGAGTGTAAAGTACAACCCAATTAAATTAGGAAGGATGGCTTGATAAATGCTCACAATTTGAGGCTTTTGGAAGGGAAAAAAAAACCCTGTCACACAGTTCAAGATGATCTTGTTGGCTGTGCTTTTTTGTCTCTAAACCAAAACATTGTATTGGATGCAGCAGGAAAAAAGACTTCTCTGTTACATAGGATGTGATGTACTGGAACCTTCAAGCAGGCATGTAGTCTGTCTCATTTTTTTCTGTCTGCATGGAATTGTACTATGTGTTTTCTTGTGAGTCTGGATATGACCTTCTCAAATTGACACAAATAATGAGTCGTGTGGGATGTTTCCAAACTTCATGGTTGGTTGGCATCAGGTTTCTCTGTGGCACAGGAGCAGGATGCTCTGACACATACCCTGGTGTCTTATACCAGTAGGACCGGCCAGGCCATTTTTAGATTATTTTTTTTCATGTAATTTGTTTGGGTTTGGTTTTTTATTTTTTTAATGTAAGTGCTACACAGTGATTCTGGCTTTGCCGTCAACATATTCCATAAACCATTACTGAAGAGGTTCCCTTGTGTTGGCTCTAGGGGCGTATTAGATACCTCTAAGAACATAGACGTTTGTAAGTACTCGGGATACATGACTATTAGAAAACCTGCAGAGCTGCTTCTGCAAAATAAAGCACTAATATATACCATTAATCCTAAAAATCCATGGAAGTACAGGGTTTTTTTCAGCTGGAAGGTCTTTCACTAATTTCAGTTGGCCGAGGAAGTCCTCTGTCTGTCACTGTTGCCCAGACTCCTCCCCGGGGAGGGCAGTTTCACTCTAAGGATTATGATGTCAGTTCTTTGCAGTGTGTAGTTTGAGAACTATTGTGAGGTCCTTCATAGTGTGGGATGATACTGTGTGTGGAGAGGTGTTGCCTGCTGTGTGTGGACAACATACCGGCTTTGTAGATGTGATACGGGATTTCACACGAGTCATTTCTTTGAAAAGAGGTAAGATGTTGGCAAAGCCTTGTACCATTAGTATTATGGCGTGACTTGCACAGGCAAAGTGAGCTCCTTCCCTCCTTTCTCTCTTTCTTAGACTTATCTCTTCTCTGATACCAAACTTTTAGCTCATTTGTGTTTGTCATTAAGGTTGGTGGAGAATCACTTAAAAAATTAGCGGATTCCTTCATTAAATCTGTTTCTATTCTCCTCTGCAGGACATTAGTACAAATCCTTGCTATGTTTGTAAAGGTATCTAAACTCCAGATTTCCTTCTAGTTACAGAGAAATATTGATAATAGTGGCTACACTCAGGGATCGGTTCATGTGGGGTTCTTCTGCAAGCCAGGTGGGATGACCGCATTTTAACTTTGATCTTTGTGTCAACTCGGAATATTGATCAAAGGAAGTTGCACGAGGCTTCTCTAGTTTCAGCCTGACAATGAGAATTAAAAAATGTTATTTGTCACCCTCCTGAATAACTTTGATATGCCAAGCGTATGTTCTACACGTGATTATTATTTGTAGTGGCTTGAATGATGTATTAATTTACTTGTAAAATAAGTAGGTAAGAAGTAATGAACTCCAAATACCTCTATAAACAAAAAGTACTTGGTTGTTTATAAAAAGTGTTGGTTTTAATGCTTTTTTCCAGTCTTCAAACTTTCAAACAACCTCTTTTTGTTTTTTTTCCTACAAAGCATCTCTGCTTCCTCAATGGAGGTTCAGTCTAATCATCTGAACTACTGCCATTTTGGTAGTCTTTTAAAATCTGCATTTATCCCAAGCTTATGGGCAGGTTTACAAATACGATCTCCTTCATATTCTAATCAGTCTCTGCTGCCCACTGCTATTTTAAGGAATTAAATTCTCCTATGTGGATCTGCTCATTTTAAGGTAGAGCTGGATATATAGTTAAAAGAAATAGTCCTTAGAAATGACAGAGGAATTCATGGTATTTAATAACCATAAACAGGTCAAGATTGCAATTGTACATCCAAGAAACCTGAGAGAAAAAACCTAAAATTTTAAGTACAGGGCCTATCTATAGCATTGCAGGAATGATAACAATAATTGCAACAAAGAAAAATACTAGAGCATATAATGAATGTAAGTGGCGTAAGTGATGGTGATATGTGTATGATGATACTTCTTGAAGCAAAGCACCGTGGTTTTATTTGGTTTTTAGGATTTTCTGACTGATGCTAATATAAGCAAGTAGCAATGAAAAGACTGACAAAGAAATGAGGCCCTTTGCCTGAAAACATTTACATTCTGTTGGAAAATAATGAAGTTGTTCCTAATTTCTCTGCTATGTGAGTGCTCTATCTAATCACGAAGCTGGTCCATCTTAATCTCAATTCTACAGGGGCTTTTCTTTTTAACAGCTACCCAAGGAAGACCTACATGCAGTCTCTATTGGTAGCTTTCAAGTCATTCCATTGCTTCATGAAGAATTTATTAATTTCATAAAGTATGTCTAAGCAATGCATCAGTAATTTATGAAGCTTCCATCATCATTTTTGTAGACTGAGGGCATGTGGGAAATATCATTTGTGCCACTGGAATGATGCTCAGAAAACAAAAATGAATGCAGCTACCAGGCTGTGTTACAGCTGTTTCCTACTGTACCTTTTTTGGCTGTACTTCAAATGTGGAAATCCTCTGAATCTTATTTGTGCTTGTAAATGAAATGTCTGGGGGGGTGGAAAAAAGGTGGTTTTTACATCTTACTGTATGGTTTCCTTCATTTTAGGACAAAGTTTGTTGGACCGTTCAGTGCATTAGTGTCTAGAATAGGGAACTGTGTATGGTTAGTGGTCTGTACTGCAGACTATTATTGCAGCAGTGTCAATGACTCTCTTGCTTCTGTCTCTTTCCCGAGGCATTGAAATCCAGACAAAATGCCTTGTATGGCCAGGTGATGCTGTGCTGTGCCTCTCTGCCCCCCGGGGGAGGTTTGTGGGGTTCCCCTGGCCCAGCCGAGCCGTACAGCTCCCCCATGCGGCGCGGGGAACTGGGCTGGAAGGAAGTTAGTTTATGTGGATGAAGGGAAGAGAATACAGCTCTGATGTCAATTGTAAATTGTTCTCTCTGGCTTGGGAAATACTGTTTTTTACGAGGCCAGCAACTGATACATTTGATATTGGAAATAAGGTGTGTATTTGTGCAGTATTCAGCTTTATCATAGCGAGGAAAGGAATAAAAGCTATAGCTTCCTTTGGGACAATTAAACATTTCTCTGTAGTTAGTTACCTGGAATAAATCTTTGAAGCAATTGATTTATAGATATGCTCATGCATTGGTTATTGCCAAGGAATCGACTTTAAAAAAAAATATTTAAAAATCAAATGTATACGATCCTTTTGCTTAGATTATTCTTTCACGTGCTATGACAGATATTCTGGAATGAAATGTAAATGGTGTAACAAGATTAATTCCTCGAAGATGTGAGCATTCTGAACTGAATTAGGGAACTGGCAGAGTGTAAACTGTCAAACCTCATGCATTTTAATCTTAAAGGGCCATTGCGCCTGTATTGTCATGTAAATATTTCAAATGTGTTGTTCTTAAACCTAAAGGGTTAACCTTCAGTTACTGATTATTAGGTGTTTACCACACAAAAGCGTGCAATAATTAGAAGGGATATTGTTCTCCACCAGAAAATGTAAGCACTTAGTTTTCATTTACTGACATTTCTTTGGCAACACTGCCCAGCTCCTACCTACTCTCTGTAGGCAAGTGATTAATATGCAGTGTTTACAATAGAGTTATTTTAAAATGTAAGTTAAACGGTATCTCTAGCAGGCTAATGGCAAAACTTTACAACGCGTACTTGCTCTGAGCCTGGGCTTTACTACTGGTAACTTTTGTTGCTGAACTCGGTGAGGATGCAATCAAGTGCGCGTTTTCCATTAAGCTGGTTGTTAGGGCTTCCTTTCTTTTGATTCACCTTGGAAACATGGAAGAAGATGCTGTTAGAGCAGGTTTGGATTTGAGTGTGAGACTGAAAATAAGCGTGCATGAAAGCCATCTGTTGATAGTAGAAACAATGAAATCTGTTCTTAATGGCAATGGCCACACGCTAGCACGGGATTATACTAATAGAGACTTTCAGAGGACAGGGAGTTAGGGGAAACAGGCTTGGAATCAGAAACATTTATTCCTCTGAAGCAACTTGTAAAATATGAATTCATTTTACAAACTGAAATAAATCCTAGTCAAAATAAAGCCTGTGATACAAAGATACCTATGAAGCTTCTTCTATTTTCATCAAAATACGAAACAATTCTAATGCTTATGTTCTCTGACCAGGTAGATGTAAATAGATGCCTTGAAAATGTCCAGTATCCACAGGAATATCCAGATAGGAATTGTTGTTGAGATGACCAAAATACCCAGTCAAGCTATTCTTTAATATCTTTCTAGAACATATGTTTTGCACTAGATTATAAAGTGCTATCGAGTATCCACTTGGTGCAGAAATCCATAACTATACATTAAAAAGCTTCTTAAGAGAAAAAGTCTGTAAACTGCTGAGGGATGATGTTGCATTCATGGCTGAACGAATATCCTTGGCACCGCTGATCTTCAGTTGACTGAAGGGGGAAATCAGGAGTGCTAAAGAATTAGCTAAAGGTGCTTGGCAGTTTATAGACTGAATAGTTGTGATACAGGTGTACCCGCTGTATGTGTTGTATTGTTTTCTGAGCATTGCAAATAAGCCATATAAAATGTATTTTTAGTGCGGGAAGTGTGTTCAGGTCATAGGTTTTCTGTATCATGAATTGTTTTGAATGTGATTGCGAGAGGTGGGTGTGTGGAATAATTTTGAGGTATTCATCCCAATGTACTCTTGTTTTTCCAGTTTCTTGTTGTGGTTTTTTTCTTTTTTTCTTTTAAAGATCAGAGTATATGGCCAAGGAAAATGAAACTCACAGTCACCTTTCCCACCACCTACACGTATGCTTTAAGCTATAATAATAGAGGCATTTTATGTGTGGGCTGACACTTCAGTATAAGTCGGTGTAGTTTCATTATATTTGTACTTACTAAGGTGCATACATTTTAGTTGTAGGTCTTTCCTCTGCTTACTAGGATACAAACCAGAATTACAACATACTTTCTCTTTCAGTTACTTTTCTTTCTTTAATTCACTTTTTCAACTTCAGGATTTTCCTAATTAGGCTTTATCAAGTTTATTTCCATTTATTTTTTTCAAAGATATAATAGCAGGGAGAAGAATGAAAGTGAACAGGAAATGTCCTTAAAGTTTTTTATAAGATTATCCAAATATGGAGAAAATTAATTTGACAGTGTTCTAAAAATATGTACATCTATCTAGAAGAACAAAGGAACTAAAACAACTGACGGAAAATAACACCAAGGGTACAGTGTGGACTTCAGCAAAGCTTTTGACGCTGTCTCCCATTACATCCTCATTAGAAAATTAAGGAAGTGTGGGCTAGAGGAGGGGGCAGTGAGGTGCATTGAGTCCTGGCTGAGTGACAGAACTCAGAGGGTTGTCATTAACAGACCGGGGTCAAGTTGGAGGCCTGTGACCAGCGGCGTTCCCCAGGGCTCAATACTCGGCCCAGTCCTGTTGAGTGTATTCAACATATTCATCAACTGGTTGAGCTGCTCCTAGGAGTGTTCCATATGCATCTGCCCTGTGTTGAAGAGCTCTGCTGTTGAGAGATGCCCTCCAAATTTGCCCGTGCTAGAGGATGTTTTGTGTGGAAGTCAGAGCTGAAGCTGTTGCTATGTATCTTGTGGATACATATCCTGACATACATACAGATAGATACCACGCACAATCTTTTATACATCCATATATCCATGAGGACACTAGAAGAGCACAATTTCTCCCCGCTCAAATAGCATGTGACCACATTTTTCAAGCAACTTTTGACATTTTGGGTTTCAGACCTTGTCTTGGCATGTTCTGGATGTTTATACTGCCCAGGTCTCTCAAAGGTGACACCGGCCAAGCCAGTAACGCTGGCAATAGACTGGCAGCCTGGTTTTATCAAAGATATCGCTTCCTCAGGCTTCCTGAAAGTTCTCCCCTGAACGTGCTGTACCTTTACTGAGATATCTCCATTGCTTGGCCTTTTTACCTTCTCTGCTCCATGAAAATAGTCGAAACCTTGACCCTCTTTATTGAAAACCAGTACAGCCCAGTTGATCTGACTGCTGTACCGTTTGCATTTCAGAGTGTGGATCCTCATTCCAGTGTCATCAAAAGAGATTGTCTGTTGGTGTTGTAGTGAACTTTATGTTGCTCTATTTCTTGTTCTGACTACTATATCTAATTATTTTTTTTAAATTTAGGTCTTGCAGTAATGAATAGCTCCCTCCCTCTGCTGTTAATGCCGTGTCATTTCTCATTAGCTCCCAATGTCAGAAATCCAAGTGGATGTTGCTTCTCAGACTGAGCTAGAGAAATCCTCTCTGCGTAGAAGTAATTTTCTATGCTCACTTTTTTGAGTTTAAAAAGTAAACAGCATATGTCCAGGAGTGTGTGGGAGGCAAAAAATGCATACACTTAACAACTTGTGTGCTTCACAAAGCATGGACTACATGGCTGCAGAAACACAGTACTGATACTGATAGTATGTGCTTGACAGAAATTTGTTGGAAGAGAATAACCTTAATAAAGTGTGTGGTTAATTAACAATCTAAATGAAATTATACAAAAATAGTTAATTCATATAAAACAAATATTGTATTTTCACTTGAAATACTTTTTCCTCTACGTTTTGCACATGGATTTAGATATGATGCAGTCCTCTTACTAAAAGATCCATTCCTGTATTTACATTCGTTTTTAACTTCGAACTCACTAATATCAAAGCAAATGCTTTCACAGAACTGAGTATATGTGCAAGTGCTCATTTAAACTCTGCACAGAGATGTGATTTATTATTTTTTTTCTCCCATCCTTTCCTTTGGTTTAATCATGTAAGTAAAACTCTCTCAAGGGCAGATGGTGTGGTGTCCATTTGGAAGACCACTTTCAGTCCTTTTCATGTGCACCCACCCAGATGTACACCTCTCAGTAGTGCCCGTGCTTGGGTTTCAGCCAGCAATCTTGTTATCAGTCAGAAAAAACTTTCCTGAGATACCAGCCTTGTAAGCATTATTTAATTTTTTTCAAAACTATTTTATTCCTAAATGTCAATCACAGAACGTCTTTGTTTATAATCTTTTAAAACGGTTGGAGAGGCTCTGTGTGAACGTAATGATAGGAGTGATTTGAATGGTTATCTGATGTGATAAGGATGCTTTTAGCTCGTGTTTTGGGAAGGTCTCAGAGCTGGCGTCAGCAAGCCCACACAGAGGCTCTGTGCCATCTGCTGCTGGTACAGGAGAGAATGGAGGCTGGAGGCTGGATTAGGTGCTCAGGGAAGATTTTTCTGCTGTTGTTGCTATAACGTCAGACAGGACCTTCAGATAGCTGAGCAAATCATTAAGGAATTTGCATGTTTTAGCAGCAGGTGTCGGACAGACCAAAGGTGAAAATGATGAATCCCCCTTTGAACCAGCCAACCCCACCTCTGAGGGGCTTGTCCAGAGCATCCGACTCCTCCACTGCAGACCTGGTGGTAATCAGCACCACTGGTGCCTTACAGAACCCGACTTAATGACTTTCTATATCACATTCACTTGGTGTACATTAATGAGGATTTTTTAGTTGTGTTCCTGCTACTTGTCTCTTCTAAGACTACTTTCAGTGTTTTAGCATCATGTTCAAAAGGCTAGTCAGACTTCTGTGCTCGCAGCCTCATTAAAATTCTGTTCTGCACATCCTCTGACTCACACTTTATAATCTATCAGAACACCTGTTTTCTTTACAATGGCCACAAGGCAGCTCAAAACACTGTGGTATTTAGCATTTAATAATGAGCACAAGATATGTATTTTTTGACACTTAAAATTTCCTTTAGAAAAAGTGTATGGAAAAAATCCAGGTTTGAATGAATTATCTGAGTTCTCTCGACTTCCCTCCCCTCCTCCCCATGTTTTATTATTTGAATTTTGACAAAACTCAGTAATTCTGTAGCAAATGGAGAATTCCTGCATGACATTAGGCAGTGGTCAGGACTTGAACTGTGGTGGAATCCACGTAGCAGTCGCTTTACCCGCAGTATTAGCAATTTTTAAATTTGTTAGGGCAGGAAGTGATTGAGATTTGTATCTACATTTAAATAAGAGCCCTTCACAAGCAGTTCATTGTAACTGTACCCCGATGAGGACGCTTAGAAGCCTAAGTGTATTGTTAACATCTGTCTCTTTATCATTCCATTACTTAAGTCAATAGTGGGCATTGCAAACAATTTTTCTTTTGGGTGCAGGCTTTTAGAATTGTAGTATTTAGCTTAATATTAGCCATTTGATGCAGAAGCAGTTGAGGGCTCAGCATGGGGTGAAAAATGTGATCTCAAGAGTCGAAAGCCTGTCACTGTTATGTAAGGAAGAATCATTTCCCAGTGGATATGAAATGCCGTATCTTTAGTGCCCTAATAGAGGACATACTGCAAGTTGATTATTGTAATCCTACAGTGTTATCTCATCAGCCAGTGGATTAAGGGAGTCCTTTCTGCTGAGGGGTCAGAATAAACATTTTCATTTACTCCCTGCTGTGTCACAGTCAAATAGAGGTGTTATCTAAGAACGTTTCACCACACATGGTAAACAAAACTATAGTACTGTACCAGTGATTCTTCTTCCAGCTTTCCACTGTCATATAAAATAGAATGCATGCTGAAACTTAAGTCAAGAAATTGTCACTAAAAAGGAATTATTATAGTTAATGAAGAAGCTTGCATTCCTCTAATTAAATCAGCTCACCTTGTTTCAGGTTAGTACAGTTTCAGGCACGGGCTGTTGCATGTCATTGCTAACAGGGGAATGAGTTTGCTGTCTGAGTTGGTCCAAGAATCAGGGATGTTTAAAAGTGTTTTAAAGGAGTAAGTTGAAAAGGTGAAGTAAGGAAATAAATGTGCAAGCGGAGGAGATAAATAACATAGGCAAGTTCAACATTCTGTCTATTGGAAAACAAAATTTCCAAGGAATCCTATGCTTAAAAAGGCATTGTGCTGTAGTTGCTTACCCCTTATACTCTTCAAGGGATTTTTCAGAAATATAGCATAAAGGAATAGCGATTCTTCTTTTCCTGCTTAAATGTTGTTCTTTTTGAAAACTGCTACTCCCAAGATGAAACCTCCTTCTCTGAGTGAAATGATTGCAGGGCACGTTTTATTTTAAGAACTGTTCTTGGCAAGCCAGTAGCCAAATTGTGTGTGGCATCAGAGCCCTGGGAAGATCAAGGGGGGCAGCAAATGCAGAGGGAGAACCAGTATCACATTAAAGTAAAAGACCTGGAGGTGCTAATGCAGAGGGTTCCTGGGTCTTGTAAGGCAGGTGTCAGCTCAGTTCTGTGGTCTGCATCGCTCAGGAGATACTGCAGGGAAGAACCATTCTCTTAGGTGCTTGTGGAGTCGTTAGCTTCCAGTAATTCTTAGAATATTCTTAGAATAGAATTCTTCCCTGTATGGCATATGTATCTAAAATAATTTTTTAAATAAATGAATGATATTCATGGATAATTTGTAGAGAAAAAATGTGATTCAGATGCAAAATCTCCATGGAATATTTCAAAGATTCCATAACCTGCAATATTTCTTCAAACGTGATGTAAAATAACGGATGGATGTCGTGATATATACTCAACAAAGCATACAAAGGAAACAGCTCACGGTTGGAATTGCCGCTCTATGGAGGAAGAACTCTTTATCATAATTATCTTCTTTGGGAAACGTACAGGATCCTGACCTTTCACTTCTAAGATACGTGTTGTACCCCATCACCTTCTTGCCCTCCAGGCAGAGGTCTACACTAACCATCTCTTCTAGCAAGGCTGATTTCAGAGCCAACTACCCGATTCTGCTCAGCTTCTCACTTCTGCCCTCTGTGACAGTTCCTGTGGTTGTGCGGGTGAAATTGCACGGGTGAAATTTCCAGATCAGTTTATAAATGGCACTCAGTTTAGTTTTGGGTTTTTTTTGTGTGTTTGGTTTTTTTTTATTTGGTTTGGAGGGTTTTTCTGTTTGTTTGGGGTTTGTATGTTTTTTTTTTTCTTTTTGAGGATGGAGCAGTTACTCTGTGTAAGTCAGCTCCTCAGCTATTATGTTTGCAGTTGTCTCCCCTTCTCCTGCCACTTTGATCAGCATAAATAGCTGAGTGTGCTGAGCGGGGGAGAGCTGGCAGGACGGGCAGGGATGAGTGGGTGCGAGAGGAGAAGGGCAGGATCTGTTTACACTGGGTTCACCACCAGCAAAAATTACAGCATGGAACTGCACTCTCAGCAGACAATTTGATTACTGAGGCAGTGCTCCAAGCACATGATTTATCCATGTAGCTCAAAACAGATATGAGCAGAGCCAGCGTGCTAATGCAAAGTAAGGGTTTCAAATAGAGGTTAATCAGACGTGACAAAATAGAATAAAATATAGACAGAATTAAACAAAATATGCGAGTGTTGTGGAAAAGAGTAAACTTAAGGCACTAAATGGAATAAAACATAAAACGCCGGTTATATGACATAAGAAAATCTGTTGGAATGTGGTTTGCCACATGACAGGTTTCATTATATCATTCATTTCACAAAAACAAAGAAGTTTTCTCCAGAGTCTAAAAGCAGAAGTATTACCAAGGTCAGCGTGTATTGGATTTGCTGGTGCAGCAGAGCAGAGCCGTGACCGCTGGGGTCGGTGAGGCGCTCAGGACAGCACACTCTGGTGTGCCGCTGGTGAGCGCTGAGGCTCCAGCAACCGCTGGCACGATGGTTTGCTGGTAACTTCTCAGATGATGTAGGAATCCAAACTGCACCTAAGCGAGTCTCGCTGCCAGCTCTTGGTCTTCCCAGCACCCATCAGAGCAATGCTTATGGAGTACTTCTGTTGGCATAAAACAAACCTTGTCAAGTTATCTCTGTGTGAGATTTATGCAGAGTGAAATAAAAGTGTGACATGGACACCTGATGCGTGAGTCTTCTGTATGAAGCATGACACTTGGCAACAGAGATAGTGCTGAGCTCCGCAGACCTGCCAATTCGCACTCATTTGGAGTGACTCAGTCATTTTTTCCTCTTGGTTGTGCGCAAACATCTAGCTAAATAGATACTGAAGTTAAGAGATATTTTTTTATGCAATGAAACATTTTTCTGAAATACTTTTTTAACAGTGCTTCTTTAGACATATGTTTTCCTTCTGTTCTTTAATCACACTGTTAGCCTTTCAAAACAAAATCTATATGGATTTTGAACATGAATAATTAAAAGAATACATTCTGCTTTTGTCTCCTTCTCTTATAGAAGCATAAGATGACTTGGATCTTCTGTGTTTGTTAAAGCTCCCGGTTCCACTGGAGAACTGGGGACCTAGACTTAACTGCAGGTCTGCTCCTTATTTTTATCATCCAAGTCTTTGTTAAGGACAAAGAAGCAGCGCAACTGTATGTAAAGACAAGAATTTATTGTTAATGTAATTGAAATCATAGCAGGCTAACCTGAAATTACTGTTAGGCCAGACGTAGCTATTACAGAAAAAGAAGGAAAAGGAGAGGGGAGAAAGCTATTGCACGATAAATCTTAATAAAACACCTATTAAATAATACAATTAAAATCATGGCAGATGCTACCTAGCATCTACCCCTTCCTTTCTCACGCTATGCTACGCTGCCCTGGATCCCACGGCTGGGGAGTTCAGCCTGGGAGGAAGATGGTAGTGAGTTGTTCGTGTTGGGGAGGGGTGGGCACTCCCCACTGCTGGTGGGAGCTCCTCTTCCTTTTTCGCTGGGAAGAGCAAGAGCTGTCAGCGTTTTGTCATCCTGCTCACTCCAGGGAACGCTCGGGGCTCCTGTTAATGTTCTGACATGCTTGTGTGCCTTGCTCCTTCTTCACTGATCCGCAGCTCCGTGTAACTTCTGAGCTTACTGCCTATGCAGTGTCTCACATGGGGCAGAGACTTGTTCATCGTTTTCTTTGTTACCCTTAAAACCAGTTTTGTCTGCCCCCCAGGTCTGTTTTTCTTTAACTGGCCCCTGGAGTTCCTAGTGCTGTGGTCTCCCATGTCCCCCTGTGCCCCTCTCTAGCAGTCGTGTCTGTGCCGCGCTGCCCTGTGTCCTTCTGTCAGGATCAGAAATACCAAACGTTGCCCAGAATAACCGCTGGTCATTACCGTTTCTTTTAAAATTCTGGTTATTTCACATTAGTTTATAAAGCTAAGAAAAAGTTAAACAAATTAGAGAATAGCCAGGTGGTTATTTAAAACATCACTGTTAGAGGTGAGAGCGAAGCTCCAGTGAGGCCAGCACAAGCCCACCCAAAGCCTGGTGGGCTGAGCCCCGTGCTGGGGGTTGCCATGAAGCCTGGTGCCTTCACTGGCACTGGCAGCCCCGCTTCTACTGGCACCCACCACCATGCTGATAGACAAGTCAGCGTGAGCTCTGCTGTCTGACTTCCACAGGATTGTCCATTGCTTCGGTCTTCCCCACGTGCATTTATTTATACTGCTGGTAGCACTGCTGATACCATGAATAATAACAATGGGATAAGAATATTTTTCCCAGATCTTCGCAGAGATGGAAAGCGACTGTGTATGTTTTCTTAAATAATTTTGTGAATGGAGGCTGAGGTTAATCCTTTGGGTGTAGTGAATGTAAAAACAGTAAAGGAAGAATAAGTTTGAAATAGCAAAAATGCCATGACAAATTGCTATTGATCACCTGAGTGGCTCTTTCAACATCTGTCACATTGAAGTTACAGCAGGAAAATCGGTCATGTCACGAGAAGCATTATGTCAATATGGTTGTATTTTATAATCCTAGTGCTGCCGTAACTCCTTTGTGCCATTTATAACTAGTATCTATAGCCGTGCCTGCTTAGGGGCCGGTCTTTGTATTGCAATTTATTACTGTGGGAATGTTACTGTTAGGTTTGGAGTTCGGTGCAACCAACGAAGCTTCTCTTTCTACTAGCCATGATAGCAATTATGTCATAGGAATATTTAACAAATCACAAAAGACACCTATATAAAAACTATAAATATGTAAATTAAGTGGAAAAATCTATGCCTTAGAGAATTATTGGTGGTCGCCTGAGGATTTTTACAGTTTATCATTTTTATTCTTTGTAATGTTTGTGTGATTGTTTCTGCTTGGTGTTTCAGTACCAAGTAGAGTTCAGTGCTCGGGCGTTCTATCTCCGGGATAGCGTGGCAGCGAGCTCCGCGGGGTGACAGAACACTAACGTTAGTTATTCAACAGCGTTCCCTTGGGCTGGGTAAGGGTGTGAGCAGGGGTATGCAACTGAGCTGCCCAGCCCCTTTGCTCTCCTGTTTCCCGTTACCCAGTAAGTGCTGACCTGTGCTGTTGCCTCGGCGCTCGGACAGCCTGTCTCTGCCATGGGTTATACTGGGCTTTTTGATACTGCTACTCCCCTCCTCTGGAGTTCAGTGTTCCACGGTAGATTAATAGTATCTAACAAGTGTTACTCTATATATAAAAGGATAACCAATCAACAAAAACATGAAAATAAATACGAAAACCATGAATCTTATATACTTAAAGAGTCTATTTAGTAAAACTTCTGAACTCCTCACAGCAATACCTATTATCTAATGAATTCTATTAAAATATTTTATCAGTTTTATGCTCTGTACACTCATGTATATAAATATGACATGAATGTACATGATTTTTATTCAGTTTCTCTTTTTCTCCAGAACAGCTCCTGCTACGGCCCCTTCATTAAACATCCACATAAGTATGATAGGATAGAACAGTCTCGCGGGTCCATGGAGCTGAACTACATGAGATCAGTCTCAGGAACAGTTGTGGCCATAATGGGGATGTAGAAGTTTTTTTTAATTTCCTGAGCACTGAAATTTTTTGCAACAGAGTTCCTTAGGCCTGGTGGAAGAGGGCATGTGGATATTGGCTCTGTGGGGTTTTGTGGTGATGCTTCTGTACGGCTCATCAGCCAGCTCTCACCTGTCATTTGTGGAGTCTTTTGGGGTTTAGGTTTGGCAGGGTGGTTTTCTTTTTGGGGGGGGGGGGGGAAGGGGGGATGGGGTGGGAAGAGGGGGAACGGTATTTTTGTTGGTTTTTGTTGGGTTTGTTGGGTTTTTTAACACATTCTCTGTTTGATCCATTAGGAGGAATATTAAAGCTGAATATTCAGCTAATTAAGTTTTAGTCATTGAAGACTTTCATCCTTTGAATAAAAGCTCATGCACTTGGAAATACTTGAAAAAAATAAGAATGTAGAAACTTGAACAGTTCCAAAGAACAATGGAATTGTGTGAAAGACCAAATCCATTTGATAAAAAATAGCAGGTTCCACGTGCCAGGAAACATTAGGAGAACATGGAAATGCAATTGGGCTTTCAGGCTTTCCACCGGGGTGTAGGAAGTTCTGCAGCTACCTGAGCCCAAGGCTGTTAAATACTTGTAATACCTACTAAGAACGTGTTCCTGTTATTCTTTGACAGCTGTATAAAATCAGTTTTCTGAAAAATTCTTCTACATTCTTTATTTAGATAAAAAGTTCAATAATTAAACTTCACCAATGAAAGTCAAATACCAGTTAGTGGAAGAGAGAAAATGCAGAAAAAAATCATTTATTACACAATATAATGTCATTTCATTTTCATAGAAAGTGAGTTTCTTTATCTTAAAACTTAAGCTATTACTATTTCTCCAGAGATTGAAATGAATAGAAACACTTTTCAAAAAGTTGTTTTTATTTTAAGTAAAGACTGGATTATTATTTTTTCACTGTGATTTTTCTCTATGTTTAGGAAAAACTTCTCTGCTAAGTAAGTGAAGTGTAAGAAATAGACCTTTCTAGAGATTCAGTTAATTCAGTATTTTCTAGGATATGGCAGGAATAGCGCAGAGAGCGGTGAGCTGCTATGAGTTACTAGACGAGCCTTTTCCTAAGCGTACAGATGATGGCTCACAAAACAAGTCTTATCAAAGATTCATTTTAATTAGTAGAATTCTTTTTTAAGCCATACAGTGAGGTTGATTAGTCCTGCACTGCAATCCCATACATTTGCGCTGTAAGTGTGTCAAGAAAGCAGTTGAAATTAAAAGAATTAGATACTGAATATTAAATATTTTAAATATATAAATGAAATATCTTTAACAGCTTGTAAGACTGATGAAAAACAGAAGAACACAAAGGTGCAAATTATTAGTATTCCACACATCAATGATGTAGGTTTTCTTTGAAGTTACCTATTAAAAAAACCAGAGCTTATTGCTTGAACTACATGTTCTCTGAATATAGATACATTCTTGCCCCTCCAAGACTTCTCCTCTTTTTGCATAAGGAAAGTACCTTGAAGGGAAATCTGATTTGTCCCTTGATCATCCCTGGTAAAAATATTTCTCATGGACTGCTTCAGGACAGCAGTTGTTACTACTCTATCGACGATACCGAAGGTAAATTTTAGCAACGAGCATATGATCAATCTTTTTAGGACCATGGTGATTTCTGTGAGAGATAGTAACTTCAGATTGCACGCTTTCTTGACTTCACTTCTCTCTAAGACAGCTGCATGACCGATCTGAACTCTAAATCTATTGCCAAAACTTTCATCAAAAATATGCTAGCACAGACTTTTTATATTATTTTATAATGCTTCAAAATGCCTAGTGATTCCTTTCAGTTTGGAAGCGATATGTTTGAACCAGAATCAGTTTCTGTGTTTTGTTGGGAAGATATCCCCGTTGCATCCGTAGCAGTTAAAAACTGGATTATGGGTGCGGCCGGTAGCAGTTTGTACTGCCCTGAACACAGCAACTTGTTAAAGCTGACTGACTCTTACACTCTTTTTTTCCTAACAATTTGAACATCTGTCTAGGTACCTAAATTTTTTTGCCCTTTTTTCTTCTGTATAGATGCACCATAAATACTGTCGTCGTGAGAGGTTTGGCTCTGACCAGTTATTTATTTTGCAGATCAAAGAAACAAACAAGTAGTGGCTTTTTTCCTCCTTGACACTATCAGCAGAGCACAGCTAGATTAGTATGTGCAGAGCTCACAGATGTTAAGTGTAATTATTTGCGAGAACTTTAGCTCATGTTAATTGGCTGCTGGGAGTGCAAACCCCGTCTTCCCCAGCCAGACAAGTCTGGAATCTAGAAATAAAGTAACTGCAGGCATTATCAGCAAAGAGGGCACCTGGTGCTCTGTACAGTGAAGTTGCCTTTGGTGACTTCTGTCATTTCTGTCATGGATGTAGAATGAGAGTGGTTCCTAAGGCAAAGCTGAGGAAGGTTTGCCATGCGTAAGGGAGTATGTATGAGTTTGATGTACCAAAATGTGCAAAGAAAAAAAAAGCGTCTGTGTGTGCTGTACATCCATCTCGATTGGTTCTTTCTTACCTGTGTAATCACAGAAAAAGTAGTCATCTTCCATCCTAGACTCCTGCACACCTGGGTGCCCCCTTGTATCTTGGCTTAATCAGAACTGTATTGATTTTCTGTGTATCCCTATCACTGTCTGTTACAGACACCATCTTTAGGGTTATAAATGGCAAAATACTTTGGTATATTCTAGAAGATAATCCATCTTGTTTATTAAGGAAGGAACAGTAATTAAAGGTAGAGGGCATGGCTGATGTAGTTGACATTAATACATTTACACCCGCGAGCAAATAAATTTAAGTGAAATCAGAATTTCCCCTGACACTCAGCGTGAGTGATATTGTGATGCTTTAAATAAGAAAGGTCGATGAGGGTATCAAACCGATGTGAAGTATAACTTCACTGTTTCAGGATAAATAAGAACTTGTTCTTCTGTTGAATATGTGAAAAATGACAAGCATATCGTATTGGTAGAAAAGGCTGCCTAACTTCAAGCTGAAACAAAGAAATTTCATTGAGAAAGTGTAATGCAAAATTGTAGCTTCACTTGACATATATTATCTTGCCTGTGTCTGTTTTATTCTGGTTCTTAGAACTTGCCTTTTATTATCGTTTTAATCATCTTGATCGGTATTATTATAATCACAAAATGTCAGCCTGAGGAAAGTGATAATCTAGTCATTATTATGTTTCAATGTCACCTTTGTAAATTCGTGCTTAGCTACCATTTAAAATTTTGGTATCAATCCTGTGATTAGATATCATTTGTGATATGGCCAGTATTTACAGGGGAGCGGTTACAATAAAACAGCACTTCAGTATTCCTGTTCGGAATTAACTCCCTCTTCTGAAGTTATGCACCTGGGTCACCTTAATGATTTATTTTTTTTCTTTTAAACTCATTCTTGGATCTAAATATTAATACTCTGATAGATAAATTGTTTTGTATCGTTAGATGACACTGGTAACTCTCCTTAGCAGTTTGGAACAATTTTCTAGGCATGATCAAGGATAAATGCTGTTCAGACATCTGTAGCGTAAGTCTATATGTTACTTTTTAAGACACTATTACATTTTAACTATTCTAACATTCCAAAACCTTTCCTGGAAATGACCAGCGGAGACGGTAATTTGATGTTCTTAGTATCTGTTTAAGAAAAAAACCCAACTATTTCATCATTTATATTTTATTCCAGATACATTTGAAATGAGAGAAATTTAGCAAGATTATTCAGAAGTGTAAAGCATTATTCAATAGTTTTTTGTATTCTTCGTTTCACTGCAATAAAGATCAACTATTAAGAAGAGGGACCAGTTAATGTAGGATAAAAATGATGCATGAAATGTGACATCTCTTTAACATTGAGAGAAAACACTTCCCTCCATTGAGTGCTTTACAGTAAATGCAAAATATTGACACAGCCCTATTATACAAAACAATAGACTTCTTTCAGAAAGATAATTTTATAGAAGGGGTAGTATCATGTGATCTTATTAATATTTATGAAATATGATAACAGAAAAAAGGGAATTGGGATAGTGCTGCTATCTTTATAGACCCTATCCATTTCAGCTTCAAAATGTTTTTCATTTCACACATCAGACACTAATTAGCAAATATCTAATTAGTGTTAGAAGAGTAATCGCTCATGGGAGTTGTTGAGGCTTTGAGCTTTCATGCATGCAAAAATAGTGCCACTTTAGGTACATTTGTTAAGGTACAGTAACTTTAACT
>JAOTQQ010000052.1:34038205-34092115 GCA_026546715.1 Gallinago undulata | reverse complement strand
GTTGAGGCTTTGAGCTTTCATGCATGCAAAAATAGTGCCACTTTAGGTACATTTGTTAAGGTACAGTAACTTTAACTTTTATTTTTCTCTGAACTGTGTGAATTTAAATAAAAGCAAAATTAAGCTCCAATAATTGGGGGTGGGAAAACTACTGTATTGATAAGGAGTGAGGCAAGATCCAGCAAACTTAAAAATAGGTATTTTGAAACTTCTGCAGATGCTGGTAAATTTACTAGACGTAACAGCATATAATATTAATTTGATTTGTTTTTACTTTCCAGGTGAAAAACTATCTTTAATGTTCCTATTTGCAAAATAGATAACTATACATACCCTAAATGGGTTGAACACACAGTACAGCAAAGGATGGATTAATCAAAATGCTATAGGAATTCTACCATTTTGAAGTTTTATAGTCAATTATGTCATGTTGAGAAGTTTATTGTTAATGATAGTTAATGTTCTGTGGCTTTTATTTTGCATTTTTCTTTTATGAGAGACATTAATTCTATGTAAACAAAATCTAACTTAGCAGTGATAACTGCATTTTACCTAGAAACATAGATAGTATATGCTCGGTGTATAGCATTGTGCTTCTGTCAGCATCAAAATTACAAATGGGGAGGAGGAAATAAAACAAGCCAGTTTTCATTCCTGCTTTTTATTCATTTTGGCAGCATTTCTAAGTTTGCTGTAAAATAATGCAAGCAGGAGACTGATTTTGAAAATACCCATACTGTAGGAAATGGTTGAAAATAATATTAATAATAAAATACTTGTATACTGTTTAAATATGCAACAAAATATTAAAAAGCACTAGAGGACTGAATAATTTGTCTTTTTTGATTCTATTTAATTTGATCATGCAAGCCCTTTTGCTCAACTTTCTGAAAATGAAGTGTCTGTCTATAGAATCTGGATGCTTTTTAATTCATATTCGTAAACGTTTTTCAGTAACTGTTTACTATCAGTTTAATTTTAAAGATAATGTGGGTTCAAAATGTAGCTTTTAGATAGATAGAGAAAAATAGCAATTAATCTGTGATCTCCACTAAATTGATTTCCATTTCAGTGGAAATGGCTTGTATTGAAGTTTCAACTGTCCCCAGCAGAATGTTTCCTCCAAGTGTTGCAATATTTGCACAATATCAATTTTTCATAATCTCCAGAATCTAGTTCCTAAATATTAGAGAACTTGAGTAGTCTATTTTGTTGAAGGAGGTGAATGGAAAACAGATGTAAATAAATAGCATAAAAGCGGGATGTGCTTAATTTTTTGTCTGTTCAGGCAGCCAAATCTGCATGGGGCTTAAACCAATATCCCAAGTTTATTAATAAAGCCATGAGTAGGTCAACAGCACCTACCACACAGCAGGAGAAGTGACTATCAGCTGTTGGATCAAGTGGCAGCTTTTAAAAAGTCTTATCCATTATACTGCGGAGCAAAGTGTTTATTCCCCGTATTCAACACCAGTGAACTCTCATTTTCAGGTTTTTTTTTTTTTTATTTTATGATGCTTTCTGTCTCAGCCCCTTTTAAAAACCACTGCATGTTCCTAAATTGTGGGTCACTGAGTAGAGCTGAAACTTTTAAAAATGTGAATGAAAATGTAAGTGTGAAGAACAGGGCTTAGATTATAAAGACTATGTGAGGACTTAAAAGTAACATTGGAAAAAAATGAAAGTTTAGAAAGAGACCTTTAGAAAATTAAGTGTGTTTAGGAGGTGGTGTTTCTCTGCATGGAATCTGTGAAAATGGAAAAAATGAGTGTGTTTTATTGAAGCTTCCATGCATGGCTTAAAAGCATTATTGGAAATGGACTGATTTACACCGTTATGGTCTACTGGTGTTCCTTAAAACTTAAGGGGGCGTATCAGCACATCTTTTTAATCATCAAAATGCTGCACAAAGAGTTCACAGAATGGCACTTTGCCATATATTGTGACTTTTCTAATTTCAGCTCCTGTTTACAATAAGGATATTCAGCTATTGCATGCAGCTTGGAATCAGTTGGTTGCCAAGTGTTTCTATAGAAAAGGTTAGTGTCATTATCTCCAGTTACAGCTGAGAACAGTGAGGAAGAGGGAGGCAAATGACTTGAAGCAAATTTGAGAATACGGCCTTCTTTTCCGAACTCCAGTTTGTTTCTCTGGTTCCTTGTCCTTGCTACTGTATTATCCGTACTAGAAATAAGAGTTTCTGAACCTTACTAAAAGATTAAAGCCTCTACTGCTGGTTTTAGGTAAACAATCCTTATTTAGAGATTTTTTTCTTTGTTTTTAAGGCATTAGTTGGTCAGGAATTGCTACACAATAGAGAGAATACATAATGTATTTTAGCACTTTGAACTCTTTTTTATTTTTTTAAAAAGTGTGTTAAGCTTAAATTAAATAGATGTATGGAAAAAATCAACACAGGAGGCTTTTCTTGTGTCATGTCGAGTAATAATATTTTTGTTGGGTTGTGGGTTTTATTTTTGTGTTTGCTTAAACTTGGGGAGGAGTCTTTTGTTTCTCTTGAATTCCTCATGTCTGTCAGAGCAGGGCATGTTTGTGAGGACAAGAATTTTGTCATACTTTTGAAGAATGTCTGTCTTAAAACACCGCTCAGAGGTGAAAGAAGAATCCGTTGATAGCGGGTATTCTATAGGACTCTGTCTTTCTTCTTTCCTCAAAGACTGAGATAATCTCTCTGTCAACTTGAGTGTCCTAATTTATAACTCAACACCCTTAGGCTTTATTCCTGCTCCCCTTCCAAGTAATTGACATGTCAATGAAAATGCAAGAGCAACCCCCCCATGGGTAATAGGGATACTGAGACACTGCTGTTATCTTCTCTTCAAAGGAGCTCCAGAAATGCCTTCAATTGATCCGTTCCTCTATGCCATCTTTTAGTTTGTGTCAATCCAGGAACAAGGGGGTTGGTTTTAATTTAAGCCAAATTTATTATTTTTGCTGATCAACATTAGATGTACTACATATACCAAGATTTATTGCTCTGTATTGACTTTATGTAGCAGAATAATAAGCAAAATGAAAATAATCAGTCCTGTTGAATCATCATACTAGTCAAACCAAAAATAATAGTAAAGAATACCTTCATTAGTAATGTTTTTCAGTATTTGTAAGATTTCTGTTAAGTAGATGGAATCAAGCTTGTAAACATCAATTTATGGTAGGATTTGCAGGTGTTTTGACATCTGTCTGAAGCGTTTGATGGTATTTCCACACAGCCTAATTAGCAAGGTCAAAAATCAAATGTGTATATAAATCACCAATGGCCAGATCGTAAGTATGAATCGTAAGCAGATTTATGAAGATTTACTGCTTGTGGGAAAACTTCATCTCCATGTTTTACTTCATTTTTCTCCTTCCTATTGTGAAGATATACTAAAAGAAGACATTCTGTGTTTGATGTAGCAGGGGAGTTGGACTAGATGATCTCTAGAGGTCCCTTCCAACTCTGACAATTCCGTGATAAGATATTTAAGATACATAGGCAAAATCATTCTTTTTTATTTACTGTATTTCCTAATTTTTAGCTTATACTCTCCACGTCTTTTTAACGTTTCTCTATTGTAAAAAGTGACTCTCTAAAAGCATTTCCATAAATTTCAAAACATTGAAGTCTCTTCAGAGTGCACCTTCACCAGAGAAAGAATATTGGTTCATTTAACTCAGCTTTTCAATTCTGATTCTTGAGAGGGTTGGTTTTGAATAATCTGAACGTACTTAGATTTTTTTCTACTCTTTATATTAAAACAAAGTAAAAAATAATCTTAGAAGTAAACTATTTTACTTCATCTTCCAAAATTCTTTGAGTTATCATTAATATTATTCAGCTTGTAGAAATTGCATCTTGCCATATTATGTCTTAATCAAAAAATGAGACATATTCCCAATTAATAGAAAACTGAAAAGATCCAACCTGAATGGATCTTTAAAAAAGAGTTAGAACTGAGTCAAGGTCATGAGTTAACAGGCATCTTCGTAGTCAAAGGTGACAAACTTGATAAAGAATCTGGAGCAGCTGAATGTTTTTCCTGGGAAAGCATATATTCCATTTTCAAAAATGCACATTTTAAATCTGGATTCAATTTCCCAAATATGTTGGTTTGCCACAATATGTAGATCAAAACAAGAACAGGTAAATACAATTTATACAAATACATAAATCAGAGGGTGTGATTTTCAGTACCCTTTCATGAATTAGATTTGTCTCATTCCTATTAAGTAGGTAAATATTATTGATCCTCAACATTTAGAAATCAGGTACCATTAGCAAACACACACTGTATTTCAGCAACAGACTTCCAAGCTTGTCAGTTGACTGTTAGGAATCTTTTCTAGAACAGCAGTAAGTAGTTTCTGATCTTCCACGTAATTTAATTAATTAATTAAATTAATTCTTTATTTTCTGTTTCCTCTTCTGTAAAATGGGAATAAAGCTGCTATATTCAACATCAGTATAAAAATGCAGAGACCAGTTTCTGCCACTTGAGATACATCCAAAATGGATATAGCCAATTGTGGTTTACTGGTTTTAGGAAAATTTCTGACTGTGTTAAACTTCTTTTATGCTGTATAACCCACTGAAGTCATGAAACCATCAAAGTGTTTTTTATGATGATGATTGAATCCCAGAGCTTCCTAAGATTGTTGGTAACTGTGCTAGCAACAACAGCTTTAGTTAAGCTATAGTTATTTCAGTTTCTTCTATAACTAGTACAAATCCACAATCAAGCTTTTGCAGAAATTTACATAGAGTATGACAATATACTCAACATACAAAGACTTTTAAGATATGCACATCAAAATTAAAAAAAAGAAATTCTAGGTCCATATTCAGCAATGTGATCATTAGATTTGCAAGAATCAGTATGGGTTTTATTTATCTCATGTAAATTAATGCTTTTAACATATAGTCTCAAACAATGTTCTTTTATTCCAGACTGTAATGTAAATGATACTGTATCAGTTTTATTATCCCTGGATGTGTTTACTTGCTTGGTCAGAATTACAACCAGGTGGTACCATCTTCTCACAACAATTTTAACTTCCCTTTGAATGAGAACGGCTCATTTGAAGTTTGTGAAAGGCATATCCGTATGGAATTCATAGGATTTCATGTTGTGATACAGCAAGGAGACTTGCTAGAAATTGCCTGTTTCAGGCTGATGATGCAAAACTAGACATCTGTTAAATTAACATCTATCTAACATTTTTGCCTTTCAGTCAAATGCATTCAAAAAATTTAAATCTTTTTTAGCTGTCAAAACAATCTGTCACAGGATATTTATTTTTTTGTATAATGGGTTACTTAAGGAAAGCAGCATATGGTTGAGTGAGCTGCACCTATGCTGCAGCTCTCCCAGATCTGCACTACCTATGAACTACTGGAAAATGTACATACTTAAATGATTGCTCTTGAAAATTTGAATAACTAAAGTAGAACTCTATACTTTTTAACTTCTTGGATCTCTTTCTAGTTGGTGTTTCAAACAAAAGCAAAAAGCAAACTTCTAATGTTAGTCTCTGTAAGAAACTTAGAAAATATCACCCTGCCTTTCTGTCTTGAAACAGTCCGTAGGATGATAAATACTTCCCTGCCATAGATCAGTGGGAACAACCCTGCATTCACCTACAAGTTTCTTTCTTTGCTTAATTTAGGACATTCATTACTTCTCACATAGAGGCGGATATAATAACGCATTATTAATTACAATTATGTATAATTTTAATAAAACCGAGTAATAATAGATCCTAATGCTGACCAAAACAAAAAAGCCTTCAATGCGATATATAGCACTGCATTGTGCTGGATTCTCATTCCATCAAAATATGGCTTGTGTGTCTCGGTGACGTGCTCGGTACGCTTTTGTGTGCCCCTTTCAATCGTGCAGCAGTCTGCCCTGCCCTATCCTGCAAGAATATTACTGCCATTTTTCCAGATTAAATTCAATGTGAAATCCTGGCCTCATTAAAGTCAGTGGGCCTGCTACCTCAAAGTCAGTGAAGCCTACGCAGACTGCTTGCTTTACTCTATGTTCTAATAAATAGAAACTCTAGAAGTCCAACGTTAGAGCTGTTTAAATTACTTTTCAGATGAATTTATTTGTAGACATTCTTTCTACTTTTAGGTTTTGATTTATTTATGCTTGAAAAATGGGGGTTTGTTTTGCTTTGCTTTTGTTAGTCCCATAGCACATAAAAACCATGTGTGAATATGAGATATTTTTCTCTGGGAATAGCGAGTAGCTTTGTAGACGGGTGAGATTGGAAGAACTGAGGATGTGACATGCTTCACCTCTGGGGAGACGAGAAATGTGTCACCCACACCACTACAGCCCTTCAGGGAGGATCTTATGTTGCTCATTCGTGGTGTAGTTTTGGATTTAGTTTCAAAGCGGGAAGAGCATTGTATAAAAATATTGCAGTAAGTCACTGTGTTTCATTAGTTTTTAATAGAAAACTTTTAAGTGCCCTGAAAGGAATCTCTGCGGGCTTCCATGTCAGCATGATATTTTCAGAGAGACAGCGTTTGAACATTGAGAACATATGGGGACATAGACTGTGGAAATCATTCACTAAAATGTCACTTTTATCTTAGATTTGTCATCTAATTTTAATACGTTGAATGCCATGAATGTGGTTAATTGTAGTTTGCTTTACAATAAGTTGTATTTCTTACTACTGACTGAAGCCAACATACAGACATGTTATTATAATTTGGTGTTTTCTTAAAGCTAATTACTTCATTTTTGCTTTGAGAAATATGCTATAACAGGCTGCAGAAACTGTTTTAGGGGTTGGGGAGAGTTTAGAAAGAAGTTTACTCTAGTAAAGACTTAATTACAGTGAGAAAAATGGTGCTAGTATCAGAGAAAGAAAAATGAAAACTTCTAAGGTCGCGTTGTAAACTCACGTACACTACTAGAGCCATGTTGACTTCAGTGGAACCTATAGCATTGTTGGATTTTGGCACATAGGAATAAAAAAACCAAACCAACCCCCACCTGAGCATCAGCAGCATGCTCCATGCCCCCTGCCCATTCTCAGTAGCCACATTCTCCTTTCCGTCTCTGCCTCCCTACCCGCAGGACACAGGCAGGGTTGGTGTGGGTGGGTACCAGCTTGCCCATGTACCGGGCACTTCTTGCCTTGTGTCAAAGTCTTCTGGCGTTAGGGACAACAACTTGGTACCTGTTCTGTATTCATCTTACATTTTTTGTGAAACTTTTAGGAATTTCAGACCTTTGAGATTCATCTGAATTTGTGCATACCCAGCTGACTGAATATTTTTGGGAAGGGATGGACTGGCAGAGACACAGATCTTCTCAGAGAGACAGAGTGAAAATGTGCCAATGTTAATGTTTGATTTCTCAAGCCATTTGAAGTCGAAAGAAAGAAATCTTGTCTCCATTGTAAAACTAGAATTTTCTTTTTCCTCTTTATTATTGCTATTGTGTCTGTTCTTTAAGAGTCATAAAATACTTTGAATGTGTGATAATTTTAAATTGTTGATATTTTTATTATTCAGCTCGAGCTGAAGCATGAGCCTTGCCTTTTTGTGGGTAGAAGTAGATTGGTTAAAGTCTTTAGTAAAAGTGACAATAACCGTTACAGCCTCTGGGCTATGCTGAAAGTCCACTATAGGAGCAAGAAATGTAGGCGTTAAGGTTGTTTTTTTTTCCTACATTATTTAATAAAATGAAACCTGTGCTTTTGTTTGCTGTGCTAGTAGAAGCCCCTTTTTGTTTGCTAGGGAGATCCTTATTATGTTGAAGGTTTGTTCTGGTCTGATGTGGCCATAAGCCAATCAATGGACAGTTGATCCTGATACATCCCATGATGCAAGGGATGCCCGTTGGTCCTTAGGAGAGCAAAGGGTCACTGGAAGTCTCCAGCTTCCCAGTGCCAAGCCACACATCATCCTGGCTTGTTTCTTACTCCCACCTCACCAAGGTCTGTAGCTTCTTCTTTCCATTCCTCCCACCTCTCCGGGGGGCACTACTGGCCAAAGACAGGTAGCTGGCTTTGCTGAAAGCTTCTCTGGGAAATAGGTGGGGTGGCTGTTTACCCAACTGGACACTGAGAAGAACATTTAATTCCTAACTTCAGCTGAATGCTCACCTGCAGCAGAGTTCCATGCGTTTAGCAGCTAGCTGCACCTAAGAGCTGTATATATATTTTCACCAGTTGGCTGCCCGTCAGCACCGGGACGGCCCATGTAGGATGTGTTGTCCTTGAGCCACTGGCACTGGCAGGCCAATCAATGGAATTCTTTTTGCTGACTACAAAATTGTTCTGGCCCTGTTAGGAAATGCTATTGCAGCTAGGGTAAAAACCTTACAGTAAAGCCCAAGAACCTTCAGTGTTTAGGAGTGTGGCAATGTACCTCCGGGCATAGGTGCAAAAAATCTGAAGAGTAAGAAAAAGATTTTAAAGTGCTTTCTCCTTAAAAGGGCTTCTTGGCTTTCCCTTTATGTCTCTGTTCCTTTTTTCTTAAATGAATACTGTTCTGAAGAAGCAGATTTTGGGAGCATTGTGCTGGGAACAAAAGGATTCTTTCAAAGACTTGTTGCTCAATCTTGTTTACAGGATTTTTCTTTTCCTGGGGACTTCTAAAGTCTTCTCAATTATTCCCTTCCCTAATGTATTCATATTTGCTAGAATAAAACGTTGCTCTGTTTTGAGGAGAACCGCATCAAGTGCAGTGGTTCCCCATCTTTTCTGGGTGAAGCCCTACCTGAGAAAACTGGCATTGACGTTTCTTTCTCCCAATCTCTGTGTGTGTGCCCTCTTCTCACCAGGACTCTCGCTCCTCCCTCGCTTCTCTCTCCGGCGCGGGATCGCCGCCGCTCTGCCATGCTTGTCCCTGCCGGGGCTCCTGCTGCTTTCCCCTTGACCTCGCCAGAGCAGGGCCAGCACCTCGCAGCGCTGAGCCTAAATGATCCAGGCTGACTCTAAATGGGGCTTTTTAAAGCATTTCAGAACTGTGGGGGTTAGCGGTTTCTTTCCAGGGTTTCCTTTTCTAGCGAAGTTCCCATGTGTTACGGCTTTGAAGAGCAGAGCGCACTGTCCAGGCGCCGTGCCGTGCCATGCCATGCTGTGCCATGCCATGCCATGCCATGCCTCGTGTCACCCAGGCATCAGGCCCTGGCAGGTGAGGAACGATTCACTTGTGCATGTGGCACTAATAGTAATTATGATCATAATCATCTTTGGGAATACATTAATATTGTTTTCTTACATATGTATTAGGGTAACACTTAGCTAAATAATCATAATTAGCAACTTGAAAATTGTGTGTAAACATTAGTTATTAAGCCCTTAAATGGGTCCTATGAGGTATCATTACCACCATTATATAAACAGAAAAAATTGACCACATCAAAGATAATTGTCTTTCCCAAGTTCCAGCAGGGAATCGCAAACTGAGATGCCATTTGATCTCCAAAGCTCTAGTTCAGTCATGGATTTTGCGTGCTTTGACACGCTGACTCCCAGGAGTTCAATGTAACTTGACTAGAAGATAAAATGTAAGCAATAATATTTTGTTCAGGCATCACTCCAGAAATAAGGTGTTGGTAGTAGCATGGTGGGTTTATGGGTGTTCCCTATTGCAAATAAAAAAAATAGTTTTAGGTATTTGGGATGACTTCTATAATTCCATTAGTAGTTGTAACCTTAGGTGTTGTTTTCTACTTTGTAAAATTACTGAAGCAAGGTGCTGCCTGCAAACTGAGAAGCTATGTTCAAATGCTGCTGAAAGTTAACCCAAATGGCACAGAAATGTTTTACATAGTTGATTATAATCGTGCTTTTCTGCAGATGGTTATTTTTGTATATTGCTTTGGTCTGTTTATAACCATTAAGAAGGGAATTACGAATCACAATGTGTCTAGATGCCAAAGAAGTTATTTGGCCTGTACATTATAATTTCTATTTGTTGTTTGGCTGCAGGACAGCATATGGAGTCATTATCCACTTACTAAAGGAAATAGATGCAACCTCCCTTTCCACTCGGTGACTGTTGGTATGGGAGTGGGTCACATCTGTCACCTGTGCAGACAGACTGGGAGGTGGAAGTTCAGTCAGGGCTCTCATTTCTGCCTTTTCTGAGAAGGTTTGTTCAGATTTATTTTATTACCTAGAATAACAATCCTTCCCTAGGAGTGTGTAGGTGATGCAATGACAGTGTCTCTTTGCACTGGTAAAGAGAGTACCTCCTGTCCCGTATGGCCCGTATCCGTAGGGCTCATCAGTGTGCAGAGGATGGGATGTAGCAAGTTTAGAATCTGGAATGTGCATAAGCAAAAGTATAAAAGATATAACTGAGGAAATAATTTTAATGTGCTTTGAGGCCACAAGGGAACTGGCTGAGGTAAGACTCCAATTAATTGCTTTGCTTAAAGACTGAAACACTCAAATATCAAGTGAACTCTTTGTAGCCAGAGCAAAAACATTTCTATGTTTGTGTATTGTTCTTTGAAATATGTACTGATTCTACATGTCCCTGTCTCCCTCTGTTGTTCAGTTTCCTGCTCTTTTTTGTGTGCTTTTTAACGTTTTTTTGGTCTTGCTGAATTGTAATCAAGTGAATAACAGGGCAGCTACAGTTTAATAAGGTTTTATTTGATTATAACTTAATTTAAAGCTTTCAGTTCTGATTGGATCCATTTAAAAAGTAATTTTTTTTTCATTCAACAGTGGTGTAGTTAAAAATTCATTGGAATCCTGTGTTTAAAATTGTTAATCTAAAGTGAAAACTATGCACCTTAATTGTTCGCATTACTAGCAGCTATCAGTTGTGCTAATTTTGGTTTTTATGCATGAGCAAAGCCCACAGTCTATATCTGACTCTCTAAGAAAATAAAAGACTTGTTTCTTCAGGCACCTACAGCATCAGCTTTGTCACGCTGATGACTGTGGCTAGACAGAATGGCCATTAGTGTTAGCCCTTTGGCATCTCTTTCTGATCAGTGAGCCCTGCTGAGCTTGTCAGGTATTCCTCGCACATCCCAGCCACAACTGGTACCCAAAGGTTCTCTCTGCTCTCTTCTTTCTGCAGCTCTTTCTCTGTTCTGACGTTGTCAGTGCTGGTTTATATCAGGTACCACTCTTCCCTCTCCTCACCTTTCCTCAGAAGGGCCATCTTGGAAGGTCCGCACAGGTCCACTGTCTTTCAGGTGGGGAGGTGTCTTTTCTCCTCAGGTGGGAGGTGAGGAGTCTGTGGGTGACCAGCCACCTCCCCTGGCAATGGCAGTCTCGCCAAAAGCCCCAACTGACCAAAAAACCCAAACCACAACCAAAGCAGAACTCAAGATTTCTTTATTCTTTCTTTATCCCTCCATTTCTCCCTATTTGCACAGATATTCAGACTGATGCTAAAGCGTAGGGGGGGTGGGGGAGGAGAGGCTATGATGGGGCTGCTGGGGGCTTCCTGAGACCAGCCGGTCATGGGTGAACTTTGAGAGTGAGCTTTGGGTTCTTTTGGCCTGAGCACCATCTGGAGATGGACTTTATCTGGAGAGACTCAGTCTTACAAGAGTTGTGGTGTTCCAGTGAGCACTGTGTTAGAGATGAACATGTCTAGAGTAAAACCTCCAGCATCCTGGCTCTGTTTAGAAGCCTCTGTAGAGCTATGTCAAATTCAGTTTTAACAGTATGGGGGGGCAAAGGGTTGGGTTTGTAGTCAAATTGCTTGAGAACTAGCTTGAATATCAGGTGTCCTGCCAGAACTTGTAAATGCATCATGGACGTAGTGATTAATGCCTCTCTAGTTTGTCAGGCTCGATCGTTCTGTTAGCCTTATCTGTAGAGGTGAGTCACTCCGTCACATCTCGGCATACTTCCTCTTGGTAAGAAGAGGTCGCTCAGACTGTGGCATAGCAGAAGACTTTGGTGCTTGCCTGAATTCATGAGCTGCTCGGAGACCTTTAGGCAAGGTGGTGTAGTTGCACCTCACACTGCTGAGGGAAGGAGAGCTGATGGAGAGGAGGTAGTTCTGCACTCAAGGTCTCGCCTGAGGTGCTCTGGGCAGTCCGAACGCAGGTGGGTCACTTTGCCGCATTTAGAGCTGGCTGAGGGTGGCACCTTCTTCCAGGAGTGCAGGGCTGCCAGCTGATTTTGTGTGGACATTATTTCAGTAGTATATGTAAGAGAAATGCATATGTTTTCTTAGCTTATCCTGGACTAACATTTTCTTACTGCTACCTTAATGGTAAACATTTATATTGCCTTGTGAACTTAAAACATCAGCAGATGTTGACATTATTTCAAGAAGGCCCTTCCGTACTCTTAAGGGGCTCCTTGACAAGCATAAAGAAATGTTTCTGTTCTGGTGAATATCAGAAAATGTGTCAGAACTACTTAGGCCTCGGAGCAGGCATTTCCTGTGATGATAGAATGGGTTTGGTTAATTCTTATCAAACTGAGAAACATTTTTAAAATGAAATTCACAGTACTATAGGTTTCTTCACACTTTTTTTTTGTCGTGAACATGTATCGGTTGATATCAATTAATGCTCTGTGAATTTGGCTAACGGAAAATCTGTTAGAGTTGAGACAAAAGCTAGGTGGTACAACAGCGATGAGCAGGGCAGTGGAATGTTTAAAACATCCTTTATGATTTATGGATTGCATGACTGCAGTCATAGCCTTTATAATTAATAAAAATTACAATAGCATAGTATAGCTTTACATTATTGTAGGTACTTTGAAACCTTAATCAGCAGAAAATCTATCATGAATACATAGATATAACTGAGTTTATATAAAATTCCATCAGGGATCCAAACATTTTCCCTTTTAGGTCAATATGTACAGTTTTAATAGAGAAAAAATAGGGTATTTGGAAAAAAAAGAAAAGGCTAAAAAAGTTCTGCTTGTTCTGTTGTTTGTTTTTTTTTTTTCAGCTGGTGATACCCCTCCCTGATCTCTTCAACAGTAGTTTATGAAGGACCCTCACAAACCAGCTGTTAACTCTGTATATTCTTCATAGGTAGGAGTACTGAGTCACAGAGAGAGGAAGTGTATTTTAGAAAACCCTTAAAAAAGACACCAGGAGGCTCAAAGAAAGAGGAAATAGAGATTATTGAACAATTTGAGCATTTATAAGTTTTTCTGTTTTTTTTTTTTTTTCCAAGATTAGACTCCTTAAATGCTTTTGGTGTTGTGCATTAAGACAAGCACATTTCCAGGAAATGTGTATGGTAGCTCCGTCATACTGCATGGAACGGATCATATTTATTCCTGGTGGCTTCCAGAGGGGTTTTAAGTATTCGGCATCTGAAATTGTACCGTTTTATTCCAGATTTCACAAGTAAGAATCAGATAATTGTAAAAAAGAGTTGGCTGATCAGTAAAGTTTTGAATTGCTTCTGTGATTGGCACAGGAGAGAGAATGTCAAAAATGACAATGGCTGTAATAAACTGGTTGGCTGAAAAATATTAGAAGTAAAAATAGTTAATGCTTCTTTTTTTGTTAACTACTTCTTTCACTTTTGTCAGAAGGTGTTCACTGGAAAGCTTTTGCTCTCATGTCTCTGACTTCATAAAGTTGGGGAACATTTCAAATAACAGCCAGATAGTTCACCATTGCTTGTAGTCAGCTGAGGGGATGAAATGACACCATCTCATCTGAGTTTCCATGGAATCAGAATCTATATATTCTAAAGCAAACAAACAAGCATACAATTTTTAAAAATTAAAAAAAAAATAAAATTGAATGTTATTATTAGGCTTTGTTTATTTTTAAATACAGCAAGTTACTTATTATGGATATTTTAAAGAGACTGAATATACCTAAAAAGCCACATCTTGCTATTTATAATGTGATCTGGTTGTGAAATGTGAAACAGTTGTCTTAAGACCAAAACTAAAATGTGCATTTAAATATATTTTTTATGTTTTAATCATGTCTACTGTAATGTCATCTTCACCTTTTATAGAATTTTTTTTCAATATACATATGATCTTTTGAACACTTCTGACACTTTTTAGCAATTTACTTAAAATACTATGTTTTAAAGTTCTCGAGAGTCAATCATGTCAAGTTCTTGCTGTTCTC
The DNA here is from genome assembly GCA_026546715.1 of Gallinago undulata. Lineage (NCBI taxonomy): Eukaryota > Metazoa > Chordata > Aves > Charadriiformes > Scolopacidae > Gallinago > Gallinago undulata. The sequence continues at coordinate 34,078,041 of JAOTQQ010000052.1, read as the reverse complement.
AACATATTCTAATCAGCACTTTACGTTTACCAATTTTTTTTTTAGTCTTTTGCTTCACGATGCATTCTCTGTTAGTAGTATGACAGGGCTAAAGACAGGAACAGCTGTTCTGGTTCATACCAGAGGTTCAGTAAAACCAATATCCTCTGACTGATGAGAGCTGATGGCATGGGATGCCAAGACAGGTGTTTTAAGGCTGCTTTTATATGCCACGTCAAGCCTTCCTGGTGGGATTTTACTCTGTTTTCTGAATCGCAACAGACGGGTAGTAAACCAGACTTTCTTGAAACTACCCACTCTTTTTCCTATCTACTCATTTGCTTGAGTCATAGTGTAGATCCAGCATGATATTTTTTAAATAAAACCCCCTCTTGACTCGTGGTATAAGTGGGACTCTGTGCACGTGCAGGCAGCAAGTAGGTGTTGGGTTTGTGTACTGTTGTTAGGGCATTGCTTGTGTAGCAGTCTCGCCACCGTTTCTTGTGTCATCACCACTGGGGTAACTGTTGGTGTCAAGTTTACTCTTCATCATGGGTCTGTTATAAATGTGCAGAGATGGAAGTCTTTGGAATGCTCTAGGGGTCTTTCAGCTCACCTAGTGGACTTAGGGGGCTTCATGATTTTGTTTCTTAAGATAAGTGGTGTTTTAGGTGTTCTGTTATAGTGTATGACTAGTCTAATGGATCATTAAATGAAATAGTGAAGCATTTAATGAACCAACTGGTGTTACTGGTAGGGTAAATTCTAATCCTGTAAGGCCTTTACACTGTGAATGTGAAAACTGGAGTTCGGGTGCAAAGATTGTGGATTAGGAGCAAGTGTTTAGAAAATAGAACCTTTGTCCCGGTTTTCCATTTCCTCTACTGTGCCCTGCCTTAGACATGGAGATCTGTTCATGTCTTGGAGCTTTGTTCTTTAATAACTCTTCTTTTTTCATCTTTTTTCCTGTTGTTTTTTGGTCATCTCTTGCAGACTGATTTTCCCTTTTTAGGAAAACCTTCCCCATTTGAAAGAGTTTTAGGCATCCTTGGCACATGACACAGGTCAACCTCAGGTCCAGGCAAGTCAGCAGGTCTTTGGTCCCTGGCATAACAAAATATAATTTAAAGAGATTTCTGGATTTGGTGCTTCCACGTTAGCAAGGAAATATGGTTGTGCCGAGATCAGCTCACAAAAAAACATGTTTTTTGATGAACCCCAATTGTTAGGGAATGAAAGCAGTGGCCTTCTAATTTGTTGACATCAGTATCATAGGTGTTAACAAAGCACTGTATATAACATCTGGAATTGAGTTCACAGTAGAAATAATCTCAGAATAAAAGCCTGGATATAGGTCAGGTTAGTGCGCAGGAAGCCAAGACATCGTCAAAGCTACGGCTCGGAGCAGCACTGAAGGCTCCGGGGTGTACTTAGGGCATGAATGTTGCATATTAATTCAGAGGACTGGGCACTAAAACTAGGCTTTGTTTGGTTTTTAAGTGTGTTGTCCAGTACGCTAAAATAAATTGTGTGCTCTGTGAAGCTCTGTACTCTGTTGACTCAGTGTAGATTTGTACTTGATGTAGAGAACTTAAATTATCTAGCAGCAAAGCAAAGCCCTTACGAGCCGTACAGCTTTCTCCTGGAAGCCGGCCTTTGTCTTTGCAAGCAGAACGTATCTGTACAATGCGAAGGAGCCCTCAGCCCAACTTATAAGGAGAAATCATGGCAGGCAAACCAGTACCTTGTAGGTAAGTGATTCTTTCCACCCCTGGTGTTAAGAGAGGCACAGGTGGTTCATGGCAGCTGGCTGCCGTTTGGGCACAGATGATGCCCGGACACGTTCCGGTGCAGCCTGCTTTAGGTGGAGCTGCTTTGGCAGCTTGGACTAGATGATCTCCAGAGGTCCCTTCCAACCACACGTCATTCTGTGATTTTGCAAAGGCGATCAGTTTACTGCTGTTGTGAAAAATGTAAATCTTCTGTGGGAGATACTTGAGGAATTGTTTTGACGTATAAGATGACAGTCTTAAAAGGCCTGAGCTTGTGTGATTGTATTTGGAGCTGGAGCAAAAATTCTGAACAGAAACTTACCAAACAGACAGTAGTACAAGTCGGTGCCACAGAAGAGTGAATTTTGAAATGTCATTTTAATGCATATTTCTCTATGATTTTACCAGTAAATAGAATAGGGAAAGAGGAGGAGTTATATGTGCTTTGAAATTAGTATTCCCAAATAACCAGGAACCTACTCATTATCTCTGGTTTTAGTTCTTCTGTCAAGCAAAATTTACAAAAATACTGATTGCCATTCATGAAATGAAACTACTGTTTTCATAATATACTAACTCTTATTTTATGAAATAGAGAAAACTAAAAAATGAACTATATAGACAAATAACAACTTGGGTATTAGTTATCACTTATTGAGTTGACAGTGATAAGAATCAAAGATTATTTTCAGTAGCAGTTAAGAAATCCGTATGACTCAGAACCAAATTATAAGCTGCTTCTACTGAAGAAGCTTCTGCTGTTACTTTCTCTTTGTTTCCTTTTCATGACACTTGGCTGTTTCTTCTATCGTGTAGCACCAGCAGCCATAGATAAATTGGTTCAACCATGCATATAGTGAGTAAGGTTGTAGTGTTTGGACCAAATGGAGGTCATAAACAATTTTAATTTATAATGAGGCTATCGCATGTATTCAGTTATGCTCAAAAAGCAGTATTTAGGTGGTTTTATAATTCATACCGGCAACAGCATAACATCTTTTCCTTCACCCTGCCAGGATGTTACATGCAGCTTATGCTCGTGCAAGGCCTTCTACTTGTGCTTCTCACCAGTAAAATTATGTCTGATTGTGATGCTTCTGTTACCACACGAGTTTCCTTTCTTCTTGTATACTGGATTTGGGAAGTGTAGACAAGATAAGGCACAAGGGGTTTTCCTGTGTGCTCTGCCTCTGTTCTAGCCCTTGTCTTTCCTCTGAGCAGAGCACAGATTGCAGTCTGGGGAGTGGTGGTTGGGGAGGGATGAAGGGCCTCATAGTGCCTTTCTGCTTTTATGGAGGTTATGGTGTAAGAGAGAGATCCAAAGGTATTATTGAAACAAGATTTGTGAACAAAAAGTGGTATGTTTTATTAAACCAACTGATGTAAGTGGGGGGGGGTGGGGGGTGGAAATGCTTTCTGAAAGAGTATTTCTTCAGGTCTGAAACAGAAGAAACAAAACCAAAAGGTTGGAAGAATTAGTTCTGTGTTCATGCCATCTAACTGGATAATTGGCAAATAAAAAGTTTTCTCTAGATGTAAAGTACAGAAGGATATTGATTTTTAAAAAGTGGTCATTAGCTCTTTTGCAAAGCCAGAGACTTTCCTTTGGCTCCAAAGGATCTGTAGTCAATGAGTAGTTCTGGCCAGTAGTCCCTTGAATAGGCATGAGTGCTTTTGTAGTCTTTTGCCACTCTGTTTCCCCGTGATTTGCTGTCATGACACTCCACGTTCTCAATAACCCTGTTGATGCATTTTCCCAGCAGGGGGCTGTGCTGGAAGGGTGTGATTCAGCATCACTGAAACAATGCAACGTGTGCAATGTTCTTCACGATTCTTTTGCTGCCCAAGTTTTAAGTCACAGACATGGAGGGTGGGTTTGCCCGCAGGTTAATGAAACCTTAGACATAAAATAAACGCAAGAATGATCCACATTTCTGGTAGAGTACAGAAGGAAGGGATCAAGAGGATTACTGTGATTAAACTTGAGTTGGCTTCTTCAGGTTAAGATTGAGGGAAAGCTCTGATTTTAGTTATTTTCTTTGTAATGGTGAAAGTATTAAAAAAAATGGACTGGAAATGAGTTATTTATATCTCTTCACAAAGTGACATTGCTAGTACATTTCATTGTGTGGTTATTTTGTAAGGTGCTGTGGTGTGGTGTCTGTATGCTACTGGCGTACTGCTTGAGGAACCTTAAGTGGAAGTGCGTTTACCAGCAGTAAAATACAGCTTTTGCATTGGACTAACATTTGTCAAAGGCCAAGCCTGTCTTATGGAAATATGGCCAAGCTATAGAATAACTTCCATAGGACGATAACTTGCTTTGCTCTCTGGAGCTGTCAGGACTCAAGCAGTTCAGTGTCCAAACGTTTTAAGTTCAAACACAAGGTCAGTTCTTGGAGAAAAGAATTTATTTAGTATAATATGCAAGCTTTTGCGTAGTTTTAGCCACTCAATCTCCTATCTTTCATGAAAACAAACAAATTGCATGCATGTTTTCAAGTGTTTTGTTGACCTTGGATGTAAATGCAGGGGTTTGATTGCATTGTGAATTTGTAGATAAGCCTGTGAGAATGAATAAATACTCCTAGAAGTAGGTATGTATGTGTTTGCATTTTTTGAAGATTGTTGTCATGAATATAATCTACCACGTTGTAAGGTATGTGGAAACTGCTTATCAAGACTTCCATGAGAAAAGCAATTTACCAATAAGGGCGAAAAAATACAAAAGGAAATGGGAAATAGAGAGCAAAGATCTCTTTCCTAATTGTTCCTGTTACTCACTTTAAGTTGAGTGTACACAGACAGAGTGAGCATCTTACAGGAACTTGGGACTTCCTCTTTCTTTTCTTTTTAAAGGGTAGCTAGGCACTTCCATTGGAGTATTTGCTAATAATACTCTGGAAAAATTTGCCGTAGCGGAACACATAGATCTCTATTTCCCCTTGTCCCCTCAAATCTTCAGGTGGTACTTATTTCCTTTGTGTCTGGAAGAGAAAACAGGAGGCCTTTGAAGCAGCTACACTCCTTCGATTGGATTCCTTATACCAGTGGAACAAGGAGAAATACTTGATGGAAACCATCACACTGCTTTGCTAGGACAGGCTAATGCCGTATTGATACGCATACGGAGAGAGGTTTAACACAACAATGGTCTTACAACTATTTTTCTCCTTATGGTGAATTTTACTCTGAACTCATGTGATGAAGGTTACTCAAGAAGATTAGTGAGAATCTGATTTTAATGGATCTTTATTTATGTAAGTGTATTGGCAGTCCCTGGGGGACAAAAAATAAGAGGTGAAACACTGAAGCAATCATGAATTTAGCAGTAAGTATGGAGTTTTGGACAGATTGTAAGCCTAAAAAGTTGTTTTTCAAGTTATAGTTTATAAACTTGAAAACTGGATTCCATCTGCCCAGAGCTTGGTATGATGGTTTATGTTGAGATTTTGGAGGTTAACATTTCATGAAAAACATAAATTCTTTAAAAATTTGTGGTACAATGATGATAGATAAGTACTCAGTGTTCAAATGGGTCACTGATCCCTGATAATCATTCGTGACCTCATCTTCATAACCTCCTCTCTGGGTTTGGGAAATCCCTACAAAAGAGAGTACCAAGTTGTGTAGAGCTGTTAAAACATACATTTCTTTTTTTAAAACTAGCTGGGTACTGTAAGACACAGATGCCTGAACGTTGCACTGTGTGACTTTCCTAAGCTGATACAGAATATGTTATGTGGCTGAGATCTAGATCCAGATTTCCAGAATCTTGCGTCACTGACATAGTCATTCCCTTTCTTTAGTAGAGCTGAGATGCTAGGATCCAAGGAGAGGCCCAAACGGGATGCTGCAGCAAAGAGAAAAATATACGTTCTTTTTCAGGTTTGTTTACATTTCTGCTGCCCTCTTAACGGTACATCTCCAGGTAATAGCCGAGCCTGATTGCGGACTGACTGTGTTGGTTCTGCAGACAAGTATTATGCCTTTTGGCCAGCTGACCAGTTGCCAAGTGGCTAAAAGCCTATTTGCCTTTACATTAAAAAGGTAAAAGGTATAAATAAAGCAAATTACAGAACCCATCCTAATGTTACAGATGGTATATTTAGTTAAGGAAAAAAAAACTCGAACCCATACACGCCCATCTTGCATGAAAGTGAACCCTACCTGTCTGAGGACTTAGTGTGAGAACCTTTTCTAAATGAGTGGGAATTAATAATTAAAATTGAAATATAATTTTTAGCTTGTAATGGCTTTTTTTTTTTTTAATTTGAAATCTGATCATCTCTCTGATGGATTCCTTTAAAAATGTTAGCTCTGGGTCACAATTTTTCTTCTCCTACTTCTTAGTGCAATAACAAGATAAATAGAAGAAAGTGTCTGCAATACCTCCTTTTTTTAAACACAGATTTATCAATGCTAATATATTTTGTTGCTATGAAAACTCAGTTATCAACATTAAACATTTGTTCAGTCATTTGTTTATTAGTGGCAGTTTGTTAGTAGTTATAAGTAGAATTCCATCTGCCAGTTAAACTATATTGTAAATTGATGTACAAATTAGCAGCTCCTGGGTTTTGGGGGTGGAGGGAGATGTCTTTCCTAATGAATATATGAACTTAATTGCACATCAATGCGTCTCTAGAAGGTGCTTGAGGGGGATCTCAGGTATACTGCACACAAGTGTGCCAATCAGGCGAAAACAGGCACACATTGTGATTATCTCAGTTTTCAAACCTGGAAGAGACAAGAATGTGTTGCTAAATGAGGGAGGCAGTATGTCATGCTCACTGAGATAAAAACAGAAGCTGCCAGACACTTTGGCTTTATTCTGCGAATTCTTTGCTTCAGAACTCCCCTATCTTTTCTTCGTGCTCATTCTCCCTCGCGTTCTCATTCTTTCTCTTTCTCTCCTTGCTGTCTCGATCTCTCTCTTATTGTTCTCTCCCTCTTTCCCCGTCTTTGATGCACGTACGTTGTCACATTTCATTGACTCTCCCCTCTTCTCTGTTCTTACACTTACGCCTAGTGGTGCTTTAGCCAGAGCTTGCAGCCTCTCCGGCGAGTTTTAGTCATGTGTGAAGCTCAGTTTGATCGAGCGCTCCTTTTCTGCCTTTTCACTCTTGCAAAAGATTAAAAGGTGGCGTCACATCGCTCCCCTGCTCTTTCCCGCAGGAGGGACTTAAAAGGGACAACAAAAACTAATCACTTTCAATAAGCGTTTTCTTGCAAAAAAGGGACTTAGCGGTGCAATTTGAGGCTGGTGGTGAGGATTGGGAAGGCTAGAGGATGCTTCATACTGCTAACAAGGGAAGGAAGCCTTCAACTGAGGCAGGTAAGAAGTGCCTGAATCCGAATGTTTTGTGGAGTGGCTCGGTCGGAGCGGTAGATTTCCAGCGTTTTGTAACCGAGACGAGCAACTGCAGCAAGAGGCAGCATCGGTGGTGTATCAGATTCCTTTTGTTTAAGATGTAAAGTATGTGCTATAAATTGAATTAGAAATGGGTTTGTGAAGCTGCTGTATTCAGACTGAATGATTGCTTTCCCCCCCTTTTCTCTGTGTATCAAAATAAACCCGAGGACGAGCTTTTGTGAAAGCTGGACTTTGCTTAAGGTTAAATTCAGTGCTTAAATCTCAGCATAAGAAAAGCTTTATCAGTCTTATAACCCTCGAGGAGCTTGGCATTCTGCAATTTGCTTGCAAGATCTGAACTAAAAATTAGCTGTATTTATTTACAATTTATTTGGTAAGGTAAAATCTAGCATTGAGTTCAGGTCTAGGTGAATACGGTTTGTTTGCCTGGCGTTTCATCGGCTGAATAGCTATACCCTTTTAGGCATACTGTAAAACCTATTTCGTGTTTATGTTTTGTAAATTGAGATTAAGTGGCATCCTGAATGAAATACGTGACTAAAACTCATAAACTGCATCTGTGTTTAGTAAAGCAATCACCAAATTAGAATAATGGATTTATGTCAGTTGTCAAATGGAGTTAACTCTGAAAGTGCTGTCCACAAGTGCACTTGGATTAAAATAAAGGGCTTTCTGTTTAACAGTTATTGAGAGGAGCTAATTTATCAGGCAAAGCCTATGAACTTAAGTCTTGTGGCAATATAAAATTATGTAGCCTAAAGTGTTTGTGGCTTGGAGAATCATGCCTTTTTATTCTGTATATATTGAAGCTCTACAGGGATTCCAGAGGCAAAAATAATTTTAATTACTTTTAAAATGTTACATGCCGATACGTGCTTTTTGTTCACAACTGGAATATTTAGCTATAGGAACTTCTGTTTCTGGTTTTCACTGGCTTTGGTGCCTTCTTTTCTCTCCCTACGTTTCTGCGCTTATATTTTACAGTTGCTCTCCGTATGAGCAAACTAAGACTCTAAATAGGAGGGGATTCTGAACAGCAGTGATGGTCTGAATTTCATTGTCATACTGGAAAGTGAACAAGCAGTCAAGGGTAGTTAGACCATTATTGGGGATTTAAAGGGAAGCAAACATCATTGCGGTGATTTGTAAAAGTAGAGTACTAATTAACTGGCTCTGAAAGCAGAGCTATGAAAAGCTAACTTTATAAGCAGTCGTAGAGTAAACATTGTTTGATAGGCACATTTTAGCATTGCAGACCTACAAATGAGCATACCGCAGACAGAAATTAATATGTTTACTGGAGAACTTTGGTCGTTATGCAAGTTTACCCCGATGGCCCGAGCCCGGCTGCAGCCCCGGGAAGGCAGGGTGCTGTGTGCGGTGCAGAACGCGGTGGCAGAGCTCTCTGTGGACGTTTGCAGCAGCTGATTTTACACGATAGGCAGTGCCAAGTCACCACACAGCCCCGTGGGATCGAGCCCCAGGGAAGCCTCCTCTCCCATCAGGGCAGAGGGACTTCACGCGCTACTACTTGATCTTCAGTGGTCGTTAATCCTACATAATCATCCTCAGATAAAGGGACAGATTTTTATTTTTTTTTTTCTGAGGCCTTAAAATCAGGCAAAAGAACTTAGATTTGTAGTGGACATTTTTACTTTTTAACCATAGTTTTGCTGAACTTGGCATTGTTTATTATTTGGCATTGGAACTGCCATTACACTTCTCTTTCACCTTTCCGAATGATCCTATACATTCTTCCAAGCTCTTTCCATGCTTCGGATCTGTTTAAGCACATGTTGGATCAAACATGAAATCGAGAGTAATATACCTGACAAAAATGGAAATCCTGGATGTAATGTGGTATTTTAAATGATATTTCGTGACTTGAATAAAGTACGTCTAAGTGTAAATGGTAGGTGACTTTTGATATGAATTAGTCATAAAGAATTTGTTCCCTAAGAAATGGCAGAAAACTAGAAGGTTGAAGGGGAGCAAACTTGATCCGTTTGAGCCCAGAACACAGGATCTGAGTTGCAGATCGTTTATCTCTCCTTTTGGCATTTGCTAACTCTGCCCTACTCACTGTTAAATGGGTGATTAATAGAAATAGCAGCATTTTACTGATGTTCCAGTAGATGTTGCTGGAGAGCAAAGTAAAGATTACTTCCTAGAGGAAAAGAAAAGCAGTGAGATAACAAAAGCCAAAGAAAAATCTCAAGGTGGATGGTTATACAGGCTGTTGGTAGTTTAATAATATGAGATCAGTAATTTTTTACATCATCACAGGTTCTATTTAATCTGAAAATCTGAAGAGGTACATGTGCAGAAACGAGACATATGTAGAGACTATAGGTCGTCTTTAAAGGTTTTTAGTTTTTACTTGCCAGTTTTAACATTTTATCACTAGTATTAACATTGTTTCATGTGTGTTCTCAGAGGAAGGGCTGAAAGAAGGGCTCAAAGTTCAGAATTCTTTTAAAATACATTCACGAATGAGTGTTCAATTATAAATTAATGAATGCTCCTCAAGCATGCTCCTCAAAAGTAGAATTCCAATGCAGTGAAGTTGCTTTCCTTTGAGGACAGTAAGAGCTCACCAGATCAATGCAAAATATGATTAAAAGCAAAATACTACATCTTTCTGAATTTGTACATTTTTTTAATTTTTTATATTATTTTTTTAGCAATGAACAATTCCGAGTTACCATATTCTTATGTGCTTAAATTTGGAGAGAATTCCTCTGAGTCTCAGATCAATAAATTGTAGAGTAACCAATGGCAAATGGGTGGATAGAAGACTGTGATGTCCTATGCTGAAACTACTGTTTTATTAATTAATGGGATAAAATGATGAAGCAGTCCCAAAGGATTGGAGGATTCTAGTATACAGGCGCTAACTGATGCAATTTCAGGCAACCACTGACCTCTATCTGTGGGAATATTTATTTTTGGAGATGATCATCAACCGTAACTGATTTCAAATTCAAAACAGTAATGTGTGTTGTGTTGTTTTTAATCCTAGCTTTTCATGTAAAGTAGGATAAGCATTCAAAACTTAGCCTAGTCATATTAAAAACATGATCTCTCTGCATTCAGCTGGTTTGTACCTTAAATAAGAAAGGATAAACAAGAATTAGTTGAAGACCTTTTAGAGAAGAGATTGCAGTTTTTAGAATTAAAATTACTATGTTTCATTGAATTTTATAATACACAGCAGCGTGGCTTTGTTTAGTTTCATGCTTACTGTGTAAGAAAATTTCAGCTTCTGCTTATAACTGAAAAAAAATGCACATAGAAAAATGTGTGGCTGATCTCCACAGTCATCTCCCATGTCATTTGCACTGTACGTTATTTATTGTAGTTTGGTTTCACTATTTTCTTTCTGGGTTTTGCAAATGTATGCACCAAAATTTCTTTAATCTGGAAAGCTTTAGGTTGATGGTTATTTTCCCCATACAGATGTGCTGTTGCCAGTAGGGGTTTTCCTTAATGTTCTGCTTCTTTAATTTATTGTTGATTTTGTGCATGCATACAACTGTGTATGTACTAAGGTAATTCCTTAACCTTCAGAAAGCTGTTTGCATACTTCAGATGCAGAAGAAGTGAAACCTTCTGGTGTTCCCTGAGTACGGTTTAGGAAACAGCAATGCTGTATATATTTATAGAATAGTCATGTGTAGTTTTTTTGTGAGATTTTTTGCTCAAAATTAGAATTTTCTAGGGCTTTAGAGACAATTAACAATTGATGTTGAACATTGTGCGTCTCAGCTGAGCATGACTGAAAGTCAGTGAGCACTTTTACATTTTATAGTTCTATGTCATTCAGAAAAATAAGCCTGACTGTTACCAGTGAGAGACTATTACCAGAATTATGTTCTTGCACCTTCCCTACTTCAGTTTACTTTCAGACTTGTCACTTCAATGAAATGGTACGTAATTTAGTTAAAAAGATCGTAATATGTCATCAGTTTCTAAAGAGAATTCCCTGTTGAAAACATTGGCAAATTCAGTTTAAAGGCTTATGACACAATGTAGCCCCAAGGAATAAACTTTTATCTTTGTATTTCTCAGTTCTGAAAGTCATGAAGAGAAAAGCAAGCATGCTTGTGTAGTGGGATTCTGAGTACGCTGTGAAGAGCTCAGAATAGCTGAATAGGGTAAATAATTCTGGCCACAAGTGAGTTTATTGCCCCGTTTCTCAGTAGCAGCAATATTATACTTCGAGATTTGGCTATGGATGCTTATGTATGTAAAAACAAACATGAAAATCTGAATGTATGTATTTTAATTTAAACCCGTTTAAAGATACAGACTTCTTCTCACATTATTGGAATACAGGAGGAATGGATATCTAGGAGTTTGCAGTAACTTGCTGAAATATAAAGCTGTGATGTGAACGTAGGAAAACATACTGCAGATAATAGGAATTTAATGATTTGTTTGGGAAGCTTGTTTCAAAAACATGTATATAATCTGTTCCATCGCTGTGATTGTTTCGTCAAAATTTGATACAAGGTGAATAAACATAATTTAAAATAACTTCATTGCCAAACCCTGTTTCTGCTATTTTAAGGATGTTTCTTCTAAAGGAGAAGACATGGATGTATATATTTTCCTCATTTATGCTGAAGGAACTCCTGAGTAACTTAAAGTAATGGATGCAGGGTCTTTTAGCTACGCTGTATAAAATATATTTACCTCTAACAGATTTCTTACTCTATGCATGCAATTTTTGAAAGATAGAAAGTTCAGTTGCCTATATTATATTAATAAAATTCAACCTGTACCTCATAGCTGGTTCCAAATGAAATGAAATTTGTATTGTTATCATGTGCAGTATGATAATAACAGTATAAAATGGTGCATTAAAAAGCTTTATTCCCTCACCCCCAGAGTTGGGGGGGAGATAAAAAGGTTTTTAGCTAAAGTTTTTTGAAGCAGGATGGTTTTTTTCAGATCATTTTCCTAAACTTATTTTTGTTTGTGAGAACCCAGAGGATAGTCATATGACAGTATCTTATGAGTGGTCCTTTACTATAAAACATCAGCAATGTTGGAAAAACCCTTTTGTATTTTCTGGGCATTTTGATACAAAACTTATTACAAAGTATTTTCATTTGAAAAATGTGCCTTGAATATTTCACATGTTCGTTTTGTATATATTTGTGGCAGTGTTTTTTGTTGTATTTGACCACACAGTATCACCAAGTGATGGCTCGTAACAGTGTCGGCTCTGCTAAGGTTGCTATAGAGGAACATAGTCTTTTCTGTTCCCCTCATTTCTCTTTATTATTGGATTAATGTCTACTTTGAATAGGTTTTAGTTGACAAATTCAACTCCTTTCCGTTTGGTCTAAATGTCAAACCCAACACAGGCTTTTGTGCTGTTTTTTCCCTGGCAGTAAAATGGAGACAAGGAGGCTGCTGCGAGATGTTATCATTTGGTGGGGGGAAGAAATGTCGATACTGAGTTGTGCAAGACTTGTCTTCTCTCCCTATTTTTCAATAAGTAGGAGCTTCTGGTTTTGTAGCATTTGCTCCCTAGCAGGTATTCACACCGAAATGAAACCTGGATTATCTCAATGTTTATATTGATATTCATACTTGTAGCTTAATTCTGTACACAACAGATGAAGGCAGCTATCGTGGTTTGGGTTGGAAGGACACAGAGAGGAAAGGCAAAAAATAGCAAGAGATTCTCAATGTCCAGAAAACCCAGGAAAGAAAATATTTCTAAGAACAATTTGTGATTAGGGTAAAAACGTGACATCAAATACTGCATACAGATTTCACTAAAGTCAGTCTATTGTGACATTGCTCTAGTATGTGTACATGGACATAAATAATGTATATGTGCTATACATATATACATACAGTCTCTAGAGGTCAGTAGAATGTAAGGAATGGGCAGATGTTCAGTTCTCTAATATGAGACTTTGAGATGCAGCATATCAATTGTTGCTACCTAGAAAAGATGGATATGTTTCTAATGAAATTTGGAAGTGAAGTAATTAATCAGAGTTAACAAAGAGCCGAATGAAAGAGAATCATGTCTGTCTTGTTGCGGAAATGAGTGTAAATTATTTGTTTTGGGCAAATTCCTGATAAATGCTCATTTACGTTCTGAGAAACTTGACAGAAATCCAAACCATGATTATTGTATTACAGTTCATTATATTGCATCTCCTTACTACCTTTTCTGAGAGGATTTTTCAGAATGAGGGAAATGAAAATTCAGATGGCCTTTTGAGAAAGCATGTGTCAAATTCTAAGCAAATCAGTACCACGGTGCAGGCAACACGTTTTCTTGTCACATTTCCCCAGTTAGCCTTGGCCAGCCTTAACAAATTAATTGTTTTACTTTTGTTCGCCACCTTCTAGATTGAAATCTTCTGAATGAACTGATCACTTATGGTTGAAGGTTCGATTTTCTTTTTAAAAACTATTTTGATACTTTCTTATTACAAGCTTGCAACCTTGTTTTTATTAATGTTCCATGAGTTGATTTTGGTTTGGTTTGGTTTTCTGGGAAACTAAGCAGAGGTAGAGCTTTTATCTCTGAAGGAGTTGATTGGAATTGTAATTTATGTTGCAAGTGCAAAGGATTTTGGTGTGTCTAGTGGTGTTTCCTAGAAATTCACATCAAAATTTAAAACAACCGTAATTCTGTGCTAAGGAGTAGGAAAGGATATTACAGATGACGTGTGAGTTAACACCGATGTAGTACTTTCAAGGAGATCTGCATTAGAGCAGGCAAGCAGGGGGTGAGAGGGTTTTAATATATTCTTTAACTGTTTGATTCAAAATTACTGTGATTTAAATGCAGAATTTTGAATTACAAGAGTATGTGAGCTTAGTGAATGAAGAAGTAGATGTTGTAATAGGTTTACTGATTCTGGAACAAGCAGGTATTATTTTAAGTTTCCATCCTTTCTGGAGGAAAACGGTTACTGGTTTGTTACATTATGGAGCTGATATTTTAATTCATTATCAGGCCAAAAAGACACTGGAATCTAAGCCCACTGTAATGACCACAGAAATAATCAACTTTATTAATCTGATGGTATTCTGCTGGCAGCAATTCAGTTACGTTGTGATTCACAGAGGTGAGTCCATGATGGCACCTGCTGGGTGTGTTTGGTTTCAGTGCTGTCTAAATTGTGGGGGTTTTTTCTTTGTTTTTACTGCCATCCTTTTTTTCCTCATCTTTGTGAAAAAACGTTTGAGAAGAAAAGAAAACACTTCTGAAACTTATTCATACCCACCAAGCCTTAATTCACCAACTGCTGATCAAATGTTTTTCACCTTTAGTCCAACAAGAAAACATGAAAGTTCTTAAGAAGTAGAACTGGGCAGTATGTATCCCTAGCACACGGATTATTGTTTAATTTCATAATTGATTGTGCTGCAGCTCAGGTCCTTTCAAGGCGTGCTTGTGCCGGAAAATGTACGAGTGCAGCTTTAGCACTCTCTTTACACCACTCCGGTCACATGTGGCTTTTAGTATCTTTGAAGATGCTGCCTGACCACACTACCTAAGCTAAAAAACCATCTGATTCTAGAGTGAGGCTGTGTTACAGTGACACATATATATTTTCGTATAAACAGTGTAGTTAGGCTGTTAAATTTATCTATATAAACAGGACCTTAGAAATTACTGGTTTGCGCGCTCTCTATTTTTCTCTTCAAAGAAGCTACACGTGTGGTATTTGATGTCTTCTGTTCATGTTGTAGTTATGGTTTGTATTGTAAAATATTGATAGGACAATTCCTGTCCTAGGATTTATTAGGTCATCAGTTCCCTTTTTTATTTAGCTTCTGGTTATTTCCATTAGTTTGCCTGGAAGCTATGCTTCAAAAATCTCTGTCATGTCCCTAGATTCTCTGGCAGGCATCTTTCAAAGTAGTTTATGGAACTTCTTTTAAGAGCGAGCTAAACACAGTTAATTTTTGCAGGAATCATTCTGGTTTTCTTCCTCCACTGTTCTTTGAGTGTACTGAAAACTTTCTTTAGGCATTAGATGGACAAGGCAAAGAAGATGTGAAAGTGGAGCTCAAGTTGCAGTGTATCTGCTTTTGGAGGAGCAAGAACATTATCAACTCTAAATTTTTGTTAAAAGTATGTTTTTAACATAAACTGTGAAGGTAATGAAAGATGTATTTGCATTCATTATTAATACTTTTTGATAAATGGTGAATATGCATGGTCCTTACTGAAGTCTGGTGACTCTCCACATACACAGCACAGTTTGAAGTACAGCTTGGTCCTGGTGTGTGAAGCTGCAGTATCTGAACACACAAAGCTTCACCTCAGAAAAGAAGATTGGGTAATGTGTCTGTGTGAAAGAGGTGTCGGTGCAATGCCTTTGCCCAACTAAACACGACTGTGTCTTGTTCTCCATTTCTTGGCTTCCTGGCGACAGACATGCTGAGGTGGGGATGCTGCTGAGAAAGCAGGACACTTGTAGCAAAGCCTGTGATTCCAGCCCATGGCAGAGAAACGTACAGTCAGTTGGGTGGGAAACCCTGGTATTCCTGTTCTTGCCTCCTTATGTTTTCAGGTTATTTTAGTTAGTTGGTGGTTCCCTCAAAGGAAATACCTCACTGGAGTATGGGACAAGATAACATTTTTAGAAAGGAACCTGGACTAAACTCAGTTTCCCTTGGACACTGCTGCCTTCTGAGGGAGGGACTTCCTAGGCAATCAATATCTGAAGAACCACTATTGTGAGGAATACCTGCTTTTTTTTTATTATAAGCACAAAGGAAAAAAAAAAAAGGTATGACCTCTCAGAATTTGTTGTTGTGGCTTTTAATGCAGAGTTATTTCATGTGCTGGAATTAATGCTGAAGACCCTGGTATCACAGTTTATCTGTATAACACTGAAGACCACCTGAAGCTGATACAAACGGAAGAGAAGTATTGCCTCTGTAAATGGATATTTATTAAAGTTCAAAAATGTGGGAAAGTTGTCAGGGTTATTGAAAACAAATGATGAAGAATCTGTTTCCTCAGTTTGAAATAAATGTAGGCTCTTGGGTTTAGTTGGTTTTTGTCTGTATATTTTATTGCTTACCAGTTGTTGTGTTTATGTGATGATGAGCTCTCAGGCACGAAGTGATCATACTATAACACAGTGGTCCATAGTTGTAGGTACGATGGCTCTGTCTGCCTCGCTGAGAACTGTATGGATGTTTGTGGTGGCAAAAAACAGAGTCTTGGAATTATCACTTCTAAAAAGTGCATCCGTTTTCTTTGGGATTTTTTTTTCCCCATCTCAAATGTAGACAAAAGAGTAGTGGAAAGTAGGGGGTTAGATCCAGCAGCGCTTGGGGCGGGAGCGAGGCCTGGGTTTGGTTTTGGGAATGTAAGGAGTGGATTGGTTCTTCTGTGAACTGTTCTGTATGTCCCCAGTCACTTACACAAGAGAACGTGGACTAACTGGATACAGCAGAAATACAGATCATAAGATTATAACCTAAAATTACCTAAGAAAATATTCATTACCTTGACCTTTCAAAAATATCTAAGCCGGTGTTTTTGAAGAATAGTTAAGCTAACAATGGGCAGAGTAAGTGTTGAGTGTGTATCTTATACCCTACACTTCAAGGCGTGCTATTGGAGAATGATGGGTTCTCTTGAATCTGCAGCCTGGTAGACAATCCATTTAAAGGTAATCATAATATTGATAAATTGTCTCTGTGATTGTAGAGAACTTGATTTCATGACTCAATTGGTCTCTTCTCGTTCTGTCTTCACTGTTTTATTTCTTTGTGACAAGAGGTATATGCTTAGAAAACAGGACAGAAGTGCTCGCCTCCAAAAACAACCACCACAGAACTCAGAGAGAATTATGTGCAAACTTGAGTAACCAAGACATTTGGATGTAAAGAAATCTGAAATGACAGTAATAACCAGTATCACTGAAAAATTACAAATTATTTCAATTTAAGTGGTTTCATTTTTCTACACGCATTTTAAAGTCTGCCAGCATAGGCTGCTGACTTCATCTCGAATGCATTCTGCAGTCTTGACAGTTGTTGTGGATTTGTTAATACTAAATCAGTAATTGTTGGCTTTGAAGGGGGATCCAGCATCTTCAGCAAGAGCTTATTAAACTGTAAAATATGGATTGCCTTTACCCTAATGGCCTCTGAATCCTATTATCATCCCATTAGAGAGTGTGGGATTTTAGTAATTCTGTTGTTGTTTCCAGTGGGCAGCGAGTACAATGGGGAAGGGCAGGGGTTAATGCAATTCCTCTCCTCTAATAGTGTAACACTCAGTCCTTTATCATTCAATGGGAGTCTTTTCCTTAAGCCAGAGAGCACTTCAAGCAGACCCACCCCAAAAAACCAACAAAACCCCCTTGAGATTTCCTTCATTGTCTTCACTTTGTAAACAAACTAGAAACAAATAAGTTGATAAATAAGCAAATGCCAGGTAGGCTGCATTCTAGAAGGGTTTTCAGTTGCTGTCATTATGTCAAGAGGTATATTGAAATACCTCTTCAGTCAAGATCATTATATTTTTAATTATTTAATTGCATTGATACTGTAATATTCTGATTGGTTTCCAAAACCATGAAAGCACCTTACTCCTTTTTTTCATAAATGTACTATGTGAAAAGTAGAAACTGAAATGCAAAGCAAACAGGAGGAAAACAGGTGGTGTAAGTGGTGAGAGGGAAACTTTCATACATGGAATGGTAGTTTTGACGTGTATGAACTACCTCCAGAGATAATATATCTTACTTAGAGGAAAGATTTCTTAAAAGTTCACAGTAGGAGGAATGTGAAGCATTAATACTTATGAGTGTAGAAAAAATCATGTATAGAGGTGGTGTCTGCTTCCAGTGGTGAAAGAGACCCATATGTAACTTTTTCAGCACCTGATACGATTTTTTTTTTTTCCCCACGTGTGTTTCGTGGAGATTTGACAGTTAAATTCCAAATGCTGGAGGCAGCTTGCTTCTGATTTCTGAAGAGGATCAAAAAGGAGAAGATTTCAAACAAATATTGCAAGATAAGTTGAGAGAGACTCATCCATGTAACTTTTCAGATAAACAATATCTGATATACTGATGTGCATACCATATTGAGTTGGGATTAGTTTGATTCATGAAATGCTTCCAGCTAATAATTTTCTTTTTTAAAATAAAGACAAAAGGGATTATTATTCAAGGCAGTTACTTTACCATTATTTTTTTCATTTATTTAATAACTCAGAAAATTCTTGTAAGGATTGGAGTCTTCATAACTGTTTTTTCTTTGTTTTCTTCAGTGGTGGTGTTTGGTCCTACCATAGCGTTGACCATAAATACAACGGTTCGCTTTAATATGAATAGCTAGCATCTTGTGTGGGAGTAGTAAGGGCTGGAGAAGGAGCTGATAGAAAAGGAGTACTTTTGGTTAAAGCATAATCAGTAATAGTCATGTGAGTACCTTTTCCGTTCTACCTATATTTATTTATGCCTCCTGCATGTTTGATAAAAGAAACTAAGAAGGCAAAAGAGAGAGGTCTTTACAGAAGCACTTGAGATTGAGTGCTCTATAAATATTAATTAATGTTTGCAGTATTCCCTCAGTTACGTTTGTTGGGGCGTTGCAGTTGCTCCACACACGTGCTTCCTCACATGTGGGCAGGCACTTGGACCTGTTTTCTGTAACTAGCAATAGTCAGTCTTGGAGAAAAGGGATTGGGTAGTTCCTTGTCTTTCTGCATTCATTAGTTCCCAGAATGGAATATCACAACTGCTCAACCTTCCTATGCATGGTGGAAAGATAAAGCCTGAATTCATACGCTGTAAGAATTGCACCTAGATAAATCTGCTCACTTAAAATATAAAATCAGGAACCAGTAACCCGTTTCTTCATTGTGGAATAAATAGGTTGTCTTCTCTGTTATAAAAGTAGTGAAATTGAAATTCCTTACAGTATGTTATGCAAGTAGGTCAGTGTTATAACTGGAACCAAATCAAGTGATTTATCAGCAAACTCTTTTCCCTGTTGAAACCACCCTCTTCGTGGTTTATATTGGGCAGAGACCACATGTCTCAGTAGGTCAAGTCTGGTTTTGTTAAGTGCTGAACAAATATGTGGGAAGGTATGACCTATGCATTGTTGAGTTAATAATCTAATTACAGCCTACTTACATGAAGATGTAGTATATGAATATTTTTAGGGTTTTCTTCTTGCTTATGAGCAATTTGAAATAAAAGGTTACTAACAGAAGTGTGCTTACTTGAGAAAATGAATTTGTTCTACTGAATCTCAGAATGAATCTTTGTTCTAATCAGTAGGACCTAGATGATAATGATAGAATGAGGAAGTATATATTACATTTCTTTATTTGAATTTTGTATTTCAGAATTTTGCTACGTCCTTTTAGAACATACTTAGTAGAACTTAAATTCAGTAGCAGTACTAGTACAGTACTAATTAATTTGTATACTCTCAAGTATACAAATGATGGAGGTCAATAAGCAAGGGTTGGCAATACAGGTGGTGCAAGAAAAAATCATTTGCATGACAATTGTAATGAAGGGCAATGTTACAGGACTGTTAGGCCCACTTTTGTGTGAACAAAGGAGATGTGTGTGAAGACGGTGACAAGAGTAAGGAGGGTTTGATTCTGCATTGTGCAGGTGCAAAGCAGAGTGCATGTACAAGAGAATAAGTGGAGTGAAACATGACTGTTTAAAGACTACATTTTTTCATGGCTGTAGTGACCAGTAAAGACATGAATTATCTAACTGCTGTTTCCTTTGGACCCTTTAGCCTTACTCGGTTTGGTTAATGATCTTTTGTGCATCTAACAGAGTGGTTCAGCCACTATGGTCACTTGTGGTGTATCAGTAGATTCATACAGCTTGGTTACTTATAGAACCAAGTTTCATTTTGAAAATCTTATTTTGCAGAATCATAGAATAGTTTGTGTTGGAAGGGACCTTTAAAGGTCATCTAGTCCAATCCACCTGCAATGGGCAGGAACATCTTCAGCTAGACCAGGCTGCTCAGAGCCTGGTCCAACCTGACCTTGAATGTTTCCAGGGATGGGGAATCTACCACCTCTCTGGACAACCTGTTCCAGTGTTTCACTAACCTCATTGTAAAAAAAATTCTTCCTTATGTCTAGTCTAAATCTACTCTCTTTCAGTTTAAAATTATTATCTTTTGTCCTATTGCAACAGGCCCTGCTGAAGTTTATCCCCATCTTTCTAATATGCCCCCTTAGGTACTGAAAGGCAGCAATAAGGTCTTCTTGGAGCTTTCTCCAGGCTGAACAGCACCAGCTCTCTCAGCCTGTCATAGGAGAGAGGCTGCAGCCCTCTGATCATTTTTGTTGCCACCTCTGGACTCGCTCCAACAGGTCCGTGTCCTCCTTATGTTGGGGGCCCCAGAGGTGGATACAGTACTCCAGGTGGGGTCTCGCCAGAGCAGAGTAGAGGGGCAGAATCACCTCCCTTGACCTGCTGGCCATGCTGCTTGTGATGTAGCCCAGGATACAGTTGGCTTTCTAGGCTGTGAACACATGCTGCCAGCTCATATAGAGCTACTCGTCAATTAAGACCCCCAAGTCCTTCTCCTCAGTGCTGATCTCAATCCCTTCATTCCCCAGCCTGTATTGATACCAGGGGTTGCTCTGAACCACATGCAGGTCTTTGCACTTGGCCTCGTTGAACCTTATGAGGTTTACACAGGCCCACTTCTTGAACTTGACCAGGTCCCTCTTGATGGCATCCTGTCCCACAGGCGTGTCAACTGCACCACTCAGCTTGGTGTCATCAGCAAACTTGCTGAGGGTGCTCTTGCTCCCACTATGTCATTTATAAAGATACTAAACAGTGCTGGTCCTAATATGAACCCCTGAGGGACAGCACTTGTCACCAGTCTCCATCTGGACATTGAGTCATTGATCACTCCCCTCTAGATGTGACCATCTAATGAATCCCTTATCCACTGAATGGTCCAGCCATCCAATCCACATCTCTCCAATTTAGAGAGAAGGATGTTGTGGAGGACTGTGTGAAATGCCTTAAATCATAGTGGGCTGTGTTTTGTAGTGCTACAGCTTTTTGGGAATATAGTTAGTAGAAGGCCTTTTACAGGAGTCGTATCATTACAACTTTTTTGTTTCAAACTTACACTACTATATTTTTGTTCATACGCTTCTAAACTGCTCTTTTAGAATATACTGTAAAGTGCTGGTGGCATGGGTTTATGTTTCGGGGGGTTTGTTGGGTTTTTTTCAAATGTGAGTTTTATTTTACATTTAAGTACATTGTGATTAAATTTAAACTTTTTTTAAAAAAAGTTTTAAAACAATTACTTTTCTTCAGTTTGCTTTTTGCATTGGAAAGCTGACCTTGTACATTAAGTAGTTACATTAATCTGCCATCAAGATGATATTGTTTAAACATTTGACGTATGCCAGAGAGGTGGAAGGAGAAAAAACAAGCAAATAAAAGGTTTGTGCCAAAGAGCTGCATTTTATATTGACAAGCAACATTGGTCTCTTATCCCAAATGTAATTATAGGAGAGCCAAACCTAATAAAGTATGCAGTATTTTCATTTTAATCTGTAAAACAAAAATGCAATGCTTGGGGGAAACACTCAGAGTAGGTGGAAGTAGCTAAACATAGAGGTAAAGAACTGCAAAGTCATAAATGAAATCACTTTCATGCAGATTTAGTGGTCCATTGTTAAACCCTGGGCTAATAACTTAGGAGAAAGAGTTTAGTCTAATTTCCATAACGTAGTAAAGTAGTGTATCTAACAACTGAAGATCATTGATTCTACTCAGTAATTGTTCTTTTGAAATTTGGTCCTCTCCAGACTCAGTAGCACTTTTATTTTACTCGAACTCAGCTCAAAAGGAAAATTGAAGTCTAAAAAAGTAGCTTAGTCCTTTCAAATCAAAATAAATTTTGACTGTCAGAAGGAGCTTTCTACAGCTAACGTTATTTTTCTGTATACTTCAGTTACTAAATATTTCTTTAATTCAAATGGCAAAAATTGTCTTTCCACATATGGTTTCAGTGATTTGGGTTTGGATGAAGAATGGAGAACTAAAATGCATGAATGCTATGCACAGAGGTCTGTAACCTGCAGCACCCATTTATATTTAAAGAGGTGGATTATGCCCTGTTGTGTGTACATGGTTGAGTAATTTTGGCTGCGTAGGACACTTAAGCTAAGCAAGATGATCTGTTCTTGTCTGGATCACAGGTTTAGTCTTGGTCACATCTGAAATAACTTCCTTGGAAAAATTAACTTGGCAAGGATAGAGCCTCGTTACGGGAAGGCAAGTAACCTGAAAGGTTGAGCTTAATATCTTAAAATAACCGTAAATTAATTAATTCTTTCTTGCAATTTTCTGATACTGGCATACCACATGAGGGAAAAGCCAAGAAGCTAATTGAGTCAGGATTAGCTTTGTTCTAACTGTAATCCAGCAGATAGTTCTGTTATTTTTCAGAGAACGTCTGGGAAGCAGCTGTGGGGAGGCCCGGCGGTTTGAAAGGCGTCCCCCTCCCCTGCCATCGCCCCGCTGCGGGGGCACACGCGTCCGCTGAAGAGTCTGACCTGAAAAGTTCAAGAGAGATCTTCTTCTAGGAATGTTTGTTGGAAATGCGTAGGTTTTGAGGGCAGAAAATAACCCATCCATGTATAATTCTAATATTAAATAGGAAGTGGTGATTAGTTCTTGAGATGTTTTTGTGTGATGCTGACCAGCTATGCTTCCTTTCACAGTCATGTGTGAATTGTAGTCCTGCTGATTTAAAGTTAATGAAATCAGATGATTGGACCTTTTAGATAATTAGAGCTTTCATGGCAAAGGACGACAGTCTCTGTTCATATTTTTCCTTCTCAAACTCCAGTAATTTTCATCAGAGTATCACTGTTTTTGTTGTTAGGGGAACTTTAGGATTGTTGTCTTTACCAGCCTTATTTATCCCAAGTGCAACCTGTATTCCTTGCTAAAATGTTCCTGTGAGCTTGCATAAGCACTGAGCCTTTTCCAGCCTCACCAGTGGAATTGTTATTACTCATGACGATCTGAATTAATTATACGTGAAATGCGA
Source organism: Gallinago undulata (assembly GCA_026546715.1). Lineage (NCBI taxonomy): Eukaryota > Metazoa > Chordata > Aves > Charadriiformes > Scolopacidae > Gallinago > Gallinago undulata. The sequence goes on along the minus strand of JAOTQQ010000052.1, from coordinate 34,054,824 downwards.
TATCCTTTTTGCAACGTAGGAATGCTGTCTCTGCAGTCCTAGCGTTGTATTTCAAATCCATACTGAAGTGCAGGTTTTGTACAAAGTGTTTGTGATACCTGTATATGAAACTAGAGCCATCCAGGTGTCAGTAATTTAGTGTGCTAGCACACGTGGAGGGGTTTTTTAATACTTATTCCTTCTCTGCCCGCTGATGAACCTTTCATCTACATTAACAAAAAGGCTATCTGCATCAGAATGTCTGCTTTTGGAATTGAAACATTGAGTTTAATTTGTGAATGAATTTGTACCCTGGTAGCTCCAGCACTTGTGACAGACGCAAATGACATTGGCTGAAGCACGTATCTGACTCGAATTGAAGATCTGAATATCCTAGACACTTCTGACTGTAAAAACCAGGCGTTGCATATGGCCTTTGTACGCTCTGCCAGCGCTGTGACCATCAGAACGCAAGAAGTGGCAGAGTCGCTGTGTTGGTTCCCCCACTCTCCACTGTCATCTTTCTCCTTGCTCCCCCAAAACATATCTTAAGCAGAAATACTGCTGCAAGTAATATATCATTGTAAAACGAGATTCTAATATGTTCCATTTTCTTCCTTAAGAAAAATGTCAAGTTTATATTAACCACTTGCAAAATTATTCTGTGGGTATATGGAAAGAGTGGCACATGCAAATTAGAAACCAGATGTATAAAATGAGAATTGACGTAATTGGCATTTTCTTTTCACGTTGAAGACTCCTAATGCAGAGTGATTATCCCACTCAGCACTATATGGACTTAAATCCCTCTTTGGTTGTTTGCAATATAGCATTTTCATTCTTCATTGAAATTTTGCATGCATCTTTCAACTAGTACAGAATTAGTTTGTCCTTCTGCGTGTGTAGGCACGGGGATAATATAGAGCCTATTTTCCCTCTCTGTCCTGTTTGCTGACGACAAAAGAACATGATGTATCAGTGGCTGGTTTGATACCGTAAAAAGGAAGACCTGCAGTTGTGCTGGCAGTACAGTAAATTTGAGGGGAAGGTGTTCTTTTGTTTATTATCTTGACCTGCGTGGTTTAGTAGCAGTTTCTTCTGGTGTGTGTTGTCACTGCTGTGTGTGGTACCTGGCCCTCAGGAGATGTCCCCCTGCTGCAGTGGCTTCTTACAGGCTCAGTTAAAAGTTCAGAGCAATCACTGCACTCCATTTCCTCTTCATTTGTATTGCTGCCAGGTTTCGTGGGATTGTATCCTGTGTTACATTAGTGATGTAATCCTGATAAAAGGTATCTGTTGTGTCCTTGATGTGGTTTAGGAAAGGGGAGGGGGAAGAAAAAAAGGGAAAAAGCAAACAAAACCAAACCCCAAAGATGGGCATTTGATCGCTGGGCAGCAGAACTCCTGGTTTCTGATTGTTTTGGTTGTAGAAAAGCTTCACCTCCTGAATCTAACATCTAAAGGGATCTGAAGAACTCCAAATATTTTTTTGTTGTTGTCAGACTTCGTTTCACGTGGGTAGTTTTTCTTTCCTCCAATGCTTTGGCAACATTTTCCCACATATCCAGCTACTAACTGTAGGACTTTGCTTTTTGTGTGTGTAAGTAAAGTGGATTTCACTGTGAAGTAGTAAACTCATTAGCCATTTTGCTTGCCAGTTGAGGAAAGTGTATGCCTTTAAGTTTGGGGTTTTTTTTATTCAACTTCTTTAGCATCAAATTAGCAAAAATAAAAGGTATATTAAAATCATTAGAGAGAGTTCGTTCCTGCTTTTACATGAGCTCAGTTTTCTCCTGTGCTAAGTCTCCTGAGATCTGTAGACAGTCAGTGCCAAGATAACATTGGCACCATTTTCTTATTGCCATGGTGATCTTCAGCTCTGCTGAATACTCAAGGGAGACTATGGTATTTTAAAGCAAGTAGAATTTTGGTAATTAAAAAGGCTGGAAGGAATAATCTTTCTAAATTTTGCCAGCTTGGGTAAATAAGGATAATGAATTATGTCTGAATAGGAAAGTTATTAGTCTGCTTTACTTGATCAGTAGAGAATAATAGTCAGCTAAAAAGACACTGGGAGTCGGGCAGGGGGCAGGCAGTGTGTCCCCTGTGCCATCAGCATTCGGGGTCTGAGCCGAGATCTCCAGCGATGTCCCCCCCCGAGCGGTGGGGAGTGGCCGTGGGGGCTCCTGGGGACGCCAATGCCATCGTGGGAGGGTGGGTGGCGAGAGAGGGGGCTGCCACCCTGCTCCTCTGCCCGCTGTGCCAGGAGCCCAGGGCAGCCACGCAGTCTGGAGGATTTTCCAAATAAGACTGTTGCTTGAAAGTTGTGACTCCTCCTTTTGCGTGCTGTTTTATCAGACACACGTTTTGCGTGTTCCTGAAGGCAGGAGGGGTTGCACTCCCCATCGTTGTCTCCGGTGGCCTCGTTTCCCGCTCGGCATGGTTACGGTGGGACTCGGCACCCGGGGCTGTTCTCTGGAGTTCTCAGATATTCCCCCCACTTGGGGTTGTTTTTCTCGGTCTCCTTTCTCTTTTATGACCTTTTCAAGCATAATGATCAGTGCACAAAGGCAGTGCAAAGCGTGCTGGCAGGAAGGATAGTGGGACACCTGCTATGCTAATATGGGGGGGGGGGGGTGTGTGTCTAAAAAAAAAATGTTTCAAAATCTTTGTACTCACATGATTTCAACCCATTATTTCAGGTCAGATTTAGCCCTTCAGACATAGTAGCTATTTTTGCAAAGCTGTGAATTATCTTTAATGTTTGCGTAAATGATGCTTTGGGCAAACAAATGAACATCTAAGTGAAACTGATTTGTTTTGTGTTAAACTTCTTGGATAGTTTGTAAAAAAAAAAAAAAAAAAAAAAAGACATGATTGTGTCAGTTCTTTTTGCATCTATCCGTATGCGTTTGCTCATAGTTATCTGCTAATACTGCTTGAGATTTGGGGGCAGAGGGGCATTTTTAAAAACTTCTTCCATAATGTATGAAATTTAAGTGTGTTAAGTTGCAACGCAGAAAAAAAAAAGCATTCTCCATTGTACAGTTTAATCACGTCACAGCTGAAACACCTCTGTTAGACTTATTAAGAGTTAAGAGATCTCAGTCTATTTGGTATGTTTGAAACCAATTTCCTTATCAGGCCAAACTCTAAGGCTTGTTGAAGCAGAGCTCCCACTGCCCTGGTAACTTCAGAAATGTATAAATTTCCCGTAACTTCCAAATGGGACGGGTGTGCTTACCGTAATTCATAGCAGTTTGCTTAAAAACTTTCGGTGATCCCAACTGGAGTGGTGCACCCAGACTCCTTAGAAGGAAATCCCTTTCTGAGCGTGTGAACATAGAGCCGTGGTTGAGCAAGTCCTTGCTGGGACCAGTCTTCAGATAACCCTTGTGTCTCTCCTCTCTGCAGTTCCATATTGATACTGCGAGGTAGATTGTGAAGAAAAGAGATTTGAAAGGTTTGGGATTAAACAGGAGATTTGTGTTTGGTGTCAAATGGTTTGGTGTCACTGTCTCCCTTTTCTGTATGTGTCAATAAAAACAACCGTGTTCGGGGGATAGACTTACTACTTCCTTCAGTCATCTTACTATTGGAGCTATGGAGCAGCACCGCTACTGTGGAAGCAAAGGTTTGGCAGCTTTGTGTGTCTCCAGCACAGTCAGCTGATGCAGAAAAACACTGCCTTTCTGGGGGGAATAGAAAGCAGGTGTTGTGCATGTGTCCGTACACCCACCCTTATCCCCCAGTTCAGCTGTAATCCTCCTGATTCGCCTTGGACGCTCCTGCCTCCTCCTCTTCTGTGCCAATATGTGTAACAACACAATTTCACTTTTGGAGAGGGAGGTGGATTTGGACAGCTCTGTATCAATTCCTGAGGACACAGAGTAACTTTCCCCAAATGGTTCAGTCTCTAATTAGTGGGCGCAGAGCCTTGCCAAGAAATGCGTTTCTGGCAGAGCTCCACTTTCACGGGGTGGGTCGGGATTTTCCTGATCGTTATTGCTGTACTTCATATGTGATTGATTTTGTTCAACTGGATGTAATCCTCTGGTTTCTTTTTTTCGTATTAGTGTAAGGGAAATTAATCTTTGGTTGGGTAATCTTTTAGTATTTTTTAGTTTTGTGGGTTTGGGGGTGTTTGGTTTTGTTTTTTTTTTTTTTTAATGTATTTTAAAATGTTTTCATGAAAGCAGCCATTTAGGTAGATTAGAAGCATCCCAGCTTCTCTAGTTATTTTATTACTTTTTTATAATTTAAAGACCATAGTATAACCATTCTCTAAATTTACCTTCCTTTAAAAAGGATAAACCTGTTACTTAGCTGGCTGTGAGCAAAGATTTTACAGTAAATAAACAAGCAAAAGTCTCTGTCTGGTTATTTTTAGCTTAACTATACTTCTTTTCTTCTTATTTGAGTTCGAGATGAGATGAGAACTGCAAATAGCCTAAATTAGTCTGTAGCATTTATGTCTTGTTAAGTTTCCTGCTTTGGAAAATATGCAGGAAAATGATTATACGTGGTATTCATCTAGAGGCTGATGAGTTTGTTATAATTATGAAGGTAGATGTAATGAGACGAAAACATATCTTTCTTTAGGCTCTCTGAGGAATTCCTTCTCTCCTTATTGCTGTTGGGTTAACTGTTTTCTAACCAGAGGGTTCTTCACCGTTCTCTTCTGATATTTTGGGGAGTTTCCTCAATTACTGTGTAAGAGATTGATTGGCAGCTCTGGTATTAGCATTTATAGGTGATAACTAATTAAATTCTACATGCGCATGGGTGGATAATAAAGACCCCTTCGCATCTCATTTATTAAGACAAATCTCCAGTGTAATTATCATTTTATCATTATTTAGCGTACTTAATAACTCTTTGTCTGTTGAGTAATTTCCTAGTTACTTCTAAGGCATAGACTGAACCGAGATATATCTCAACTCTTCATCTTGTACAAAGTTACAATTCAGTATTTTTAGGTTGGGTTATGCTTACAGTCATCTTTCAGAAAGTAAATTTTTGTTGTTTCTGATAGAAGTTTTTCAAATTATTTAATAACGCCTAGAATTTCTCCAAATATTTCATAGGCAGTATGAAGAGTTTAGCTGAGGAAACTGGAAAGTATACATGTGTTCAATTTGTCACTTCTTATCCGGGGAATAGGGTTAGCCAGGAATCTGTGAGAACAAGCCCATGAATATTTACTGTTTGATAAGGAAGGCTGAAAGAGTTTCCTTGATATTGGTGTAAGAGCAGATTAGAAAATGCTCTTTTTCTTGGTTTGATGATATTTTTTGTTTGTGTGGTAACATATATTTGGTTTTTAAAGCTCCCACATTCTTTATTACTTCTCTGTGTGATTAGGTATTAATTTTACTGATTGATATTGTATGCAGCCGTGAATGCTAATTTCTTTTAGGATTGTCCTCAAGTACAATATCAAAGTTTGACTTTCAGCATTTGAAGTGCTGCTGTTCTTTCTCCAAAGTCCTCCCTTCCTTCTGTTTGTATGGTTTCTTCAGTGTGCATTTATTTACATGTTATTAATGAGTATGTTTATATACAGTTGTCCAAATGTAATCTGTGCAAGTGCTTGTGTTTGAGAACTGGCTGTGATACCCTTAATCTAACATGAGGAGAGATCTGGAGAGCTTAAACTGAGACCGGCAAAAGCTTTCCATCGTTGTGGGTGATCACCTTGAAAAGTTTTTCTGATAGAGTTTGCACATGTGTATTTTTTTATGAATTACAGAGATGTACATACACAGTCACACCTACACCCAGAACGCACGGTGTCATTAATTGTTGCTGCAGTTCCCACCTGTCCGTGGTTTTGTTTTCCTGGTTTCAGTTTTTTCCCCATGCTGCTTCTCAGGTCTTTTCATTCGCTTTCTTATTTTTTGTTTTCTGGGCACCCACAACTTAAAGTACAGATACTCTTCCTTTCTGTCCCATGCCTATTGTTACTGTGGTTTCACAAAGGTTTGGGTAACTTTTATGCGGTGATACCATTTCTAAAGGAACACAGAGCCTGGGGATATCTTTCTGCTATTCTTTTGTACATCTCTACTGTAACCTGTACAAGAGGTAATTTTTGGAGTCTCATACATTTACTATTTTGGTATCAACTTCTATAACAGCAGAAGTTTCACCCATGGTTGCAGGATGAATCTCTTTGTCTGATATGGAGTATTCAAGATTTCAATGGAAAAAAACAGCACGAGTTCTTCCTTCACAAGAAATTGTATTTTCCTTTAACTGTCTTCCCAGGTGCTGCTGTCACACATTTCTGAAGATTCCCAGAAATTTGACCTAGAATAGAATGTTTTTGACACTTACCTGTGTAGATATGTAATCATTATTTACCTTCTATGCTTTTAGTAATGCCAAATCACAGTTTGCAGCCAAACATAGGGCTTCTGGCCCAGAAGTCATATTTCTATTTTTTTGCAGCAAGTTGAGATTGCTGCCTGATCCAAATATTTATTAAAGAACTGGTTGGAAGGAAAGCAGGAGACCTTTAAAGAGAGACTAGTCAAATGTCCTGATAGGTTTTTAGCACGTTTCCTATGAGACCGCCATTCTTTGTCTAGATCAGTGCCTCCCTTTTTCGGTTTCTGAGCTTTCCAACACCTTTCTCCCTAATCCTTGAGTTTCTCTCAATGTGAAGTGATGATGTGCTGCAGAGAAAGGGAGAGAGTCATTTTTCTGTGGTCACTCAGAGTAAGTGCACGTTGGCTTTACAGTCCACTCAAGTTAGAGAGAATGGGTTTACACCAGGTGAAGGTTTTATCAACCAGCTCGGTGGTGCTCGGGGTGGGATGCGAGCAGGAGCCTTGGGAGTGACTTTGTGGTGGTAGAGTTTTTCTCAGCCGATGTCGGTTGATCTGGGGCTCGGGAGGAACGTGCGGCAAAAGAAGATGTAGCGCCAGCGTTTGTGAACCAGACTCTCTTTAGTTCATCTTTGCGATCCTTGAAAACAAAAATAATTGCCAATAGGGTTGGAGTGGATGTAGCTGTGAGAGAAACTTTGTGTGGGGCTGCCCACGCCATCCCGGTGTTTGTAGTAGTTTGTAGTTTGTGTGGTTTGGCTTATCTTATTTTCTCTTATTATAGCTACTTTCTGCCTATGTGTTTTATGGGGTTTTTACCTTGAATTATATTTTTCTTAGAGGCTTTGATTTTTTTTGTCAGTAAATACTCGAGATTTAGAATGGAGTGATAGGCAAGTGTTGTGTGTGCACACACTGATGTTTTCTGCTTCATGGACAAACTCGTATTACCTTGCTGTAAGTGAGAGGGATGATATGACTTAACTATTACATTCTGGGTTGATATGTGAAAGACTTTTTTTCAATATGCTGTTACTTCACAAATGCTTTTGGTATAATTTTGCTCACACATTTTGCAATCAGGTCACTGAAGACCAGGTTTTTATGGAAGTGACTACATATATAGATAACTTGTTTTATGAAATGTATAAACATCTAAATCTCATTGGTGTGTTTATATTTTTGAGTGTTGGCACAACAAAAAATGGAAAAAATGTTTTAAAAAAAGAAGCATACTTAAGAATTGAAGGCTACTGTACTACAAGAAAAGCTTGTAATATTCTCCAAGATGACAATTAGTGCAGAAAGTTACCCAGTCTCTTCATCTCGGGGAGCAGAGAGTAAAGGTTCTGCTTTTCTCAATATCTGTATCTTTTGTTTTCAGAGACTTCAGTTTACTCAACATTTCATGACAATATGCAGATATATTTTGTATATTTGTCACTTTGATCTTTTAATCATTGTTCCATATTGTGTTGTCTTTGTATTTTAAGGTGTTCTGGTGGCAAAAGTCCTTAGATTGTTAAATGATTCTTAAATTAAGTCTGTCTTGTGAGAACCTGTCAAGAAGAGATTTACAATAAGTCTGCACTTCTGAAACTCCAAATTTGTGTATTTAGTTACCTCTGCAACTTTGGCTTCAACGTGCTTTTGTTTTTATGTTCTAATTTAGCATGTGATAACAAGGACATCTTGCAAGAAGTTTTAGGCCTGCTTAAAATAAACTAAATGCCGCGAAGCCCAGGTCATTCACGTGGCCAGTAAAGATGAAAATTTCATTGGAGAGTCCTCCTGTCCCTGCCAAAGTGACCTTGGTTGGTGGAAAGATGACAGAGTGCTTTCCTGGCCGTGCCTGACAGCAGTGCGATAGCGGCACATTTGACAAATCGCTCGCATTAAAATGGGGGGCACTTTCGGCAGCGCCGGCGTCCCTATCCATCAGTCCTGATTACTACACAAACGTCAGCCCTGGCACAGAGCACATTTGTCAGAGGGAGTAAAAAGCAGTTGTTAGTAAGAGCACTACCTGTCATACTAATGGACTGAAGCTCACCACGGGCTGGCTCGCAGGAGCCAGCGGATTTGCAAAACGGCTTGACCAGTAGTTTGAGAAAAGGCTTTCTGTTTGTGGAGGGCGACGGCATAATTAAACAGGGAGAACGACGAACTTTGGATCTGCATGATTGAAAAGTTTCTGGAGTGCTTTGGCTACCTGGCGCGTGTTTGAGAGACTGTATTCTATAGAATGTTTAATGCAGTAGGGAATCAAAATGCATACTGTACAAATTCTGCCTAGTTCAGGTGTTTTGTGGGGTTGGTTTTTTTATGTCAGTGGAGCAACTAGATAATAGGAATTGATTCAAAAATTCAAGTAATTGAAGGCTTGGATAGGGATTGATATTTTTAGTCATAAATACTTATTCTTGTGTCTTTCATCCATCTTTGACAATTGTATATGCGTGTCCAACCAGTGTAAAGTTAGAAACTTCATCATAAAAGAAAGATTTCTTTATCCTAAAAGACAAAATTAATATCGAACTGGTTTATTTCTTTGGAAAATACATCTACTTTAACCTATACTGCTTGTTTAATTTTGTGAAGAAAGATGTTTTGAGTAGTTATTTACATAATTCAACTAAAGCAGCCCACACTGCTTCATTTTTTGCTTTTAGTCTTCAAAAACTAAGTTATCCTTCTGCAACACATGTAGAATAAACCTCAGCAAAAGCAAATGCTTGTAAACCTGAACCCCATCCAGTATAGTGGATACATCAAACTTCAGGTGCAGACTGAGGGAGATAGTACATCCATTTCTCTCTGTAAGAGCAGAAACATCAGTAAGTAGCAGCAGATTTCCTGAAAATTTCTTCTGTCTTATAAAGTAGAACAATTTTCTGTGGTTGGCTTTTATTTGGATTTACTATTCTGTATAATTCATAAAGGGTTAAGCCCCTGAAGATTTCTGTATCATATCACAAAATATCAGAAAGATCATTTTGTAGTAAATTAAAGCACTGTAAATAGTGGGGGTTTATACTGACCAACTGATTTTGTCCTTGTTGAAGAGAGTAGGACTATCCCGTAACTAAACAGCAGAACTCTCCTATGACTTCTATATTGTAAAACTGCCATTCCTCAGAGCTTATTAGATGATACAGAATTATTCTTCTTTTCACGCACTCATTAATCAGTATTCAGTGGATAATAGATTTAATAAACCTCCCAGTAATTATTCCAGAAAGAGTGAGTTAGGTTCAAATATGTTTACATTTGAACTGTTTGTGGGGTTTTGGGGAATCGGTACTTTATATTTTTGTTAATGCCAGTGGTGTTTTCAGCACTGCTTTTTCTGTAGAAGAATTTCTACTTCAGGTTTCAAGCCTTTCATCTAGAGTTGAAAAAGAATGCAAAATATGTGACAGAGAGTACCTTGCAGTGAATGAATAATATTGCAACTAAGAAATCTTAAAAGCCATCAATTGCTAATTTATTTGCCCATGTGGAGTTCTTGTGATCTTTTTGTTGTTTTTTGGGGTTTTTTTTCAGAAGTTTCACCTCACAGTGGTCCTACCTTAATTACTGCCAATTTAAGCACAAAGCCTTGTTCCAAGCAGTGTAGATGCTAACAAAAAGTTAGCCTGGGGCAAAGCTGCATTTGATTTATTTTTTTTCACTTGCACATGGGTTCTTGTGGGGGAGACTTTCTTGGGTATTAATTTTCAATTTGTGGATGGTTAAACTTGCTCATCTGGAAAGAGAAAAATAAAATTCATCTGAAATGGGAAAGACTTCAGTATTTTTGTGGGTCTCTCTGGGATAGTTTTGACTTTGTGTTGTGGATTACAAGCTCAGTATACATAGTATAATTATATACATTGGTCCAGACTGACATTTTTGAATGAGCATTCACACCTCATTAGTTGTTGTGTATGTTCTCCATTTTGAGTTTAATCTTCTTGTCTGCTAAATGGAAATTACCAGTTTCTTACATTTCACAATAAACTGGGCAATCCCTTGCCCTTCCGCCAGTACTTTAAATTATATTTAAAGTATTTGATGCAGCACAGTGTTTGCTACCAAGTCGAAAAACTGGGGAGGTGAGCTTGAAATGTGGGTATTCTTCTTTGGGATCTCTGTTTAAACAAAACCAAAATTAACATTAGTATTACATCAGTATTAGTATTACATCAGCGTTAGTAATACATCAGATGACCTGGGCATGTCATTGCTTTATTGCTTTATAACCTTCCTGCTTTGAGAAGTATGAGCATTTTTATTTTCACTGTCTTAAATTAAGAATGGATTACTAGTATCAAATCTTCTCTTAAAAAAAAGTAACTGCAGTGTGTTTGGAAATGTAACTCTCTGGTTTTATTTCCTGAGATTCCATTGGAAGCTGGTGCTGTAAGCCTTTCTTACATCTGCCAATGTGTGGTAGTAATTCTGTACCCAAACCTCCAAACAGCTTTTTTGTGCATTTGTTTTGCTAGAAAGAGCCCGTTAAAATTAGATCTTACTGGTGAAAAGTGATTACTTAAGATTATTTTGAGCCTGTGAAATTAAGTGAAAAATTACCTAGATATTATGTATTTCTCTTTATTACACCCCGGTATGCATGAAAATGGCGATTTCTGCGCTTGTGTGTTTCTAAAACAGTGGCTTGAGAAGATAAACATTCTCTCCATTCTCATGGCTTCATTGCTCTGCCCTTCTCTTGTGTCCTCCTGAGCAGCTGCGGGCTCCTGTCTCTGTGTTTGCATGCCCAAAGGTGGCCATGTTTAGCTCACCAGGCTTCATAAAGAATGTCTCTAACCTTTATTTATTTATTGTTGAAATTTGTGCGTAACCAAGAGCGTAGAATGTTCACTAAGCTAATCGCAGTCTGCAGTTAGCTTTGTGATTTGATCTTTTCCCAAAACAGAGTGAAAGTCAGGTTGCTTTTAGATTTTCTAGGAAACGGAAATCTCCATAACGTTTCTTTGCCCCAAACACACCAGTTTGGATAGGAAACAAAATTCCCAACAGTTTCATGACTTCTTAGCATGATCCTGAGCAGTCAGGTTCTCGGATCAGCCGGTGCCTTAGATAAGGTGGAGTTTGAAACCTGTAGGCATTTTCTGGAATTTTCTTCTCTTACGGCAGCGCGGAACAACCTGTAGGGCAGACCCTGGCAGACTGTCACCGAACCCGCTGGAAACCATGAACGGCAACAGCTGCGTTTTCCAGCGAACTCTGATCTTCACCAGTGAACTCCCCTAACAGTATTTGTACTGCATCCCGCTGTTATTGGCATACAGTCACGAGGATATATGAGGACGGGCTACCTTAATGATTGTTCTGTGGGCTGTTAAAGGAGCCCTGAGCTTTATAGATTATAGCATCATTATGTCTCAGAAGTTAATAATGGAGGGGTGTGGTCAATAGACCATTTAAAACGCTTTTAAAGTAAGCTCACTGGTGCTGCAAGGAAACACCATGATGGTCTACACTTGGAATTTTGTTAATGTCAAGTATTCGTATGGCAGAATAGGAAGAGAGCGGTGTGAAACCAGTAAAGGGGAACACTGAAAAATAGTAGGATACTTCGAACTTTTCTGCTACGGTAACGGGAGGGATCTTTTCAGGTACCAACCTTTGTGTTCATGAAGTTGTACTTCATCTGATTGTTGAATATTCCAAAGTATTTTGTTTATATGTAGTTTATGGATATCGTTACCCGCCAGTTTTGCATGTGCTTGATGGATTTGCATACTCTTCAGAGAATGCAAATAGGATCATCCGTTTGCACATGGTTTATACGGGTAAATGTGTTCTTTCATTAAAATTCTGTCTCTTCCCAACCAGCGAGAGTGTGCTAAAACGTGAGAGACTGTTCATTCAGCTGTCAAAACTGGAGAATTAGGCCTTAGCTGATCTTCCTTACTCTCGATCCATACAAGTGTCTGCTTTTTCAGACTTTTCTATTTATATTAAAATTTCAAGGAGACAGGAATGTATTGAGTGGGTCAGAGTTCACTGCTAAAAATCAATATTTTGTAGAGGACAAGCCCTTTATTCAATACACTGTGTTTGGAACAAACATTAGTAGAATCATAAAAATTTGCACACTTGTGTTTGTACATGGCTTTGATTTTTCCTTGAAAGGAAGGTCCCTTGCTTGAAGGTCTCATTATTTAGTTTGGAAAATTCACTTGTCCTTTACCTTGGTGGTGTAATAGGCTACCTGAAAATAGCGAAATAATAGTCTCTGTAACTGCATGAATTCAACTTCTCTTTAGGTTTTGGTGAAAAATACTGCTTCCTTATATACGCAATTTCATGCTGTGTTCCAAATATTCCGTATAGGACTATTAAAGCTGATAGAGAAAATTCATGAGACATTCCAACCAAGTAGTATTATCTCTATTTACATGCTTGTTCTTAGTCACATTATATTAGTTTGCCATTTCTTCCAACACTGTAAGTTTATACTTTATGAACACAGGGAGTTAAGGAGGTTGATTATGCTTTCTTTTTCCTGTACGGGCTGACCTACCTGATTAAATAAATGTAAGGTATTACTTCAATGGGGCAAAAAAAAACAACAATACCTTTATCTCTATTTTTAAATGTATATGTATGAATAAGTTTATACTGATAGATAAATGTTAGGTATTACTTCAAGGGGGTAAAAAAAAACCAACAAAACTTTATTTATCTGTATTTTTAAATGTATGTGTATGAAGGAGTTTTGTCAATAAATTTAAGATTTGGTGACAAATCTGCTCTATTTTATACTTCTGCTATTCAAGCTTTATAATACATTTTGTTTTAAAAGGGGTAGGCAAAGAGATCTTCAGATGTGACAATTGCTTAAAGTGGTGTTTGCAGTGATGGAAAAGACAGTTCCCCAAGGAAGGAAAACCAGCCTTACAGTTATTTTATTCTCTTTATGTACACGTCTGAACAGCTGGAGAGGAGCTTGAGTTGGGAATCATCACTTCTGTTGATGATTGTTTTGTCTTTTATTTGTCTCTGTCTATATTTTGAAACTGCTGCTAACTTGCCAGTATTTTTGTTACATTTTTTTTTTAAGTGAGATAGTAGGGATACTATTTATTTTTTTTTCTACAAGCTAAAAGAGAGTATTCTGGACAAGGTGAAATTAAATTTTATTTGAATACTGAGTTTTTAATAAGTCAGAATTATTATTTTGCTTATCATTCCTCTGTGAATTTGATAGACTTTTGGAAATTTGGTAAGATGTGCATTGCTGTGATATGAGATGTGTAACGTGGTTTAGTGATAGGTTGGGGTTTTGGTTTGTTTTTTGTTTTTTTTAATTAAGAGTTAGGTTGGTAGTTAGACTAGATGATCTTAAAGGTCCCTTCCAACTAGATGATTCTATGATTCTATATTGCCAGCTATTTATCCTTAATATTTGTCCTGAGTGAATTTCTCCTAAAAAAAAAAAAAAAAAAAACAGAGATATGTGCAAAATATTCTGAAATAAGTTTCAGGCAATAACTGTTTAAAACGTCAGTGTCTAATTAATTAGATAATACTTTGGTTATGAACGAGGAGCTTTGGTACTACAAATACTTTGGTTCTCAATTAGAACTCACGCGTTCCTAGTTGAACGTTGGCAGGGGTAGGTGTAAGGAGACTGGCTGCCAGCAGGGATGGCTCCACCCAGAGCGGGGAGAGGATTTGGGATGGACTCATCCTGGAGTGCGGGTCCTGCCACCAGTCGCTTAATCCCTGTGGACGGGGCACTCGGCACGGAGCTTCACACCTGCCCGCCTGCTGGTGGGAAAAGTAGCCATGACATTGGCTCCCGAGGGAGCTGCTTGGCAGCTTGCCCTGTGTCTGTGTCTCTGCGCGTGAGACGGAGAGAGAAGGTGCTGTAATTAGCGACAATAGAACGTGGAGAGGGAATAGGGAGGAAAAGGCTGGATTTTATTAAATTAAATGTTTTCATCAATAGCTAGGCAACAAATCACATGTAACACTGTGAATTAATTACGGAAAATATTTGTTCTTCTGCAAGCCGCTTGCTGTGTAAATACTGCTGACAACAGTAAAGACAGTTCTATGTTATACGTAACACTGCTATGGGAAAAAGGTATATGAAAACGGGCCAGTATAATTTCTCTTATTTTTCTTTCTCTCCTCAGTAGTTTTTCTTTCTCTTTGCAAAGGAGAAGATAAGGCTGAGGCTCTTTGCCTTTCGAAGATGTACACCAGAGTGTTGCTGCATGTATTAGAAGTGTAAGAGTTAAAGGGGTTTTTCTGTTTGTTTGGGGGTTTGGATTTGTTTGGTTTTCATGTTTTACTTCAGGCATGCTAAATAGTTCATAGCTGTTTGTAAATAACATTTGCCCTGACACAAGTCCTAAAAATACAGTGTAGTCATGCCAAAAGCTGGCAATGTTTTTGACACTGGGAAATTAGAAATAGCTTATAAGTTAATTTAGCATTACAATGTATTTGAGATTTGAGGGCTGTTAAAGCTGCGGTAGTGATGTCGTTGCATGTATGTTGAAATATTGTTCATCTCTGGGTTTCTTCTGATTTTTAAATACAAAGTTCATTTTGTTAAAGGAACATCTGCACAACAGGCCATGTATTTTTATAATGATTATTTCTCTTTTCAGGCTATATGATGCTACCCAAAGGCATTCTGTGCTAACCTAGAAATTCACTTTTTATGTCTTATTTTTTCTGAATAACTAGATGAACAAATAATAGCCTGAAAGTGTATCACAAGTGTGCTTAGGTTGAGCAAGGTAATGGCATCTTTATATTTTCCTTGAAAATTTTAATTTGTGAATTAAGCAAATCAATATTAGGTTGGATGCTTTATGGCAGGAGTTCTGTGAGCTTCTAGCATGCAGCGCCAAAGGAGAGAAGTGCTTCACATCTGCCAGGGGTCTTTTCAGTGCAATAAAGAAAGGGAGTTCTCATCCTTCAGAGAAAGTGCCAAGTTGTTATCTTTGAAAATAGCTCTGCAAATTAGGCTTCTGTAGGAGAAAAATAAGTGTCACCAAGTATCTAATTTTTCTGGTACATTCTGAAATCGGAGGGCATTACTGCACAGTGCGAAGCTGTGAGTGGAGGCTGACGGGAGGTTGTATGATGGTGCAGATGTTAACGAGAGCCAAGTTAGTTACCACACGTGGTAAACACCACTGGGTGCCGAAAGCCTCGCCAAGGCTTTAGGGTAACTTGGCTTGTGAAAGCTGCGTAGTATTGCTTAGTTGTATCTTAAAAACCGGCTTACTTTCCAGGCAAAACGAAAAGCAGAGAAGGTAACGCCTGTGGACCATCAGTGTCTCGGTTCCGTTCTGCACCTGATGGTACAGTTCCTGGGATTTCCCATCCAGACCAAAGTTATTCTTTTACCATCCCAGCAAGGACCGCCCAGACCTGTGACAATTAGTATAATACAAAACAGAAAATCCTGAACACTGTTTTCTGAGTGTATTACAGATGTGGAGGGAAGCTTTTTTAGCATATTCCTGAAATGGTTGCTGTCTATAGCTTTTTGAAGGATGCATTCCTCTTCACTTGGTCTGTTCAGTAACAATTTAAAAAATGTGGCATATCATCTGTTTCCCTGTCACTTCAAAATAAGTGGGAGAGTTGCAGGGGAATGGGGATTGCTTTCCTTCTATGGCTTTTCTTGTAAGTCTTATTTTTCTTCATGTTTTTCTGAAACACTTTTTTTTTTTCTTTTCACTTGAAAATCTCCAATGTTGGAACTGCCATAAATAATACTTACATCATAATATAATATTCACACAGTATTTTTAAATGTAGTATATGTTTGTGCTATGCATGATTGAAGTGTACACCTGGATTTTATTCCCTTTCTATGAGTTAGGTCAGATGTTTACTGGTTGATTTACTGGGTGATTGCTGAAAGACATACTGTCAATTGAAAAAAAAAAAATCTCAATAGCACAGTCTCTTTGGATAACCAGCTCTAAAGTTTGTAGTTCTTAAGAACAGAAATACTCTACAGTATCTTTCAGGAATGGCTTGTTAGTCTGT
This sequence comes from Gallinago undulata, assembly GCA_026546715.1. Taxonomy (NCBI): domain Eukaryota; kingdom Metazoa; phylum Chordata; class Aves; order Charadriiformes; family Scolopacidae; genus Gallinago; species Gallinago undulata. Next base: position 34,038,478 of record JAOTQQ010000052.1, on the reverse strand, counting down.
TACTGGGCCAGGCATCTATTCATTGCTTTTTCATGGTGAAGATTAAATTGCTATAATACCTATCGTCTGGCACATGATGTTGAAATTCTTTCCAAGAGTACGACATCCCTTTTAGCTAAGGAACCAAATTTGAAATTGTTCTTAATTCGCTCATAACAAATCTATGTTGACTGTTTACCTTCATTTCTTATCTTCACAAAATTCATGTTTACCAATTGGTTCTGTTTTATTTGATAATAGAGTTAAACCAACAGGTCTATTAATTTCCTTTTT